>CAWUEQ010000010.1:0-18762 GCA_963921185.1 Dasysyrphus tricinctus | reverse complement strand
TGTGCAAGTTGCATGTGCAAGTTGCATGTGCAAGTTGCATGTTGCATGTTGCATGTTGCATGTTGCATGTTGCATGTTGCATGTTGCATGTTGCATGTTGCATGTTGCATGTTGCATGTTGCATGTTGCATGTTGCATGTTGCATGCTGCATGTTAAATGTTGCATGTTGCATGTTGCATGTTGCATGTTGCATGTGCAAGTTGCATGTGCATGTTGCATGTGCAAGTTGCATATGCAAGTTGCATGTGCGAGTTGCATGTGCAAGTACATGTAAAAGTTGTATGTGCAAGTTTTATGTGCAAGTTGCATGTGCGAGTTGCATGAGCATGTTGCATGTGCAAGTTGCATGTGCAAGTTGCATGTGCAAGTTGTATGTGCAAGTTGCATGTGCAAGTTGCATGTGCAAGTTGCATGTGCAAGTTGTATGTGCAAGTTGCATAATGCATGTGCGAGTTGCATGTGCAAGTTGCACGTGCAAGTTGCATGTTGCATGTTGCATGTTGCATGTTGCATGTTGCATGTTGCATGTTGCATGTTGCATGTTGCATGTTGCATGTTGCATGTTGCATGTTGCATGTTGCATGTTGCATGTTGCATGTTGCATGTTGCATGTTGCATGTTGCATGTTGCATGTTGCATGTTGCATGTTGCATGTTGCATGTTGCATGTTGCATGTTGCATGTTGCATGTTGCATGTTGCATGTTGCATGTTGCATGTTGCATGTTGCATGTTGCATGTTGCATGTTGCATGTTGCATGTTGCATGTTGCATGTTGCATGTTGCATGTTGCATGTTGCATGTTGCATGTTGCATGTTGCATGTTGCATGTTGCATGTTGCATGTTGCATGTTGCATGTTGCATGTTGCATGTTGCATGTTGCATGTTGCATGTTGCATGTTGCATGTTGCATGTTGCATGTTGCATGTTGCATGTTGCATGTTGCATGTTGCATGTTGCATGTTGCATGTTGCATGTTGCATGTTGCATGTTGCATGTTGCATGTTGCATGTTGCATGTTGCATGTTGCATGTTGCATGTTGCATGTTGCATGTTGCATGTTGCATGTTGCATGTTGCATGTTGCATGTTGCATGTTGCATGTTGCATGTTGCATGTTGCATGTTGCATGTTGCATGTTGCATGTTGCATGTTGCATGTTGCATGTTGCATGTTGCATGTTGCATGTTGCATGTTGCATGTTGCATGTTGCATGTTGCATGTTGCATGTTGCATGTTGCATGTTGCATGTTGCATGTTGCATGTTGCATGTTGCATGTTGCATGTTGCATGTTGCATGTTGCATGTTGCATGTTGCATGTTGCATGTTGCATGTTGCATGTTGCATGTTGCATGTTGCATGTTGCATGTTGCATGTTGCATGTTGCATGTTGCATGTTGCATGTTGCATGTTGCATGTTGCATGTTGCATGTTGCATGTTGCATGTTGCATGTTGCATGTTGCATGTTGCATGTTGCATGTTGCATGTTGCATGTTGCATGTTGCATGTTGCATGTTGCATGTTGCATGTTGCATGTTGCATGTTGCATGTTGCATGTTGCATGTTGCATTTTGCATGTTGCATGTTGCATTTTGCATGTTGCATGTTGCATGTTGCATGTTGCATGTTGCATGTTGCATGTTGCATGTTGCATGTTGCATGTTGCATGTTGCATGTTGCATGTTGCATGTTGCATGTTGCATGTTGCATGTTGCATGTTGCATGTTGCATGTTGCATGTTGCATGTTGCATGTTGCATGTTGCATGTTGCATGTTGCATGTTGCATGTTGCATGTTGCATGTTGCATGTTGCATGTTGCATGTTGCATGTTGCATGTTGCATGTTGCATGTTGCATGTTGCATGTTGCATGTTGCATGTTGCATGTTGCATGTTGCATGTTGCATGTTGCATGTTGCATGTTGCATGTTGCATGTTGCATGTTGCATGTTGCATGTTGCATGTTGCATGTTGCATGTTGCATGTTGCATGTTGCATGTTGCATGTTGCATGTTGCATGTTGCATGTTGCATGTTGCTGTTGCATGTTGCATGTTGCATGTTGCATGTTGCATGTTGCATGTTGCATGTTGCATGTTGCATGTTGCATGTTGCATGTTGCATGTTGCATGTTGCATGTTGCATGTTGCATGTTGCATGTTGCATGTTGCATGTTGCATGTTGCATGTTGCATGTTGCATGTTGCATGTTGCATGTTGCATGTTGCATGTTGCATGTTGCATGTTGCATGTTGCATGTTGCATGTTGCATGTTGCATGTTGCATGTTGCATGTTGCATGTTGCATGTTGCATGTTGCATGTTGCATGTTGCATGTTGCATGTTGCATGTTGCATGTTGCATGTTGCATGTTGCATGTTGCATGTTGCATGTTGCATGTTGCATGTTGCATGTTGCATGTTGCATGTTGCATGTTGCATGTTGCATGTTGCATGTTGCATGTTGCATGTTGCATGTTGCATGTTGCATGTTGCATGTTGCATGTTGCAATGTGCATGTTGCATGTTGCATGTTGCATGTTGCATGTTGCATGTTGCATGTTGCATGTTGCATGTTGCGTGTTGCATGTTGCATGTTGCATAATGCATGTTGCATGTTGCATGTTGCATGTTGCATGTTGCATGTTGCATGTTGCATGTTGCATGTTGCATGTTGCATGTTGCATGTTGCATGTTGCATGTTGCATGTTGCATGTTGCATGTTGCATGTTGCATGTTGCATGTTGCATGTTGCATGTTGCATGTTGCATGTTGCATGTTGCATGTTGCATGTTGCATGTTGCATGTTGCATGTTGCATGTTGCATGTTGCATGTTGCATGTTGCATGTTGCATGTTGCATGTTGCATGTTGCATGTTGCATGTTGCATGTTGCATGTTGCAATGTTGCATGTTGCATGTTGCATGTTGCATGTTGCATGTTTCATGTTGCATGTTGCATGTTGCATGTTGCATGTTGCATGTTGCATGTTGCATGTTGCATGTTGCATGTTGCATGTTGCATGTTGCATGTTGCATGTTGCATGTTGCATGTTGCATGTTGCATGTGCAGGTTGCATGTACAACATGCATGTGCAAGTTGCATGTGCAAGTTGCATGTGCAAGTTGCCTGTGCACGTTGCATGTGCAGGTTGCATGTACAACATGCATGTGCAAGTACATGTAAAAGTTGTATGTGCAAGTTTTATGTGCAAGTTGCATGTGCAAGTTGCATGTGCAAGTTGTATGTGCAAGTTGCATGTGCAAGTTGCAAATGCAAGTTGAATGTGCAAGTTGCATGTGCAAGTTGCAAATGCAAGTTGCATGTGCAAGTTGCATGTGCAAGTAGCATGTGCACGTTGCATGTGCAGGTTGCATGTACAACATGCATGTGCAAGTACATGTAAAAGTTGTATGTGCAAGTTTTATGTGCAAGTTGCATGTGCAAGTTGCATGTGCAAGTTGCATGTGCAAGTTGCATGTGCAAGTTGCATGTGCAAGTTGTATGTGCAAGTTGCATGTGCAAGTTGCATGTGCAAGTTGCATGTGCAAGTTGCATGTGCAAGTTGCATGTTGCATGTTGCATGTTGCATGTTGCATGTTGCATGTTGCATGTTGCATGTTGCATGTTGCATGTTGCATGTTGCATGTTGCATGTTGCATGTTGCATGTTGCATGTTGCATGTTGCATGTTGCATGTTGCATGTTGCATGTTGCATGTTGCATGTTGCATGTTGCATGTTGCATGTTGCATGTTGCATGTTGCATGTTGCATGTTGCATGTTGCATGTTGCATGTTGCATGTTGCATGTTGTGCATGTTGCATGTTGCATGTTGCATGTTGCATGTTGCATGTTGCATGTTGCATGTTGCATGTTGCATGTTGCATGTTGCATGTTGCATGTTGCATGTTGCATGTTGCATGTTGCATGTTGCATGTTGCATGTTGCATGTTGCATGTTGCATGTTGCATGTTGCATGTTGCATGTTGCATGTTGCATGTTGCATGTTGCATGTTGCATGTTGCATGTTGCATGTTGCATGTTGCATGTTGCATGTTGCATGTTGCATGTTGCATGTTGCATGTTGCATGTTGCATGTTGCATGTTGCATGTTGCATGTTGCATGTTGCATGTTGCATTTGCATGGTTGCATGTTGCATGTTGCATGTTGCATGTTGCATGTTGCATGTTGCATGTTGCATGTTGCATGTTGCATGTTGCATGTTGCATGTTGCATGTTGCATGTTGCATGTTGCATGTTGCATGTTGCATGTTGCATGTTGCATGTTGCATGTTGCATGTTGCATGTTGCATGTTGCATGTTGCATGTTGCATGTTGCATGTTGCATGTTGCATGTTGCATGTTGCATGTTGCATGTTGCATGTTGCATGTTGCATGTTGCATGTTGCATGTTGCATGTTGCATGTTGCATGTTGCATGTTGCATGTTGCATGTTGCATGTTGCATGTTGCATGTTGCATGTTGCATGTTGCATGTTGCATGTTGCATGTTGCATGTTGCATGTTGCATGTTGCATGTTGCATGTTGCATGTTGCATGTTGCATGTTGCATGTTGCATGTTGCATGTTGCATGTTCATGTTGCATGTTACATGTTGCATGTTGCATGTTGCATGTTGCATGTTGCATGTTGCATGTTGCATGTTGCATGTTGCATGTTGCATGTTGTATGTTGCATGTTGCATGTTGCATGTTGCATGTTGCATGTTGCATGTCGCATGTTGCATGTTGCATGTGCAAGTTGCATGTGCAAGTTGCATGTGCAAGTTGCATGTGCAAGTTGTATGTGCAAGTTGCATGTGCAAGTTGCATGTGCAAGTTGCATGTGCAAGTTGCATGTACAACATGCATGTGCAAGTTGCATGTGCAGGTTGCATGTACAACATGCATGTGCAAGTTGCATGTGCAAGTTGCATGTGCAAGTTGCATGTGGAAGTTGTATGTGCAAGTTGCATGTGCAAGTTGCATGTGCAAGTTGCATGTGCAAGTTGTATGTGCAAGTTGCATGTGCAAGTTGCATGTGCAAGTTGCATGTGCAAGTTGCATACGCACGTTGCATGTGCAGGTTGCATGTACAACATGCATGTGCAAGTACATGTAAAAGTTGTATGTGCAAGTTTTATGTGCAAGTTGCATGTGCAAGTTGCATGTGCAAGTTGTATGCGCAAGTTGCATGTGCAAGTTGCATGTGCAAGTTGCATGTTCAAGTTGTCTGTGCAAGTTGCATGTGCAAGTTGCATGTGGGTGTTTCCATCGTTACGGGTGTGACAGTGAGACTCCATATTTTATTAATTATTCACATACTATTCCCAATTTATAAATAATTACTTTGCTATTCTATAGGACACCTGAAGCCCTTTTAAAAAAATAGTATACTAAAGTATGAAAAATTAGTAGTTCAGTTATAGGATGCAATTTGGTTGCGTTACGGGTGTGACCTTAGAAAACTGGTGATTTGCGATTAAGATATCTGATTTCCATGTGGTGTAAAATATTGCATGAAAAGTTTGTATCATTCTTTTGCAAATATTAACCTAGATAGTTGATCTTCAGTTTCAGTTAAGAAATGAGAACCAAAACTACGAAAAACTATACAAAATTTCTAATTGAAAACGTTACGGGTGTGACAGGTCATCGTTACGGGTGTGACCGAGCATGATTTGTATGCCTTAACACAATATAACATACTATATTTTGACGGGAAATTGTTGTCATCGATGTATAATCATTTCTCACATGATATCAGAAACACTTTTTCTAGAAAAATAAAGTTTTTCTCACTGAAAAGTGAATACGCGGTCAGTATTAATTTCAACGTCTTGAAATTTTGTCTGACAGTAGATCATAGTATTCTCATTTTTTCCCCAAATTATCACATTGAAACAATTTTTTTTCTTCTAGTAATGAAACATAATTTTTTTTTGTTACGGGCGTGACACTAACCACTTTATGAATCAACTGCCTAAAAACTAAAATTGTATTTACTATTGAATAGTTATATGACACGAAAACATGCTTAGAGTTTTCATAAGGGCAAATAACCACCAGTTCTCAAATTTTGAAACAATTAATTATTGAAAATAGGGTTTTGAGCTTCTGATAACAAAAAGTGACTTTTGGAGACCTATTTTGCAAAGTGGTTCGAGCTGCGAAATAAGCAGCGATAAAAAAAAATTATTGATAATTTCACTTTTAAAATGAAACATGCAATCTTTTAAAACCGTCTAACGGTGTTTTTTTTCAATTCTAAGTCATATTTTCTGATTTCTCGTAAAGGGTCGTTTTCTATGGAATCACCCATGTGCAAGTTTTATGTGCAAGTTGCATGTGCAAGTTGCATGTGCATGTTGCATGTGCAAGTTGCATGTGCAAGTTGCATGTGCCAGTTGCATGTGCAAGTTACATGTGCAAGTTGCATGTGCAAGTTGTATGTGCAAGTTGCATGTGCAAGTTGCATGTGCAAGTTTTTTGTGCAAGTTGCATGTGCGAGTTGCATGTGCATGTTGCATGTGCAAGTTGCATGTGCAGGTTGCATGTACAACATGCATGTGCAAGTACATGTAAAAGTTGTATGTGCAAGTTTTATGTGCAAAGTTGCATGTGCAAGTTGCATGTGCATGTTGCATGTGCAAGTTGCATGTGCCAGTTGCATGTGCAAGTTGCACGTGCAAGTTGCATGTGCAAGTTGCATGTGCAAGTTGCATGTGCAAGTTGCATGTGCATGTTGCATGTGCAAGTTGCATGTGCCAGTTGCATGTGCAAGTTGCACGTGCAAGTTGCATGTGCAAGTTGCATGTGCAAGTTGCATGTGCAAGTTGCATGTGCAAGTTGCATGTGCAGGTTGCATGTACAACATGCATGTGCAAGTACATGTAAAAGTTGTATGTGCAAGTTTTATGTGCAAGTTGCATGTGCAAGTTGCATGTGCAAGTTGCATGTGCAAGTTGCATGTGCACGTTGCATGTGCAGGTTGCATGTACAACATGCATGTGCAAGTACATGTAAAAGTTGTATGTGCAAGTTGCATGTGCAAGTTGCATGTGCAGGTTGCATGTGCAAGTTGCACGTGCAAGTTGCTTGCGCATGTTGCATGTGCATGTTGCATGTGCAAGTTGCATGTGCATGTTGCATGTGCAAGTTGCATGTGCAAGTTGCATGTGCCAGTTGCATGTGCAAGTTGCATGTGCAAGTTGCATGTGCAAGTTGCATGTGCAAGTTTCATGTGCAAGTTGTATGTGCAAGTTGCAAGTTGCATGTGCAAGTTGCATGTTGCATGTTGCATGTTGCATGTTGCATGTTGCATGTTGCATGTTGCATGTTGCATGTTGCATGTTGCATGTTGCATGTTGCATGTTGCATGTTGCATGTTGCATGTTGCATGTTGCATGTTGCATGTTGCATGTTGCATGTTGCATGTTGCATGTTGCATGTTGCATGTTGCATGTTGCATGTTGTATGTTGCATGTTGCATGTTGCATGTTGTTGCATGTTGCATGTTGCATGTTGCATGTTGCATGTTGCATGTTGCACATTGCATGTTGCATGTTGCATGTTGCATGTTGCATGTTGCATGTTGCATGTTGCATGTTGCATGTTGCATGTTGCATGTTGCATGTTGCATGTTGCATGTTGCATGTTGCATGTTGCATGTTGCATGTTGCATGTTGCATGTTGCATGTTGCATGTTGCATGTTGCATGTTGCATGTTGCATGTTGCATGTTGCATGTTGCATGTTGCATGTTGCATGTTGCATGTTGCATGTTGCATGTTGCATGTTGCATGTTGCATGTTGCATGTTGCATGTTGCATGTTGCATGTTGCATGTTGCATGTTGCATGTTGCATGTTGCATGTTGCATGTTGCATGTTGCATGTTGCATGTTGCATGTTGCATGTTGCCTGTTGCATGTTGCATGTTGCATGTTGCATGTTGCATGTTGCATGTTGCATGTTGCATGTTGCATGTTGCATGTTGCATGTTGCATGTTGCATGTTGCATGTTGCATGTTGCATGTTGCATGTTGCATGTTGCATGTTGCATGTTGCATGTTGCATGTTGCATGTTGCATGTTGCATGTTGCATGTTGCATGTTGCATGTTGCATGTTGCATGTTGCATGTTGCATGTTGCATGTTGCATGTTGCATGTTGCATGTTGCATGTTGCATGTTGCATGTTGCATGTTGCATGTGCAAGTTGCATGTTGCATATGCAGGTTGCATGTACAAGTTACATGTACAAGTTACATGTACAAGGTGCATGTGCATGTTGCATGTGCAAGTTGCATGTGCAAGTTGCATGTGCAAGTAGCATGTGCATGTTGCATGTGCAAGTTGTATGTGCAAGTTGCATGTGCAAGTTGCATGTGCATATTGCATGTGCAAGTTGCATGTACAAGTTACATGTACAAGGTGCATGTGCATGTTGCATGTGCAAGTTGCATGTGCAAGTTGCATGTACAAGTTGCATGTGCAAGTTGCATGTGCAAGTTGCATGTGCAAGTTGCATGTTCAAGTTACATGTACAAGTTGCATGTGCATGTTGCATGTGCAAGTTGCATGTGCAAGTTGCATGTACAAGTTGCATGTGCAAGTTGCATGTGCAAGTTGCCTGTGCATGTTGCATGTGCAAGTTGGCTGTGCAAGTTGCATGTGCAAGTTATATGTACAAGTATGGCTGTGCAAGTTGCATGTGCAAGTTGCATGTGCAAGTTATATGTGCAAGTTGCATGTGCAAGTTGCATGTGCATGTTGCATGTGCAAGTTGCATGTTTAAGTTGCATGTTCAAGTTGCATGTGCAAGTTGCATGTGCAAGTTGCATGTGCAAGTTACATATGCAAGTTGCATGTGCAAGTTGCATGTTGCATGTGCAAGTTGCATGTCACGCCACTGAGGCTTACACCCCTATGTTCTTCCTGCAAGTCTTTTGCATATCATATCATAAAGTCTTACTAAAAGCGTTTTAGGCAATAAATGCCGAATCAAATCAAATACCTATTAAAAAACCTAAGACACTTCACACAAAAATTTTTTACAAAATGTGGCAGTCAAATTTGTGTATTTAATTGCAAGTTTTATGCACACCATTTTTTTTTTTCATTATAACAATAAAATTGTCAAAATGATATCAATCTCTTGTTGTAAAATTAACAGCGCATTGCCAACTTACTTTGTAAAATTTACAGATTTAAAATTAAAAAATCAACTTCGAAAAATTGTGAAATCTTAATCCACTTTTTGTAGTTCTCTCAACAGGCTGCATAAACTAAAAATATATAACCCTAGAAAGAAAAGGACATTTAGAGCGACAAAATGTGGAACTAAAAACAAAATTTTATTTATATAGATATTAAACAAATTTCTAAATTATTTCTGTGGTATTATAAAACTTGTTTGTGAAATCAAGGTGGAACGTTTGCAGTACATGATTAGGAACAATATCCAAAAATAGAAATTGTAAATCTTCATCCAAAATGAAAAACCTAATCACGTCGAAACTTGTAAAATGCACAACACAGCACCACAATTTTACAACCATTTGATGGTGAAACTATGTTTAGCTGTGAATATGACAGCTTATTTCCGATTTTCCACTCATCCAGCCAGAACATCCATATTGATATTACAATATACATACATATCTACGCATTTAAATATTATTCTTTCAGAATAAACTGTAAAAGTTGCCTAAAGCTTTGATCCTAAAAAGTAAATTTAACGATTTTTTGGCACCTTTACAGGTGTCTGGCTGACCTTTACCTTAAGGTGTCCGGCAAGTGTCAAAATAAGTTTATCATAACTTTCCTTAAAACATACCACATATAATGCACAACTGGGTCGCACGTACTTGCTCTTATGTTCAAGAGGCTGAGGGTTCAAGAAAATTGTATATATAAAGATATGGAAATAATAAACAACTCTTTTGAAATAGAAATAGAAATAGACCTTTTAAAAAGGAACAATTACGTGCAAGGGTTTTTATTATTGAATATGTTTGTTTGGCCCATAAGCATGCTTAAAACCGAAAATGCTACTAAATTCACCCATGCGTTTCTGAGAGAATGGTCACACTGGCCACTTTTCAGTATTTTTGGTATAACTCGAGAACTAAGCCGAATTTGACAGTTTTAAACACAATACTTTTTGTTCAAAATTAAATTTTCTATCGAAATGGATAGTTTGAAAAATTTCTTAAAAAAATTTAAGTAGCAAAAGTAAACAAAAACCAACATACAAATAATCGAAAAATCAAAGATTTAAATTTTTTTTTCTAAATTGCGCATAACTTTTTCCGGAGCAAAGATACGCTCAAGACATGCATGAAAAATGTAAACTGGAGTTTAAGGCTTTAATATGACATGTTAGAAAAGCCATATTATTTGAAAATTGACAGAGATATATCCCTTCAAACTTTACGATTTCTTATCCTTTTTCACAGTTTTTGCCCGAAAGCCTATTTTTTGGTACTTTATGACAAAGTTTACGTTGCAAGCAACTAGTACCAAATCTTATGTTAATCGGACCAGCCGTTCGGTCTGTAGGTCTGAAAGCATTAAAAAACAGCCGAAAAACGAAATTGCGAACTTTTATCCATTTTATAAATTCTCTATAGTTCTCATGTCATATTATATCGAAATTTTTATTTCGAACATTTTTACGAAAGTGAAATTTGCCATATTGTACAGAAAAAGGGACTTTCGGGCCAAAACTGCAAAAAATTATAAGAAATTATAAGGTTTGAACGGGAATATCTCTGTCAATTTTAAACAAATATTAATTTTTGAACATGCCATATTAAGGCCTTAAGTCTCTACTTTATTTTATCCGTGCATGTATTGACCCTATCTTTGCTTCAAAAAAAGGTATGCATAATTTATAAAAAAATTTAGATATCCTTGATTTTTTTATTTTTTTTTAGGTTGGTTTTTGTTAACTTTTCCTGCTTAAATTTTTTCGTTAAATTTTTTGAACTATCCATTCCAATAGAAAATTTAATTTTAAACAAAAAGTATTATACGTAAAATTGTCAAATTCGGCTTAGTTTTCGAGCTATTCCAAAAAAACTGAAAAGTGGTAAGTGTGACCATTCTCTCAGAAACGCATGGGTGAATTTAGTAGCATTTTCGGTTTTAAGCATGCTTATGGGCCAAACAAACATATTCAATAATAAAAACCCTTGCACGTAATTGTTCCTTTATACCCCTCATTTTCCCGTCTATTCAATAGGCTAATAGTTTGCAGTGAAAAAAGATTGTCATTTTAATTCTTGATTGAATATGATTGAATGGAAAAAATAACAAAAATTAGTTTTTTATATATGAAATTCTTAAAACATTTTTAATAATAAATATTGATACCTATGCAAATCTTAAGTATTTACTTATGTGCATAAAAAAAAAAAACAAAAACTACTGTCAACCCGTTTTCTAGACATCGAAAATTAAAAAAAAAAATAATTTCAAAATTTTATAACCATTCCAAAATTCCTTTTTTTTAATTTTTATATGAGATACTTTTTGAACTTATTTCAAATTTGTATACACAAAATTTTTTCTTAGCTCGTTGAGTTTGCAACGATAAAATTCTAAATGAAAAAAAAACATTCCATGAGAGGTACTAATAGTTGCTGAGTGTCAAATTTTATATTTTTTTTGTAGTTATCAACGGGTTTTTAACTTCTGAATCGATGGTACCTGTTTTTGAATAAAAGTAAATTTTTTTCTTAAAACATTTAAGAAAATACTTATTAAAAACTCTTAAGTATCGAGTTTCAAAAAAATAAAATGCACGACTGGGTCGCACGTACTTGCTCTTATGTTCAAGACACTGTGGGTTTAAGAAAATTTTATAAAAACGTGGAAAATATGAGAGACAAATGTAAAGAAGCATATTTTGAAAAACGACATTTAAATTGGCTAAAACAACTCCTTTGACAGTTTGAGGTGAAAAAAAGAATGGCATCTAAGTTCTTGATGGAATATGATTGTATGGAAACAAAAAAAATTTAAATCGTTGGAGCGGTTTCTTAAATACATAATTAATTTTTTATATATAAAATTCTTAAAACATTTTTAAGAACAAATTGTGGTATGCAAATCTAAAGTATATATTTATGTGTATATAAAAACAAAATTTAAAAAAAAATGTCAATAAAAAAATGTTTTTGAGATATCGAATTTTCCAAAAAAAAAATGTAAACTTTTTTTAAAAATTCAAAAACATTTTATTTGAAAATGTTGATATGCAATATTATTTATTCTTATCTGATATCTGTATATAAGAAAATTCATCTAAATCCGTTTAGCTGATACCGAGAAAATTCAAAATAAAAAAATACGTTCTATGACAGGTATTATTAATAGTTGCTAATTGTAAAATTTTAAAGTTTTGGTAGTAGATTGTACCAACTTAAGTTGTGATGCTTTTTTAGTTTCCAGCTGAGGTAGGCCAGCGGGGTCCAGGGTTTAACCGTAGAAAGCAAGGAAAACTAGGTTTGAGTAAGATTTGGAACTCCAATATATTTTTATTTTTTCTTTTGTTATTCTTAATACGGTATTCTTATGATTATAATATTTTCTTACTTTACAAAATATTATTACTTATGCTAACATGTTATTTCATATACCTACTTGACAATTGGTAATTTTCTTAAAATAAAATAACATAATAATATGATAAAAGTACTTCGTATAAACAAGGTGGGAATGGTTCCCCGGTCTGTCTGAAGCTCAAGGCAGCGTAGATTGGGACGTACTCCCTAGCACTTGGAGCAAAACGGCAGAACAAGGTTATAGTCGGCGGAGCAGCGAAGGAACGGGTTCGCTAGTCTAACCGAAGCTCAAGGCAGCGTAGATTGGGACGTACTCCCTAGCACTTGAAGCAAACGGCAGAACAAAGTTAAAGACGGCGGAGCAGCGAAGGAACGGGTTCGCTAGTCTGACCGAAGCTCAAGGCAGCGTAGATTGGGACGTACTCCCTAGCACTTGAAGCAACCGGCAGAACAAAATTATAATCGGCGGAGCAGCGAAGGAACGGGTTCGCTAGTCTAACCGAAGCTTAAGGCAGCGTAGATTGGGATGTACTCCCTAGCACTTGAAGCAAACGGCAGAACAAAATTTAAGTCGGTGGAGTCTAACCGAAGCTCAAGGCAGCGTAGATTGGGACGTACTCCCTAGCACTTGAAGCGAGCGGCAGAACAAAATTATAAAGAGACGGACGGGGGGGGGGGGGGATATTTTACGGCGTAAGCCAAAAAGTTTTGAAGCTTCTAACTGGTACACAAAAGTAGCCAGCAGCGTACCTCTTTATTAGTGTGACTAATAAAAGCGAGATCTTTCTATGGCAAGAAGAATCTGAATTCTAGTGCATTTTCCACCCTTATTAGTTAACTTTGCTGACATAACCAACTGTGGACTATAAGCGGATAAATGAACTTCGTTTGTTGACGTAACCAACTGCCATCAGATTACCTCCATTGAAAATCGCATGGGCGCTTTAGGGTATGAATTGCTTGGCGGCAATTGGGTAGTTGCTGACGTCGTAGCAAGCGGCAGGTTGTATCCTCTGTTGTACTTTGTATGAGGGTCTCATTCGTATGCAATACTAGTTTATTGCTTCAGCTGGTTAATTGATGTAATGGAATCCAGGTGTTTTGCTTTCCCTGTTGGGTGGTGCGGGTGATTAGGAGTATAAAATATGTGACTTCGTTACATTCCCCCCTTTCTTCGGCAGACGAGACCTCTCGTCGTGAATTCCATCTGGAATGAAAAGCTTTTAATAATCGTATCCAAATATAAGATAATTATTTAAAATTTTTGTTTATATATTTTTTTTCTGTTCTTTTTTTTTCTCAATATATTTTCTTCGCATATTTTTCTTTTAATTAATTTTTTTTCGGTATTTTTTTTCTTTTTATCTTTAAAAATTTTTTTTCGGTATTTTCTTAAAGCTAGTTTACATAGGCATATACTTTGTTTTTTTTTTTTTTTTTTGAATAAAAGAAAACGGGGGGAAAGGGTGAAGAACAATAATTATCGGCGGCAGTGGGCTTTGGTTTAAACTTAGCACAGCAGGTCATGCGATTGATACGAATTGGTTTTCGGGTCACGGTTGCTGGGCTTGCTGCGTTTCGGTTCGGTGGGTGAGCAACATGCTCGAGGGATAACAGGCGATTGAAGCTTGTGTCTTCAGAACTCTGGTTGTGCCCTCTAAGGTTTCGGCTAGGATGGGTCACGGCTTTCTGTTCGACTTGGGTTTCGGTCGATGTCTGACTCATTTTTATTTCCGGGGTAGAAATCGGAGATGGATGGCTACTTCGTTCGGAATTCGGTGTCGGACTACATGATAGTGGAGGTCCACATTCCGTGACGGAAAAATTTCGACAAAGCCCAAACGATGGATTCAGAGGAGAACACTCTGGTTGAATGTCTGGATCGATGGTCGGGCTTTGAATGACGAAAGCTGCGGTCTGCTCATCTTCAACAATATGAATAAGCTCGGCTTCGGATTTTGAAGATGGCTGATCGTTTTCTGGAAAACGATTTCGCGGTTTGGCCGGGAGGTGAGAAATCACCAAGCAGGTATGAAATATTTCTTCATCTCCCCGTGGTGGATTCAGTACTTTCGGCGGTGACATCTGCGGAGGTGTCATCTGTGGCGGTGGCTGCGCCTCGTCTTTTCGGGGTTTAACAAGTACCGCTCGAAGTGGTGTCGGTGGCATCTGCGGAGTCTGCAGCGGTGTCTGCGGTGGTATCTGCGGATGCATCTGCGGTGGCATAGTAATAACGGCAACGGGATTTCTTGTTGTTGGAGAAACGGTGTGGGGGCTGACGGGAGTCGGAAATTTCGTTCATCATTTTTAATTGACTCGAATTCTTCAGCAAGGTACGCAAGCTCGTCCAGGGTATTAAAGTCCTGACGGCGGATATATAATCGATACTCAGGTCGCATATTGTCAAAAATTCGATCGATATTATCGGGCACGGAAACTCGGGGGTGCTGTCTTATTAGATACTGTGCGGACAAAATATAATCTTTCGCTTTTTCGCGGGGTCCTTGACGTTTGCGCAATATTTCCTCCTCTAGCTTGTGTAAAAACCTAGCAGGCAGGAAATGTCTTATGAACGCTGCCTGGAAATCTTCCCAGGTAACAAAACTGTCACTTTTTACTCGGAGCCACTGTAAAGCGCTTCCGCGGAAAAGTTCAGGTAGTGTCCGTAACATATCGTTGGGCGGGATGTTGTAACATCGTGTCAGCTCGTTTAGCCTCTCGAAAAATTCCAACGGGTTTCCAGAGGAATCGAATCTCAGTCCCCATTTTCGGACTGTGTTCATTCTCTCAGCTTCGTAGCTCAACGAGAGTCGGCTGGATGTTGGACTTGGGTCTAATCTCGACGGCGGCTGCGTTGGCAGTGTAGATTCGGGGAGTTAAGTGCCTGTAGAAGTATGAGGTCGGTAAGCAGAAGTCATTTGATAGGTCAGGTTGTAAGTTGGTTGATATATCGGAGGTTGCATGATACATGGTTTCCTCGGTCCTGGCACGGCTAAGAATGATGATGCCTTAAACGGGGCTAGCGGGGCGGGAATATTAATCTGGCTTATGAACGGCTGCGTGTTGGTAGGCGGAGTGTCGTCAGATGTATCGGCGTTGTTTCTTTTCTCAACGAATCTTTCCCATTCTTCACACAGGTTTTGTGTGGAAACATCTGTACGGAACTTTTTAAAGTGTTGGCTCAACCTCCTACGCAATGTCGGTATGGTACCACTAGTGTCTAACTGTCGGTCTGTTAACAAGTGGATAATTTCGGATTTCTCTAAAAAATATATGAACCCAAGGTTCTTATACGGGTTAATGTCTTCCATTGGTGAATCGTCGGATTCGGATGCGGACATGTTGAAACGGGTCGGCGGCGGATCGGTTTACGGATCGGTGGAACTTTCTCGAAGGGTCACGGTGAATCGGTGTCTGGTCACGGATAAATCTTTCCAAAGGACTTTTCGGAGAAAAACGGATACGGCGGCGGACGGTGTTGCCTTCGAAAGATTTACGGTCGGTCGGTCGTTCGGCGGGAGTTCGGATGAACCTTCTAAAAGTCCCTGCTCGGGCGCCAAAATGTGATGCTTTTTTAGTTTCCAGCTGAGGTAGGCCAGCGGGGTCCAGGGTTTAACCGTAGAAAGCAAGGAAAACTAGGTTTGAGTAAGATTTGGAACTCCAATATATTTTTATTTTTTCTTTTGTTATTCTTAATACGGTATTCTTATGATTATAATATTTTCTTACTTTACAAAATATTATTACTTATGCTAACATGTTATTTCATATACCTACTTGACAATTGGTAATTTTCTTAAAATAAAATAACATAATAATATGATAAAAGTACTTCGTATAAACAAGGTGGGAATGGTTCCCCGGTCTGTCTGAAGCTCAAGGCAGCGTAGATTGGGACGTACTCCCTAGCACTTGGAGCAAAACGGCAGAACAAGGTTATAGTCGGCGGAGCAGCGAAGGAACGGGTTCGCTAGTTTAACCGAAGCTCAAGGCAGCGTAGATTGGGACGTACTCCCTAGCACTCATAGCACTTGAAGCAAACGGCAGAACAAAATTTAAGTCGGTGGAGTCTAACCGAAGCTCAAGGCAGCGTAGATTGGGACGTACTCCCTAGCACTTGAAGCGAGCGGCAGAACAAAATTATAAAGAGACGGACGGGGGGGGGGGGGATATTTTACGGCGTAAGCCAAAAAGTTTTGAAGCTTCTAACTGGTACACAAAAGTAGCCAGCAGCGTACCTCTTTATTAGTGTGACTAATAAAAGCGAGATCTTTCTATGGCAAGAAGAATCTGAATTCTAGTGCATTTTCCACCCTTATTAGTTAACTTTGCTGACATAACCAACTGTGGACTATAAGCGGATAAATGAACTTCGTTTGTTGACGTAACCAACTGCCATCAGATTACCTCCATTGAAAATCGCATGGGCGCTTTAGGGTATGAATTGCTTGGCGGCAATTGGGTAGTTGCTGACGTCGTAGCAAGCGGCAGGTTGTATCCTCTGTTGTACTTTGTATGAGGGTCTCATTCGTATGCAATACTAGTTTATTGCTTCAGTTGGTTAATTGATGTAATGGAATCCAGGTGTTTTGCTTTCCCTGTTGGGTGGTGCGGGTGATTAGGAGTATAAAATATGTGACTTCGTTACAAAGTATATAAAAAAGTTTAATCAAAATCGTAGGAGTCGTTTTTAAGCAAAAAAAATATTTTCCTTTGCGGTTTTTTAACTTTTGTATGGAAGGTACCGTTATTTTTTCATAAATGTAAAATTTTTTCAAAAAATATCTTAGGGAGTACTAAAAACTCCTAAGTATCGAGTTTCAAGAAAATCGATCATGTTGTTTCGAAATATTTGATTTTCCAAAAAAAAATTTGAAACATTTTTTAAAAATTTTGCTACACAAAACTATTTATATTTTTTAGAAGCTTCTGTATTAAAAAAAAATTGAAATCGGTCATACCGTTCTGAAGAAAATCAAAAATTAAAAAATGGTTCTTTGGGAGGTACCATAAATATATATATTAGGGTGGTCCTTATATTGGGTTTTTTTTTAAATTCCAACTTGGATAGGCATCAAATGACCCTAAATAGAGAAAACAAATTTTCCTAATTTTTTAAAATTTTTATTTCACCTCCCTGGTCTCCCTTTTTTCACTTCAAGGTACAAAAAATGGAGTTAGGGTGATTCATATAACACGCGAAACAAAAATCATAACTTATAGACTAGATTCAGGCGAAAAAAAAATTGTACTGGAGGCGGGTCTATTTCCCCCTGTTCAGGCGGGAGGGGTTTATTTCTAAAAATTTGACCCAAAATAGAAAAAAAAATTATTTAAAAACAACGGGACTACTTACAATGGCATGCTTTAGCTTTTCTTAAAGCCATGAGTCCAGTCTCTGGCGGCCCATGGAATCTTGGTCTATTAGTATACCTATAAACCTATACATGTATACATATATATATGCAGTATATATTTACTTAAAGATTTAGCACGTGTGATAGTAGGCATCCTCGTTTACATTGGATCATTATCTCTTTAAAGATGTTTTTTAAGCTTACTAGAGATACGGAGATACGATGTAGAAATTTCCTTTAATAATAGAAGTTATTTTCAGAGCCTTTTCTGCTCAATTGACACATAGATTGTCTCCTTATCTATGATATCCAGATACGCTTGTCAGTTTGGAATATACGCCTTATACACCTACCTATATGTAACTTGCAAGCTATAAACAGGATAAAGACGTCTAATTATTCTCCTAATATTTGTTGTAATATTTGTTGTAATAATTTAATCCCTCTGGGAGTTCCTCGTTACATAAAATGTCCATTCAAAACTCACCTTTTTATTTCAATTTTTGGATGTGTTTTAAAGCTTTCTCCACTCTGCCATCATCGTCGAAAAAGTAATGTCTGCTGATCCTCTCTCACTTCCCTAAGTATTTATAAGTACTGAATGCCCTCATTATCTGGGCCCAAACTAACTACAGTAGAAGGAATAAATCTGCAGAAATTATTTTAAATAATAACAGTATTATCTAAGCATGGGAATGTATTATAGGGTTGGAGTTGAAGTTAATCTTTCTAAAAAGTAGATACCTACCTTTAATCGAATGGTGCATTAGCAAAAAGACCGATGTACCAGGGATGTTGATATAAATGTAAACATGAATACGAGGTATCATTTTTTCCGT
>CAWUEQ010000009.1:0-29107 GCA_963921185.1 Dasysyrphus tricinctus | reverse complement strand
GAGATCACTAAGGGTCAGAACACTTTCTTGGAAATATAAGCGACGTATTTCTTGTAAAATCGGGCAGATTGCAATGAAGTGGTAAATATCTTCAGGTTCTCTTCTATTGCATAAATTACACATCTGCTGAAGATCGGCTCTGTGTGGCATGTAGTTCAAATTAAGAATTACCACCCTAGCTCTGAAAATTGTACTTATAGCCTTGAAGGTGTACTTAACGTTAAAATAGCTTTCCTCAGTTAGCATCATATGATTTAGGTTCCTGTAGATAATTCTAGACTCAGACGATGAAGCTCTGGTTAAGTGCTGGCGATAAATTTTGTCATCTGTTTTTGCAATGATTGTTGCAAATATATCCTGCCATTCAGAAACGTTCCTATCCGTTAGAGATAATGAAAGGTCATGAGATGATGCCATCTGGTTCCATTCCCTAAACGGATAAGCATTGGCACGTAGTTGTCTTACCACAATTGATTTATGCAGACTATTGTCACGTCTCCTCATTACTCTAGTTAGATAATCTGCATGAGCTTTTAAGTTTGTAATGTAGATTGGTGGTAAGCCAGATTCCACATGTATAGCATAGGTTGGTGTTGAATTCGGTAATCGGAATATTCGTTTGAAGAAATACCTTTGAACAGCTTCAAACTCTTCAAATGGGGTTACTCCAAAGGCCTGTACTCCATAGCACATACAAGTGTTGACTGTTGCCTTAAACACTTGGTATTTCGATGAATGGTTAATGTTTTCATTAGCAAAGAACTTAGGCCACATCATGTTTAGTGCCAACTTAGCTTCACTACTTTTGTCTTTTGCATGCTTCTTAAAGTTTAAATTCGATGTTAGCAAGACTCCGAGGTACTTAAATTCGTGTACTACATCGATCCGCTGGTTGCTGAGTCGCCAACTTTCTTCAGGTAGTCTAGTTCTCCTTCTACTCTCGAAAATCATTACTTTTGTTTTCCGGGCATTGATTTTGAGGTCCCATGTTCTACAGTGAGCTTCTAGCCTATTAATTTGAAGTTGAAGCGTAAACGGGTTGTCAGCTATCAAGACCAAGTCATCGGCATATATTAGAACTTCGATTAGAATTCCGGCAAAGATGACGCCCCCAGGAAGCACATCGGATATACCATCAATAAACAAAGCGAATAATAGAGGGCTCAGAATGCATCCTTGTCGAACCACTCTGATAACTTTGAACCGTCCCAAACTGCTGCACTTGAGGTCGATAGGAGTTTTGAATAGAGCATCAAAAACTTCCGAGATACTCCAAGTGATGAAAGTCTATATATCAAAGCATGTCTGTTGACTGTGTCAAATGCGGCCTTAAAATCAACGAAGCACACAAACAGTTTCTTATTTTTTTCTATATAGTTGCTGGCGATGCAAGTTAAGGCAAAGATGTGGTCAATTGTAGAAAATCCAGACCGAAAACCAGCTTGAAAAATACTAAGTCGATTAGTGGTTTCAATCCAATTGGAAAGCCTTCCATAGAGAATCCTTGCAAATATCTTTCTAAGAGAATTGAGGATAGAGATTCCTCTATAGTTTTCCGGCTGACTCGCATCTCCTTTCTTGAATATTGTAAAGATTAGGGCTTTGGTAAAACTCGTTGGCACACAAGCATTGTTGTACAATAGATTGAAAAAATTCAAGATGTAGGTTTTGAGTTCGTCAGTACTATTTTTGAAGAATTCGACTGGAATTCCATCAATACCTGCTGCTTTGTTGTTTTTCATACTCAAAAGAGCTGCTTCCAGTTCGCTCAGAGATATTTGGCCGTCTAAATCCGACACATAAACATCTTGTAGTGCGTAGCTGAAGGTATGAAGATTCTCCTCGGCCGACAAAAGAGTTTTAAAATGTACTGCTAGAGTCTGAGCTTCGAGAGTGATCTTCATACCTTTAGATGATCCACTAAGTTCACGTACGTTGGACCAGAATTCCTTGGAATTTTTGCTATATTGTAATTGTAAAGCCAGATTTTTAAGGTAATTAGTTCTCTTTACGAAACATAATTGCTTAAACTCTTTGTTGGCGCCAATATACAAATTTTTGAAGCAAATGGCGTTTGTCGATCTGAATAGCTTTAAGTATTTAAACGAGAGCTTGCGAAGTCTGTTACAGTCTTTGTCAAACCATTTGTTTTTGGGCATGAAAGAGATGTAATTATTATTCACACCTGGCACTGAGGCGTAAATTACTCTCGTGATATTTTCTTCAATTTGTTCTACTGTACTTATTGATTGTAGCGGAAGAAGATTGCAATCGCGTCTTAACAGTACTTTGTAGCGAGAAGTTTTGCTCTCAATCCATTTAAGTTTTTGAAGGCTATCCAGTTGTCTCTGCTGTAGTTGATCGTTAAAATGCACTTTCACCGAAATTGGCAAGTGAGCTAAAAATCTCGCCAAGAGCACCTCAAAATCCTCTACTACATAAGACCAATCCCCAGATATTGCACAAAAGTCAATAACAGATTGTCCTTGACCGCTTATGAATGTGAACTCACCGCTTTCGTCTCCACTCGCCACCCCATTCAGCACAAATAAACCGTAGTCTTCAAAAAAATCAGATAATAATCTTCCATTTCTGTTGAGAGTTTCATCTTTAGAGTTTCTGATTGCACCAAAATTCAGCTGAGCTTGTAAGACATGGGCCGGATGATTCTGGTAATTACCAATTCGCGCATTGAGATCCCCAATAATCATAGTATTTTCCAAAGAAGAACTAGTCATTAAACTGCACAAATCATCAAAATCATTCTGCCAGTTATTGCAATTAAGGTACACAGGGATAATATAAAAGTTAGAATTGTTATTTAAGACATGTATAACAAGTCTACTATCAATGTTCTTAAATTGCACGAAGTGAGCAATATTAGATTTTATGCCACATAGTATACCTCCACTCGCCCTCCCATGAACATTGGTTCGTACGGCTGGGATAAAAGCTATATTGTGATTTTTAAAATATTTAAAAAATTCATTTTCATATTTATGCTCTAAAAACGTTTCTAATAAAATTATTATATCAAAATTTAAAATAAACTTGAAAAAATCAGGCTGCAAAAGTTTGCTTTTAAGGCCTGTTATATTATAAGCTAGAATCGATAAATTAAGTGAGTTCATAATTTGTTGGCAGACGGCAATTTTTTCCTATTGTTTTTTAAGCGTTCCAGGGTACGCCATCTGACCCACAGATGACGCTGACGATGACTGAGAGCCGGAAGGCAATGATTGTTGATTTGCAACCGCAGCTAGCTTCACTCCCTCGCTGCAGTCAAAATACTCTGAAGAGCTGTCACCAAACATGTTGTTGACAAATGTCATCTCCATCGCAGATTTAATTAGTAGACCTCGTGAAAGTTTATAGGCGAATGTAAAATTGTTTATTTGTAGTTTATCACCTTTGATGGTAATTTTTGCATCTGGGTTAATTTCCAAAAGTTTATTTTTATAGTCATGAAGTGTTTGCCTTTTTTTTCGGTACATCAAAGATTGTTCGCGATATATACCAATGCCACTTCCCTTCAGTTGGCTTGCGACGGACAAAATTTTGTCCGCAACTTCTGACGATTCGAGTTCCATGAAGACAGTTCCTCTTTGTTGTGGTAGATTAAGTACTTCCCGTGTTTTTTTCAAGTGAATTTCTTCACCTTCTTTTAACTTGAGAAGCCCCTTGCATGTTTGTTTTGCTAGATCGACAGCATTGGTTTCTCTGTCTAGAGGAAGGTGTACCACCAGACAATTTTCGTTGTTCTTTCGTGAAATCATCTCTAGTTGCGACTCCAAAAGGTCACACCGCTCGGTCATCGCCGTTAATTTTTGGTTCAACTGTGCATTAGTGATCTTTAGTGCGTCTAGTTCCATGGCTATTGAAGCGAAATCAGATCTCGTTGCTAGATCCTTTATTTGTTCGGAAATCGTTACATTCAGAAGATCTTGCAATTGAGAGATGGACATTTTCCCCACTTCCATTTTGTTTGAGTTGTGTTTTTTTATTAGATTGTTCGATTCAGGTGAAGTATCCGTTAAGCCTCTTTTTTTGTTCATAGGGAGATCCCGTATGTCGGCAATTTGATTTGTAAAAACTTAAATATACTTCCTACCTTGAACAGGGTGAAATTTTCTTTTTTACTTTTCCAACTGACAGTTGAAATGTCACTCCATTTCAAAAGTTTGAAAAGCGCGACTAGTTTTTATGTAAAAAATCCTGCACAAAAAACACCTACATTTGAGTAGATGAGAGCCAAAACTCGTCATACCTATCCACTTTTATCAAAAATTGAGATTTTTATGCAGTTTTGTTAAGCTGGGCATATTGAATAGTTTTAAAAGAAAATTTGACAGCCTTAGCCCTCTAAATCCCTTTAATATTGATGTCAAACATTATTATTGTTTCCAAAACTCTAAATATCCATACAGTGTAATTTATACCTCAAAACTTTCCATATCCATTGTAAGCAGTAGGTTTGCTTTCAAAACTCTTCTTATCCATCATAGGCTATTGATTATGTTATAATTATAAGAAGGAACTAAAACGTTCACGGGTTTTTATTGTAAATAATTTTAAACGGGTCATTAAAGATTGGAAAGTAGTGGAGTGCTTTTATATAAGAGGGTGCAATTGTGAGAGGGGGAATGGTGGGGAAACTCTTCATCAGTGTTGGGACTTCTACCAATTAAGTGGTATTTGTACCACTTTTTGCTATCCATGAAATAGCACCTACAAATCTAATTCTACCACTTTTTGCAACTCACCTTTAACCTATCCTTTTACTTTACCATATAGCTACCGACCACAACCACACATAAAATTTCCTTGTACAGATCACAGAACACCAACACAGAGACAAAGAAAGAGAACGGAGGTGAAAAAGTTCTTGGGTGAAATCATACCGTTTCAGTTTCACCCAAGAACTTTTTCACCTCCGTTTTCTTTCTGGTGACGTGAAATAACGCCAAACGAAATAAAGCCGAAATTCAAAAATTTGGTCTTATTACGTTTCCAAAAACGAAATAAGACCAAATTTTAAATTTGGTTTTATTTCATTTATGAAACCGAAATAAGACCAATTTGGCTTTATTTCGTTTTCAACTTATTTCATATTTTCAAATATCTAATTCTGCCCAAACTGAAATTTTTTCCTGACATGAGGAGGCTAATGAAAAGAAGTTTAATGGTAGGATAAATTCAAAGTTTCCAGATAATTTAAATGCAAAAGAAACTTTGCATACAACCAACCTCACACCCACCCCAAATCCTATAGTGAGCCCAAGCAGGGGGTTTGCAGTGGGGCAGCATGCCCCCCCCAACATACCTCACTGTTTATTCGCGAACTTTTAAGTTTCACAAACCTAATAAACCCCCTCCTTTATTTGGTTTTTGAAATTTTAAAATTCACGAATAAACAGTGAGGTACGTATGGGGGGGGGCATGCTGCCCCCCTGCAACTCCCCTGCTTGGGCTCGCTATAGGATTTGGAGTGGGTGCGAGGTTGGGTGAATGAAAAGTTTCTTTTGCATGTAAAGAACCTGTATTTAATGAAATAACGATTCTCCAGAAATATTTGGCCTTAATTCTATTTTCGCATTGCAATAAGGCCGAAAGTCTGGTTGAGATAGATTTGGTTTTATTTCAATTATTTTTACTTGCGATTATAGGTACCAGGGATGTTGCGGATGCCAATTTTTTCACATCCGCGGATGTGAATGCGGATGCGGATTTTTGAAGGCTCACATCCGCGGATGCGGATGCGGATATTTATGATCTTATATAAAAAAAAGTATATGAACGAAGAATTAAAACAATGATAAAGTAATTATTAACATTTTTATTGATAAAAACAAGTATGAAGCAGAATTTATATTAGTAAGTGAAGTTTTAAATAGGAGCATTATACTAAATAAAGAGAAATATTACCGCCTTTTCTGATTCAAGGCGGTTACGCAGAGGTTCGTATTACATTCGCATCCGCATGAACATTCACATTGATTATTGCGGATGCGGATGCAGATGCAGATGTCCAAATCTGTGCGGAAGCTCCGCATTTGCGGATGCGGATGCGGATATTCGCAACATCCGTGATAGGTACTATAAGGCAAGTTTTGGATTCGTGCAAAAAAAAAAATTTTGAGATAACAATCAAACATGATATTACGATGATAGAGAACACTAAAAAAGTGGGTGGCAAAATTCTGTCTGTCTGTCTGTCTGTCTGTCTGACTGTCTGTTCGTCTACAGCCTAAACGGCTCGATCGATTTTCTTCAAACTTGGTATAAAGTGGTTTTTGGTGATTCTGCCCACACGTTTTTTTTCATTTTTTTTTAGAACCAAAAATAACGGTACCTGTCATACATTTTTTTTTGGCAAATTTACATAATCGTATTTTTCTCAAAAACGGCTCGACAACTTTTCTTAAAAAAAAATTCAATAAATTTATTTTAGTAAAGGCTTTCTTTGAGTGGAAACCATTATTCAAAAATGGTTATTAATGGTACCTCCCAAGGAACCATTTTTTTAATTTTTGATTATCTTCAAAATGGTATAACCGATTTCAATTATTTTTTTTATACAGAAGCTTCCAAAAAATGTCAATAGTTTTGTGTACCATCATTTTTGAAAAAATATTTTTTGGATTTTTAAAAAATATTTCAAATTTTTTTTTGGAAAATCAAATATTTCGAAAACGGCATCATAGATTTTTTTCAAACTCTATATTTAAGACTTTTTTAGTACTCTCTAAAATATTTTTAGAAAAAATTTTACATTTATGAAAAAATAACGGTACCTTCCATACAAAAGTGAAAAAACCGCAAAGGAAAATATTTTTTTTCTTGAAAACGACTCCTACGATTTTGATTAAGCTTTTTTCATATACTAAAATTAGTACGATCTACCATCAAAAACTATAAAATTTTACACATATCAACCATTAGTAGTACCTGTCATAGAACGTATTTTTTTATTTTGAGTTTTCTCGTTATCAGCTTAACGAATTTAAATTAATTTTCTTATATACAAATTTCAGATAAGACTTAATAATATTGCATATCAAAATTTTCAAAAAAAAAGTTTTTGGATTTTTAAAAAAAGTTTCAAATTTTTTTTTTGAAAATTCGATATCTCAAAAATGGGTTGACAATTTTTTTTAAATTTTGTTTTTATATACACATAAATATATAGTTTAAATCTGCATACCAAAATTTGTTCTTAAAAATGTTTTAAGAATTTTATATGTACAAAATTAATTAAAAAAAAATCCGCTCCAACGATTTTAAATTTTTTTTTCCCATACAATCATATTCCATCATGAATTAAGATAACATACTTTTTTTTCACCTCAAACTGTCAAAAGGGTTGTTTTAGCTAATTTAAGTGTCGTATTTCATGCTTCTCTACATTTTTCTCTCATAATTTCCATGTTTGTGTATACAATGTTCTTAAACTCGCAGTGTCTTGAACATAAGAGCAAGTACGTGCGACCCAGTCGTGCATTTTATTTCGGTGTTATTTCCATCGGGCATAAGAAATAAAACCAAATTGGCGTTATTTCGTTTTTGAGATGGAAATAAGGCCAAATTCAAAATTTGGCTATATTTCGTTTGGCGTTATTTCACGTCACCTTTCTTTCTTTGTCTCTGTGTTGGTGTTCTGTGATGTGTAAAGGGAAGATTATCTTTAGTTATCTGATCTCTTTCAACATAAATAGATTGTTTACTATTGCAATTGAGTATCATAAACGAAAAAGTTTTATTTAATTTTTCATGTACTTAATCCATTAATTTATTATCTTTGGAGTTTGAATGTTTTGGATGTTGGAGTTGGTTTTGGCTAGGGTATAACAAAGATTGTATAAACATGCGTACATTTTTGATTCCAAAACCAAAAACGTAAGTAAAGCCAATTGTTTATTCTATAATGCATGCTTATTGTTTTGTTTTCTATTTCCTCGTTAATTACAGTGCAAATATTATGAAAATCCGCCTCAACCACAACCTATTACCATAGCAACATCATCATCACCATCGTCACCATCAACATCTTCCTCATCATTATCAAATCTAGCACCGAAAAAGTAAATAAATTCAATGGCTTAAAATTTTAAACATTGCTCGTTTAAGGAATAGAACCAGCTCTAGTAAACGTAGTCGTTTTGCTTCGAACCTTTGTCTAACCATTTCATAATTTTAAACGCATTAAACAACTCTTCTAACAAGAGTGAACTCCGCAACGTAACGTAAGAAAATTTGGGTTGAACAAGCCCAAATCTGACAGTTGAAGAAAGAGACACAGCACACAGCTAGACAACAGAAACAAATTTAAAATGAGCACAAAAAAAAATTAATTTCTCGCTGGAGAAGGAAAATTTTATAAAAGTGAAAGTGCCATTAGATTGCTTAAATATTATTATACTTAATTGTAGGTACCTACATGAAGACAACAATTATATTTTTGAAAAAAAAAATTATTGTTGTACCTACTCCCTTGAGAATTGTTTCAATTTAGTTGAGTTGTAGGTACAGTGTATATGTGTTTCATCGTTTCAATATTTAAAAAAATAAGATCCCTTAATTGGATTCATCCTCATTTTATATGTTTTTACTTATTATAAAGTTAAAATCTTCTAAAGTCTAAAAAAAACTATTGAAACATTTTCCTTTAGGAAATTGGTTTTCGTGCAATAACTTTTCTCTATGGATAAAGTAGGTATACTTTTTATGAGATAAAGAAGGGTTTTGCTGCTTTTAAAGTTAGACGAGTGCTTTAGTGTTAAAGTATACTTTATGTCGTTTAAAATTAAAAAAGAGCTGAATCTCGCTCTAAAATAGTTATTTAAATCAGACTGCCATTTTAAGAGTGATTTAGATTTAGAGCTGGTTTTGAATGTTTAAAATTTTTCGTGAAATTACTTTAATCTTTGTAGCATGCTTGCTTATTAGTTTTTACTATTTACTTCCTAAATTTAGTGCCAGCACTAGAATTCCACCTCAAAAACAATCTCTTAGATCTTAGAATATCACTAGCACCAGAATTAAAATCTTCATCGTCGTCCTCGTCGCACTCGTCAGATTCAGATTCAGGATCAAGAAACGAAAATGAGTCTGTGTAAGTTGTTTAAACTAGATTCACAGCCCTATTCTGGCAAACCTCACTGATACCACAAGTCACAACAACCTCACAAGGTGAGGTTAATTTGATTTTGTAAGGTTTTCGTATTCTGGCAGCAAACCTCACAGCTTTTGATCCTCACAAAAACTATCGAAACTGTGATCTCCTTCGGAGGAGGTCACAAATAAAAAGTAACACTTGTGATTTAGAATATTACGGCATTTACATGTTTGTTTGTGTTTTTCTTAATTACCTCTTCCTTAAAATAAATAAATGAATGAAAAATAAACATTCTTGCATGTGCTTAGCTAATTTATTAAAAAACAATAAAACAAATCATGTTTCTTTTGACGTAAGAAATATGTAGGTGTGTTCAACATAAATCCAGAACATTTTGAAAGTTCACTCATCTGTCTTTCTATGACAGTCGGCCAATCAGAACACAATAAAACTAGAAATCATGAAAATCTGACATGTTTGAACGTGCCCATTCACCGTGGTGAGTTTCTTGTAGGTTTCTTGTGATGATTTTCCCAGAATACCGAAAATGTTATCGAATCACAACAAACCTCACAAGGAAAACACAAGAGCTTGTGACCTGTGAGCCCTCACAACGCCAGAATAGGGCTATTAAGATTATTAAAATTATGACAGGATTCAAATACTTTGAACAGTGTCGAAAAAATTAAAGAATATCAATAAAACAAGAAAAAAAAAGTATGTACAGAAATACAAAGCTAGCTGGGAGAAAGAATTTTCATGGTTGCGGGAACAAAACGGCAGTGCTTTTTGCAAAGCATGCGGTAAGCAGCTAGTGAATTGCAAAACTTTACTGGAACGGCATGAAAGAAGAAAATGCCATATTCTCTAGCATGAACAGCTCCAAGGAACAAGAACAATAAGCCAATCTTATGGTAAGAATGTAACAAAAAACAATAAACTAAAAGGAGAGCTAAGGCTAGCTTTATACTGCGTAAAATATAATATGTCACTGAGTCAAATGGATTCATTACCAGTGATACCACTTTACTTCAATTGAAGTAGATCTACTTCTTTTTTTCTTATTTTTTTAAATCTACTTCCTACTTCGCACCATCACTGAAATATGGGAATCTACTTCATTTTAAAATTCTCTGTTTTAACCTACTTCAATTTTACAAACAAAAACCAAATCTACTTCCTTTTCCTTTATTTCATTGAATTCGCAGTTAATCCAGCCATATTGTGTTTTTACCATGCAAATTGTGGCGTAGTTTTGATTTTTCCCTGCTTTATGTAGATTTGCGAATAAAATTTCCTGACGTATCATGCTGGTAAGCACCGTTTTGAGCACAAATTGACTGGAATAAGTGGCGTTTGCTGTTTAGGAGTAAACAATAGGTTCGTACGAAAATTTACACTTGAACCAGGTGTTGTCAGGTTTTGAAGTGAAACAAATAAAAATTACCGTCGAAAAAAACTATTTGTTTTATAATTTCAGGAAATATACATAAAGTATGTTGATATGAAGTCTGAAAGAATAACATTTTTGTTTTTAGCTTTTTTTTAGTTCAATTTAATTAAATTTAATCAAAATATATACTCCAAGAGCCAGAACAAAAAAGGAGGTTCTTAATGCAATTTATTACTGAACTGATTTTCTTGATGGAATATGTTCAGGGGTGTCCCCAGAACAGGGATGATAATGCTGAGCCTAGAAAGTGAAACAAATTTGCTCAAAAAACGAAGTAGATTTGTAAAATGTGCAGATAATGAAACAAAAGTAATTTGGAACAAAAATTAATTTATTTTCATTTTACTTAACATTCACTTGTTATTTGTTTAAGAATTACTGCTATTTGAATAGTAAGTTTCACAAATTCAACTTGAATCTCGTCTAAATGAAAAAATTACACAAATTTATATAATTTTATACTCAAATAATATGAAAGTTGTGAAATGTGGTTAATATTTTTTGAGTAAAAACGATATCAGTTAAATGAAGTAGAAATAAGTTGCTACTTAGCAAATGCGTACAAATAAATTAATGAAGCAGATCTACTACACATGAAGTATATACTCATTTCTGCCCCAGAATATAAATCCAAGTTGGCGGGACTGGCTTGAAAACTAAACTTCTAAAATACTTTTCGCAACAACAAAATAACTTAGAAAAACAAATAAAAGAATGGAATATTAGCTTTCAAAAGAAATTACTATTATATTCGTACGATGCACGGTTCATGAGATATATGATAAAACGCGTTTTCCAAGATGGCGGCTGACGCTCGTGTGCCTCCCAGTCCCGCCAACTTGGATTTATATTCAGGGGACACCCCAGTTTGTCTCACAATTTTTTTTCGTAGCGTCAAAAATACGTGAGTTACGTCTGATAACAAAAAAAGCCGTTAAAAACAAAATGGCGGCCAAATGACTCTAGGTGCAATTGTGAAAAATGTGGTTTTCGGCTCGTGTACTAATACCCTTTCGAATATCAAAGTCAAACTGCATGTTTGAATTATTTCTCAGAGCTCCATATAATGAAATCTAATTACCCCGTACTCATCATCATCGTGTCCTGTAACCCCGGCTGGGGCATAGGGCGTCAACAAAACGTCTCCATCCTTCTCGGTCTGCTGCAAGGTACTTAAGCTGTGGCCACGTCTTTCTCTGGGATTCTGCTTCCGCTAAGACAGTTGATTTCCATGTTGTTCTTGGTCTTCCAACCCGCACGGCGGGGAGGATTCCATTCAAAGGACTGCTTTGCAATTTCATCGTTTGGTTTCCTCAGTGTGTGACCAATCCAACGCCATTTACGCTTTCTTATGTCGACGTCCAGCCGCTCTTGACTTGTCCTGTGCCACAATTCCTCATTTGATATTATTTGTGGCCAGCGAATCTTTAGGATGTGGCGAAGACAGCGATTCACAAAAGCCTGCAATTTCTTCGAAATGGTAGACGTGACTTTCCAGGATTCACAAGCATATAACAGCACGGATTTGACATTGGATTCGAAGAATCTCAACTTAGTGCGTAAGGAGATTTGACTGGATTTCCAAATTGGGGACAGAGTACCGAAGGCAGCACGAGCTTTATTTATTCTACTTTTAACGTCCAGATCCGTACCACCGTTTGCAGAAACAATACTGCCAAGGTAGTTAAATTGTTCCACTACTTCAACTGGCGTCTCCTGTAAAATAATACGCTGCTGTGTGGAGCGGCCTGTGAGCATTATTTTTGTCTTTTTGCTGTTAATTCTTAGACCACTCGACTCTCCCTTCACTTGCAGTGTTTGGCACATCCCGTTCAGCCCACTGATGTTATTTGCCAGTAGACATATGTCATCGGCATAGTCTAAATGACTGAGACTTTCGAACGGTCTCCATTGAATGCCCTGTCGCTCAGCTGTACCAACACTGGCCGTCAATACGTCGTCCATCGCCAGCAGGAAGAGAATTGGCGATAGAACATCCCCTTGTCTCACACCCTGTTGCACTACGAAGGAGTCGGATAGCTGCCCATTGTGCAAAACAAAACACCTCGCGTTGTTGTAGGACTCTTTAATAATGGCAACAATTTTTGGTGGAATTCCTCTACCAAGCAACGATCTCCATATACATTCTCGGTTAACTCGATCAAAGGCCTTTTCAAAATCCACGAACATGAGGTAAATCGGTGATTGATATTCCATCGACTGCTCGAGGACGATACGCAGGGTGTTGATATGGTCGACACACGATCGACCACTGCGGAAGCCAGCTTGATGCCTCTTGAGTGTAGACTCGATTCTATCCTTTATTCGCTCGAGTATGATTGTTGCCATTAGTTTTGGGAAAACGGACAAAACGGTGATACCACGCCAATTGTTGCAATTCTTTAAGTCACCTTTCTTTGGCAACTTAACAATCACACCATCCTTCCAGTCCCTGGGATAGCTTTCGTTTTCCCAAATGTTTTGTATCAGCGGATGTAAAATACTAGCCGCTGCTACGGGATCGGCTTTCAGGAATTCAGCTGGTATTCCGTCCAGTCCAGCTGCCTTGTTGTTTTTGAGGAGATTTATTGATGTACGAATTTCCGATTCTGACGGGGGTTCGATGTCAATACCCCTATAGGACCTGCGCATCTCGTTTAGTTGGGGCACTTCAGCACTCTGCTCAACTGAATCTTCATTTAGCAGGGCACAAAAATGGTCCTTCCATCTACGAAGCTGATCCTCAATTGATACCAAAAGTGTGCCATCCACATCCATTACAGGATGATTGGTGTTGCTTTTTTTCCCGATAACATCTTTGGCTATTTGGTACAATTCCCGGATATCTCCTCTTCTGGCAGCGCTTTCCGCATTATCTGCGAGTCCATCCAACTTCACCCTCTTGTCACGTCTCACACAGCGGTAGACCATCTTATGTGCAATGCGGTACTCTCTTCGCAAGTCAGCCTTTCGTTGAACATCAGCTTCGGCATTTATTTGGATTTTCAACGATTTGCGAAGTTCGATCTTATCCCAGGTGTCTTGGGATATCCAAGAGTCTCTACGTCTCGTTCGCTTGGGTACAGTTTCGGATCCAGCCTCCATAAAAACACTTTTAATTTCACCCCACATCTCATCAATTGTTGAATTCTGGATTCCATTTAATGACGAGGCTCTGTCGTTAAGGGTGGTGACATAGTTTCGACATTATGTTGGGGTCATTTAAAGCATTAGTAATGAATTTTGTGCTCCTTGCTGCATCCTGCGCTGGTTTTTGTACGGCAGCGGTTCGTAGTTTGAGACTCATCAGAACCAAATGGTGGTCGCTTCCCACATCGGCATTTCTTATACTGCGGACATCACACATAGACTTCCTCCATCGCTGCTGAATCATGATATGATCAATTTGGTTTTCGGTTTGACTATCCGGATGCACCCAGGTAATTTTGTTGCACGTCTTATGCTTAAATACAGTCCCACCTATCACAAGACGATTCGCGTTACAAAAGTCGACAAGCAAGTCATTCCGTGACCCCACGCCATTTCTTCCCATCACGCGTTCCAGTCCGTAATTGTCTGAACCGACTTGGGCATTAAGGTCTCCCATAACGACTATGATGTCGGCTCTCGGAACACTACTGTGCACCGAGTTAAGATGAGTGTAGAACGCGGTTTTGTCTTCCTCGGCCGCTTCATTTGTGGGGGCGTAGCACTGAATAATTGTGACGTTAAGAATTTTTGAACGAAACCTTGCTGTCATTAATCTCGCAGAAATGGGCGCCCATGAGATCAAACTACGCCACGCTTCTTCGTTCAACATAATTCCGACACCATGCAGTCTTTGGCCACCCTCTCTTTCATCTTCGCCGGAATACAGCATTCTCGTCTGTCCAGTGTCTGATCTGTATTCAGCTCTTCCTCTCCACTTAGTTTCGCTTATGCCCAGGATACTGATCTTTAGGCGAAGCATTTCACGCTCAACCTGCTCGTATCTACCATCGCTGTACAAGGATCGAACGTTCCATGCTCCGATTTTCGTACGTATGCGGTAGCCAAAAGTAACATTTGCGCTTCTTGAAAGACTTCTTCTATTTGTCAACGATTCATTTATTATTATGGCGTCTTGATTGACGCTCGTACATGAAGGATGCCGCACCCCCAGATCCGATGTGCGGTTTACTGCAGCCGAAGCTACAGAAGGATTTTCTATAAAAAGTACTACATGTCATAATTTAAGTTTGTGCTCCGCTTATACTGCTAAATGTTTACCTGAGCAAATAGAAAAATTATTAAGGGATATATATTTCTATTTTTGCCACAGCTCGAAAAAACAAAAAGATTTCAAAAAGCGCTTGGGGTTAATGAGCACCAAATTTTAAAGGTTTGCCAAACTCGTTGGCTTTCATTGGAAATGGTCTTAAATAGAATCATAGAGCAGTGGAATCCCTTGTTTGATTTTTACTTGCGATATAGGTACTATAGGGCAAGTTTTGGATTCGTGCAAAAAAAAAATTTCGAGATAACAATCAAACATGACATTACGATGATAGAGAACACGAAAAAAGTGGGTGGTACAATTCTGTCTGTCTGTCTGCCTGTCTGTCTGTCTTTCTGTCCATACCTGAACCTACAGCCTAAACCACTGAAGCGATTTTCTTCAAATTTTGAACTTAAGGTTTTTTTGTAACTCTCGAGAGGGGAAATTGAAATTTTTTTTTTAGCTCAAAAAATAACGGTACTTACCAAACAACCGTTAAGGAAAAGCTTATTTATCTCAAAAACGGCTCCAATGATTTTAATAAAAAAAAAATCAGTGTCTGTAGATATGATGTACCTGTAAGTAAGAAAAAAATCACCAAAAACATTTATTGACGGTACCTGCCATATAACGGTTTTTTTGATTTTTGATTTTCTCATTAACCGCTCATCCGATCTCAATAAAATTTTTTTCACAAAAGCTTTGTTAGAATATGAATAAAACTGCATACCAAAATTTTTGAAAAAATAAATTTTGGATTTTTAAAAAAAAATTCAAAATTTTTTTTTGAAAATTCAATATTTCAAAAACGGGTTGATTTATTAATTTGAATTTTCAGTTTTAAATGTATATTAATATATACTAAAAATTGGCATAAAGAGTTTCGTGCGAAAACATAGAAATCGGCTATTAGATCACGCTAATCCAACGATTATTGACATTCTTGACGAGTCGAATTTAGTACGCCGTCTGCAAAGAACAAAACCTTCCGACTTGGTGCGGTGAACGGAAAACCGCTTTAAAATCGCGGAATAAGCAGGAACTTTCACCGGAAAGTTACCTGCAACACATTACTTAACTTCGTTAAAAATAAATTGCTAGATAAGTTTCAACTTAGTTGCAATCGGGAAGTGGAGGTGGTTTTAGTGTAGTAAGAATCTCACACTTATATGAGCACGCGTTTTTCGGTCCTCATAGAGCCTGATGCAGGTTTTGCACCTACCCACGGAAAAAAAAAAAAAAAAAAATTGGCATACCAATTTTTTTTTGGAAAATTGTTACAAAAATTTTATATATAAAAAATTAATTTTTAAGAAAACGGCTCCAACGATTTAAATTTTTTTTTTTTGCGTATATTCATATTTGTTCAAGTAAAACAAATGGCATACTTTTTTTTGAGCTCTAAGTTATTTATCAGACTGTTTATACAATTAATAGAACGATTTAAATGCTTTTTATACTTTTTCTATAATTACTTGAATATTTTTTAAAGTTCTTAAGTCCCACACAACTTGAACATAAGAGCAAGTACGTGCAATCCAGTTGTGCATTTTATTTTATACTGCACTCATTTGAAAAACCAACTTCTAAGGCTTCACAGTTTTTTGATTATCTTAAAAATAAAGACAATTTATAATTCAAAGTTAAAAGTTCAAGTGAGCTCAACTCCATGATTGCGTTTCGCCCAGGTACGATAGTTGGGCTCATCAGTTAGATTACTATCGTACCCTTCTAAGACGCAATTTTGTATCGATGTTTACCGACTAATATAAAAATCACAGCATTAAGATACTATGAATTGTATTATTCTAAGGGAATTTGGTTAAATTCAGACACTTAGAATTTCAAATGCCCGCGCTCAGGCTTTTTATAATAATTGAATATGAAGAAAATTTGAAAAGAAATTCTTCTGTTTAGATTTGAAAAATATAAAAAATGAAAAAAAAAAAAAAAAAATTGGAAACAACAACTGCTGACAACATTTTAGCTGCAAGGGAAATTTTATTCAATGATCAAAATTACAAATTTTACTATTAATTCAAACGGCTGTTATAGATTTACGTCTTTGGTTTGGAACGAGTCTAAAATGAAATTGTATATGTTTATGACTTGCTTCCAAATATAATGTGATCTTTGAAACATAAAGAACTGAAATGTTATTTATTTTATTTTTGTACTCTATTTATTTTAAATTAAGTTATTGAATATACGATTTGTTACATAAAAATGGCTTTTAATTTGTACCACTTTTCTACCACTTTTTTGAAAACCTTTCTACCACTCTTTGGCTTCTGAGAAGTCCCAACGTCTTCATATCCAAATTTAATTGTTAAATATCTTTTAAGCGGAACTTCCAATATTTGTTTGCTCTCACTCATAACATACAAATCTTCTATTATAGATTTGTAGGTATATGAAAAATTTTCATATACAAAGATTATAGGTAGGTACAAAAAACACCTTAATTAGTTTTTTTTTCCATTTGCACAAAATTAAAATTTTGGATAGGACTAGTTTTGATTCTCATCTCAACTACCTACTCAGTTGTAAAAACTAACCTACATACCCAGAGGCGCCTGCAGGATTTTGTCCAGGGGGGGCAGACACCAAACTAATTTTGAGATATCGAATTTTCGAAAAAAATGAGTATTCAAACAAAATTTTTTTTTTTGAATTTTACTATGCTATATAATTTGAGCTTTTTGGAAGTTTTTATAAATAATTTCATTTAAATGTTTCAAGCAATAATGAACTGTTAATAGTTATCCAGCGTAAAATTATTTTATATTTAATAGTAGACCGTTCTTATTTAACCACACAGACATTTTTTTGGAAGAAGGAAAAGCAAGGTTCAAAGAACAATAAAATATCATTCGTTCACTCGTGAGAAAATCAAAAGGGAATGCTATTTTTGATTCGATTAAAACCAAATTCATTTTTACGATCGAACCAAAAATGCTAAATGTGGATCTATGTATAAAATATGGTTCGTTCCGAATTTATTATGCGAGAACTGAGAACTATTGAAGATCCATTCACGAACCTTTGAAATAAGAAATAAAAATGTAATTTTATAAAAGGAAAAAGAACAGTTTCAAAATATTTTGACCTTGATATAGATTTCAATCACAGTACACATATTAAAGGTAATATCATTAGAGTTTTGATTATTGTTTCTTCTGCGCATATATCAAAATTTGTGTCAAAAGTCAAAATTTGTTGTTACTTTTACGTGTATTTTATTCCTCACGTTCACAGCCATTTTTTATTTCCGACTGACAGCCTGCGCCAGGCGCGGATCCAGGATTTCGCTCAGGGGGGGGGGGGGCAATTTTTGTGAGTTTCCAAAATCTTGATGAGAAATACCACTCTTCATGCCTGGTCACACAAAGAAATTTGAGTTGATGAGTTTGAAATTTGAAGAAAGCAGCTAACTCTTTCATAATTGCCACAATGTCTCGAACAGCTGGTACTTTGAACTTTTTGAAATTAATTTTTGTAGTTTGTAGCTATAGCAAACATACAAGTTATACGAAATTGAGCATTGTGTTCCATAATGCAGTTTGCTAAAGTCACATGCTCGAAAACATCATTTGGCAGTCAATAAAAATAGCTGGCAACAAATATATTGAGAAGCCGGGGAACGTGTTCATAAACGTCAAATGCGTTTGCAAGAAAATTGAAGGACGTTAATAAAAAAGATTTTGTGCAAACAAAACCATTGCATTAATTCGACAATAGCTGTATTTTAGCTAAACTAAAATTATAGATCAAAACCGAGATGACCCGTATCGTTTGCACAGATGCCTTCGTCCATCGATACAAAACCAAACTTTCCGACATTGAAATAAAAAACAATGATTATAGTGGAAAATACAAAGAAAAAACACTGTTTATTAAACCTTTCCGTCCGACCATCTCGGTTTAGCCTTCGGTTGTGACTAAAGGTAGAGCTAGAATAGTCGGAAGCCAACTCAAGTGGTCGTACGAAACCGAGCGAAATCAAGAAATTCATCTGACGCGTACGTAATTGCGAAGTGGAACTTTTCGTTTAGCTTTCGTTAACTTTTGCCGTCGGATGTAAGAGTGCTCATCGACCCCTCTTTAGTAAGTGGTCGAATGGAAAATCAAAATGGTGGATGCAAACTAAAAAGAATTTCGCGCTTGGGGCATAGTTTTTCAACTCTCTTTTTCTGTGAAGTAAAATCTTAAATTTTCTTTTAATTAAATTATATCACATCGAATTTTAGTGGTTTTACAAAAGAAATAATTTATGCTACATTTCCACCTAACGCTAATCTGAGATTTAATAAGATTTACCTCAAATCTTCAAATCAAAATGTCGAAGATTTACCATACAAATATATTTCGTAAATCTTGAAGATTAGAAATAAATCTTGTTAAATCTTTCTAGGACAAATACTTTTACAAATCAAACTAACCTATTCTTGTATGGCACTGAATGATTCATTCATGGCTGAATTCAGTTCTTCACAAAGGAAACATTCTATCTCGCTTCCCCTTCATAAGAAAAAATGAAACACAAATTGCATTTTTAAATCTGCTGTCAAAGAAAATCTTTTCGTGCGGTGGAGACACCAAATAGATTTATTAAATCTGAACTGGGATAAACCTTTGGTAGAAACATAGCATAAAAGCCTGTCACTCTGTGATGTGAATAAGTATGAGAAAATTAGCATTGAACAAAAAATTATTTACATTTTTTTTCCACTTTCAACCACTTAAGTGCATTATCGGTGACTTATGAAATTGAAGTTTCAGCTTCCGCCTATTCTAGTTCTACCTTAACTTTCGTTAAACATTTCATTTACAATATACTTAGCCTTCGTTAAGTTTTAAAATAAATGTTTCTTATAAGCTCAAAACATCGACTGCAAAGTTGCCAGACTCATGCAGTATGATACAATAGAAATATTCGCGTCGGAAAATGACGATCATTTGACAATCGACGTTTACTTGACGTTTTCAAAAACGGCCAAAAACAACTATCCTTTGGTGTAAAAGTTCCATCCTTCGGCAGTTACTGCTGTAGTCGTTTCCTGGTTTCTCTCCAATTTTATTCGTTGGATTCGTACTCTTCGCAAGTTTAACAATATGGAACACGAATGTTTCTAAAACGCATTCAGGAAAGTGACAAAATCCCCACGAATACTTATCAGAAACGTATCTTATGGCTTAAACTTATGTACAGCATAGAACTCGAAATGAAACACATCTTGTTCATTCTCTTAACGGTGCTTATCATTTTCAGAGTAAAAAGACGACGAGCAGCTCTGAAGAAGTTCTCGAGAGTAAAACTCGAAAGTGGGCACAGGCATGAAATAAGCTCACCAGAGGGGAAGACAGATATACGAGAGTCGCTCTCGAGAGTTTTTTAGTGTAAGTACTCCCTCAATGGAAACGCACATTTAAATAGTTATTATAAAAAGAACTTAATCACCATTTTAGTATGAAATTTTTTGGTATGTTTCAATCATTTTTATACACAAATGCAGCTTATCATTTTAATTTTAACTATACATATATCTTTATCCTGTTGATCCGAGCATTTGAAGCAAAGTTAGAAATTATTGAAGATAATGAAATCGACGTATTTTAAAGATTTAATTGTTTTTAATTAAAACCAACTTTAAGTTTGAAAATTTTGATAAGTGTTCCTGCCACCTCTCCTGTTTCATTTAACTATAAAAAACCACTGAAAAAGTTTGTAGAGGTGGGTTGGTGGTGGAGCAACTACTTTTGAAAACATTATTTTTTAAATTGTGAAATTTTTCATTCACAGCATTTTGAAAAATGAAAATCAAAACGATTTAGGATTCAATCTGCTCTCTAGTATGAAATAAATTGACTATTCCCATCAAATATTATATACAACCCAATTCTAAATAACAATTCCCGGGAAATATTTCTTTTTTCCCTTCTCTCTTATTGTTAATTTAATAAGAGAGAAGGGAATAGAGAAATATTTCCCCGGGAATTCTTATTTAGAATTGGGCTGATAGTAATGTAGCCTGACGCTGATCTTTTTATTAAAGTTTTTAACTTTGAAGATCGGACATCTTAAACCGAAGTTATAAGCTTAACTGAACATGTGCCTACGTTCTGTAACTCTCGCATCGAAGAAACTGGTCGAGAAACGATGAAAACTGAAACAAAATGCATGAGTTTTGTTCCATTTTTCAACGTTTCTCGACTGATTTTATCGATGCGAGAGTTACAGAACGTAGGTACTGGTCAGCCAGCAGCCAACGCACAACCACACATTGCTGCAACGCTGGGCTGCCAAAAAAATTTTTATAAACGTATAACGAAATAACTTTTTTTTGATAATATTTTCTTAAATTCATATTTAATGCTTCGTTCGTTCTCGCCCAGGGGGGGGCAATTGGCAAATCACAGTTTCACAGATCAAGAATTGACCCCCAGGTCCAGGTCTCTATGAGCTAGTAAGGAATTTATTTTCTGATGCGAATGTAGAGAACGAAACATTTTAGAATTTAATATAAAAGCTTACGGAACATTTTTCGGAAAAAACGCATGTTTAAGCGGTGAATGGTTAGCGGGTCTCCACAAGGCGGCACGTGATTGTGAGTTTGCGTGTGATAAGGAAAGCTGTAAACAACCGTTTGTGGATAATTTAATTCGCGACATAATAGTACTTCACACACCACATGATGCAGTGCGCTCCGTAGCACTCCAGAAATCCAATCCTAGTCTCGATGATGTAATTAAAATTGCAGAGACTTACGAGTCCACACAAAAGTCAGTTTTAGCTATTAAAGGTGACAACACCATGCAGGTACATGCAGTAGAACAGGTAGGACAGCATTTTTCTAGGAGACGCTCACATTCACGTGGTAGCGGGAATAAATTCCGTGGTCATAGTAGCAATCGAAGAGAGATAAAAAGATCTTGTCCTGCTGGTGGTATTAGACATGTTTATATCCAGTATCCACTGCGTGAGGCTACCTGTCACACTTGCAATTAAAAGGGTCACATTTCTTCGATATGTCTACAACGTAAAAAGCAGAACAATAAAATTGAAAGGGTTGAGCAGAATCAGACTATTCGAGAAAAAATTATTCAGACTTTAAGCCATAATTCATCAGAAGTTACGCGCTGGGCGATATTAACTGTTTACAAACTACAACAGTGCTTAAAACATATGGAGACTATACGGTTCCGATCAAAGGAAAAGCTGAGGTAAAAGTACAGTTTCAAGGTCGGGTGCATAATTTACAGCTATTAGTTATTGACACACATGAAGGTGGAAATACTCTTGGTATGGACTGGTTCGATGTCTGAGGGTTTAGGGTAAATTGTGCAGACCAAGTTTTATACGCTAACAGCCTTATTCATTAGAATGCGCTAAACAGATGAATAGTTATGCACTGCATAAGGATTTATGTGGCCACTATGTAACGTTACATAAATCCTTATTCATAAAAAATTTCCCCATCCATTTTAGTTATGCAACGCTTGTGTCAAATAAAGTACCAAAAAGAGGATATCTATTACGTTTTACTTCCACATCACATAAACAAACATCAGCTGTTTGTGAAAAATCAATAAAATCAAAATGCTTCTAGTTCGGTCTTTTCATTTTCTGTACTTATAATTATAATTTTGAAGTTCTTGTGTCGCTACTCATTTTAAGGCGCTCTCTATAATTTTTGGAGTCCAGAAGTTCCATCAATATGTTTATGGGTGAGTTTTTGAGCTGGTCACTGATCATAGACCACTTACATCAAACCTTAATCCATGCAACCAACTTCCGACAATGACAGCACACCGCCTGACACGTTGGGCTATAATTTAAATGGGCTATACTTATACGATTAAGTATAAGTCAACGCATCTTCACGGAAATGCTGATTGACTATCACGTTTACCTTCAGGGCCTGATGTTGAATTTGATAAATACGATTAAAACTGCTTTCAGAAGGCGGTGGATTTAGAGGAAGAGATTGCTGATTTCCCAGTGAATGCCAACATTTTGATAAAGCAAACCGCTAAAGATCCTGTTTTGAAACTTACTTTACTTACTTATCCGGCTCCCGATCCATGAAGGGTCTCTGCCTGAGATATTCTGGTCTTCCATCGGTTGCGGTCCCTCGCACGCTCCCTCCAGTCGTCGAGACCAAGCGCTCTTGCGTCTGTGACCGCCTGGTCCCTATAGCGGAGGTTCGGTCTTCCTGGTCGTCTCGAACCTGGGGGCTGGGATTCGAAGATTTTCTTGGCTGGAGCGTTGTTGTCCATTCGCTCGATGTAGCCGAGCCAGTGTAGTCGACGTGTTTTGGCTCTTTGGACTACATCCACATCTTGGTACAGCTCGTACAGTTCACGATTGAATCTTCTCCTCCAATCGCCCTCTTCGCATATAGGACCAAATATCCGCCAAAGAATTTTTCTCTCGAAAGTGCCCAGGATCAATTCCCCTTTTTTACTTATCGTCCAGCACTCGGCGCCGTAGAGTAGAACTGGTAAAATTAGCGTTTTGTGTAGCGTGCACTTTGTCTTTCGAGAAAGGAGTTTTGAACCCATTTGTTTGGCCAAGCCGAAGTAGCAGCGGTTCGCTAGGGTAATTCTTCGTCGGATTTCCACTAAGGTGTCGTTCGTGGAATTGATGTTTGTTCCGAGGTAGGTGAACTCCTTGACTACCTCGAAATTACTGCTACCAACAGTGACGTTTTGTCCTAGGCGATGGACAGATGAGGCTTTGTTTGTTGATAGCATATACTTTGTTTTATCCTCATTCACGTCAAGACCAACGCGTTTCGCCTGTTCATCAATAGCTGTGAATGCTTCAAGTACAGCTCTCTTGGAGCGGCCGATGATGTCGATGTCGTCCTCATAGCCAAGCAGTTGAGAAGACCTGTTAAAGATAGTGCCTTCCATGTTAACACCACTCTTGCGCACTATCTGCTCCAGGACTAGGTTGAAGAAATCACATGATAGCGCATCTCCTTGTCTGAACCCTGTACACGTTTGGAATAACTCGCATGAGCTGTTACCCATTTACACGTTGCACCGCGTATTTTGTAACGTCATGCGGCATAGCTGGATCAGTTTTTTCGGGATCCCGAGTTCCGACATCGCCAATAGAAGCTCTTGGCGACTTATGCTATCATATGCGGCTTTGAAGTCGATGAATAGGTGGTGGGTCCCGACTTGAAATTCGTTGGTCTTTTCCAGGATTTGCCTCAATGTGAAGATTTGGTCTATCGTTGATCGGCCTGGCCTGAAGCCACACTGGTACGTGCCGATCATAGTGTTGCAGAAAGGTTTTTGACGCTCACATAGTACGTTGGATAGGATCTTGTAGGCAACATTAAGCAGGGATATGCCTCTGTAGTTCTTGCAGGACATAGGATCGTCTTTTTTGTAGATTGGGCATATGGAGCTATTTGACCAGTCGTCGGGCATACTTTCCTCCTCCCAAACTTGGTTGATGAGCTGGTGCATGCACCCTACCAGAACATCTCCTCCATACTTGAAGAGTTCCGCTGGTAGGCCATCCGAGCCGGCGGATTTGTTGTTCTTAAGCTTGTGGATGGCTTTCTTAACCTCTTCAGTACTGGGTGCTGGGACTGGATCTTCATTGACTGGTCTAATGCTTCTTTGTTCCCCTGTCGCCTCCTCTACATAATGCCCATTAAGCAGCTGCTGGAAATGCTGCTTAAACACGTCTACAATTCCCTGTGCTTCGGTGACTAGGTTCCCTTCGTTGTTTCGAAGAGCTTGCGTGCCAGTTCTATAACCAGATGCCAGTTGCTTGGCTGTTTTGTAGAACCGGCGGGTGTTGGTGGCGGTGCTGGACTCTTCGAGATACTTGAGCTGAGAGGCTGCGGATGCTCTTTTCTTTCTACGCAGGGTTTTTTTCTCTGTCCTTCTCTTTTCACGGTACTCCTCTCTTGCTGCTCTTGTTTTCCGTTGCAGCATTTGCATTCGTGCATTTTCCGTCTTCTGCTTCAATACCGCGCATTCATCATCATACCACGGGTTCTTTTTTCGTGGTGGTTGATAGCCTATGGTGGTCTCGGCTGTCTCCTTAATAATGTCCGCGATACTGGTTCCACTGGTTGTTGACGCTTGTGGCTGGGTGTACGGCAGAGAGTTTCCCTGTCAATTGCTCACTGTAGTCTCTGGCTTTCTAAGATGTGCTAAGGCATGCGATGTTGAACTTCTTTCTTTGGGCGGTCTTCGTTTTCTTTTCGTTGGACAGTCGGGCTCTGAACTTTGTCACAACAAGAAAGTGGTCAGAGTCGACGTTTGCACCTCGGAAAGTTCGCACGTCCAAGATGTTCGATGCGTACCTTGCGCCAATTAGCACGTGGTCGATTTGGTTGGCAGTTCGACCATCTGGAGATCGCCAGGTTGCTGTGTGTATCCTTCGTCTGGGGAACCTAGTGCTACTTATCACCGTATTACGAGCTGCAGCAAAGTCGATTAGTCGGAAGCCGTTGTCTGTTGTCGTTTCGTGGAGGCTGTGCTTTCCAACTAATCTGCCAAAGATGTTTTCCTTTCCGACTTTACCTTTGAAGTCTCCGAGCACGACTTTGACATCGTACTCCGGACAGGATCCGTAGGCTCCGTCCAGGAGGTCGTAAAACTCCTCCTTGTTAGACTCCTCAGCTTCATCGGTAGGGGCGTGTGCACATATTAGGCTGATGTTTTGGAAGGTAGCTTTGATGCGGATCACAGCCAGGCGATCGCTGATCGGCTTAAAATCGATGACTTTCCATCTGAGTCGATTTCCCACGACGAATCCGCATCCTAGCATGTGCAGTCTTTGGTGACAGCTGTAATAAATGTCGCAATCTTTTCTTTTCGTTATACCTGATCCTATCCATCGTATCTCCTAGATCGCGGTTATGTCTGCCTTGAACCGCGAGAGGACAGATTCAAGTTTTTGAGTAGCACCTGATGTGTAGAGTGTCCTTACATTCCAGGTGCAAACTCGTAGATCATAGTCCATTTTCGTTCCGGGTCTGGTTGCCATTTGAGGGGGGTCGTTATCCGAGGCTTCCCGCGTCTCTCTCATAACAATTGGTTTTTTTTTACTGTGGTCGGGTCGTTAGCCCAACGCACTAACCTCCAATCTGTAGGGCCATGGGTTTAATGTTGCAATTCTTTCCTTGGTCAACATTCGCACTTACAAGTTTAGCAAGTCCTGGCATAAAGCCAAGACCAGTATCCGGCGGCTACCAACTTGGAGGTATTGTAAGTACTGTAGGAAAAGATACAGCTCGAGGCCCCCAGTTCCTACAACATCCAACCACCTGTTTTGAAAGAAGTTCTTAAATTGGTACAAGAAGGATGGCCTGATCTTTTCAATAAACTCAAAGCTGAGTTAAAACCATTTTTTGATAGGCGATTTGCAATAGTGCAACACAAGGGTGTGCTTTTGGAACAATCAAACATGTCACGAGTTATAATTCCACAGAAGCCGAGAAAAAAAGTTCTTTCGATGCTACATTCAAATAATTGGGGAATAGTAAGAACTAAGCAGCTGGCTCGCCGTCACTGCTGGTGGCCTGGGATTGACAAGGAGATTGAAAATCAGATTCGCAGCTGTGCTACTTGTTTGGAAAATAGCTCTAGTCCTCGTCAAGAGTTTGTTAGCTGGCCGTCTCACATATTGACTTCGCCGGTCCTTTCATGAAGAACATGTATCTCATTTGCGTGGACGCATTTTCAAACTTTCCTTTTGTTGTTGAGATGCCGCAAACAACAACTTGTGCAACAATAATAGCTTTAGAAAATATTTTCGCCATAGAGGGACTACCAGAGGTGCTAGTGTCTGGTAAGTCCTCAGTTTACTTCAGAGGAGTTTCATAAATTTTGCACTGATAACAGCATAGCTCATCTTCGCTCTGCACCTTTCCACCCGTCATCAAATGGGGAGGCGGAGAGGATTGGCCGGACTTTTAAGTCCGCTATGAAGAAGCTTTATCGTGAAGGTAATAATGAACGAAACTCTTTATTAAGCTTTCTTTCATCTTACAGGAGCCCACCAAACTCAACGGGGAAGTCGCCAGCAGAGCTCTTACACGCTAGGCAACCCCGCACGTTGCTTTCACAGCTTGCTCCACGAGAAGACAAACCTGTTTTACCAGCCATAAATTCAAAGTTTCACATGGGGGAGGAAGTATATGTTAGAAATTTCTCGAGCGGTCCAAGGTGGGTCCCGGCTAAAATAATCGCTTAAGTGTGGAAGCAAATCGAATGGCTAGCCTGTGCCAGAACTCAGAAGCTTCCACATCACTACTATGGGAACCAAAGAACATTCTAAAGCCATCTACTGATGTGATACAGCGACGCTCTCATCGTATACGAAAACCACTGTTTAGATTCACACCAAACGAAAGGCTTCGGCATAAAAGACGATGACATTTTAGGAGGGGAGGAGTGTTGTATATCTAAAACCAAGTTTAAGAGACTAGCCCTAAATTATGCATACTATTTTTATCTCTCTGAATAAATGTCATAAAGCTGGTGATAGCAGTCAGTCTGCTTTCAACCTCCACTGCGTTAACTTCAATAATGATTAGTATGATTAGTTTAGTAATTTAAGTAAAATGAATTAAAGCTATATTTGAAGCATTAAATTAAATTGTTTTATTAACACTCGGTATAATAGCTTTATTCATATTTATAAACAAAATTATTAAATAAACAGATTTATTTTATACATAGGTATTTGTATGCATACAACACTACGTAAATTGGTTACTTGAATTTGTGACATTAATAAATATTAAAATCAAGCATGTCATTTTACCGAGATCATACTACTTAGAGTTATGGTAACCCTCAAAATATACAGACAATTTTTTGTTTATATTAAAATATGACTTCTATTGACGCGACACTCAAACTCTTACATTAGCACTCTTTTGATAATTTTGTTATCTTTATAATCGCTAAATTCAATTATGCAAATATGGCAACTAAAATGCTTTTGTAGGAACTTTAAGTCTAACAGAAATGTAAGAAGTGTAAGCGAAACTCAATAGCGAATAACACAAAAAAGTTCAACTCACCATTAAGTACGAGCGAGATAAAAACGTTTTCTGAATCGAGAGATCGAGTTTCAACTTAAAGAGAGAGATAGCAAGATTTCAAATCAACTCCACTCAGTGAGTGCGTGAATCGAACTGTACCTATTTTGCTCCGAAAAATTGTAACTGTTTATTTTACCCGCGTCTTTTTGGCTTGCCTTGCAATTGCAGCATACAAAATTTCATTTTCGTTAAAATTTTAACGTAAGTGTCGTGATTAGTCGAGTCGGTCAAAGCAACTAGTGGATATTATAAAAGAAAATAAATTATAAACTTACAATTTCGCAATAAACCATACAGAAAAATTCGTCCACGTCCTTTTTGTGATTTTTTTAAGTGATAATGTTTAAAATAGTTCAAACTCTCAAAAGAAGATCGATTTAGCTAACGACGGTTCCTTCTGCCTGGGAGCAAGATGGTTTCCTCTTTTGGCCAACTTCCAGGCAACCGAAATGCTTTGAAAAACTTTTGCGAGATGCTTCATCCCTCCCAGAAACTATGTGGACCTCACAACCGTGCCATAAGAAGCGCAAGTTCAATTCATTTGAAGAGGCGGAGTCGGAAGTAAACCGCATGGAATCCAACAGCGATACTGATGGCCCCACACTGCATGAATTGTGCCCCAGTCCGCAAAAAAAGTAGAAAGTATCGAGGGAGCTCTTTGGCGTCGACAAGAGCTTTTTGTTGAAGTTTAAGGTAAGTACAAAGAAATGTGATAAAAACCAAAATTCACCTTATCTATACTATGTCATAATGTAATTCTTAGATATCAATTTAACTTAAATAAGTTTTCCTTCAAACGGTAAAAAGTAGATTTACATGAAAATTGTAAGTACCTACCTATCTACATCTTAAAATTATTTGACAATATAAGAGTTTTGAAATGGGTAGGCGCGGCGAGTTTTGGTTTTCATCAATTCAAATATACCTTAATACATTATATTATAATGTTATACAAATGAAGTATCTAACAAAAACATTTTATTCTTTCAGGACCAGGAACAGGAACAATATATAGACATTCAGGATATTCAAGCGATTCCCTTAAGCCCGGAAATTTCGAATGATCTTCAGGATATGACTTCCCATGTAAGTTCTACCAAAATTAATATTGTAAAGAAACAATCATAGACTGTTTTTCAACAAAAACTTTCCGAGTTACAGTTTTATTATGCTTATTTAACTATTTATTTCTA
>CAWUEQ010000008.1:0-145189 GCA_963921185.1 Dasysyrphus tricinctus | reverse complement strand
TCGGTACAAAAGTGCAAGTACACGAGATTTTCTCACTTATGGTTATAATTTCATCTCGTTATGCTCTTATTTGAAAAATTAGCTGAAAGAGATTTTTTAGGGTTACTCAACAGTTTTCTTGAACGATTGTGCGTGGGCTGGCCAACATGTTCTCATCTGGATTTTTACTCCTTCTTTGGGGCCTGTGTGCCACTCAAGGAACTCCGTTGACCCAGTTAGGGTATGTATGTTCAGTAGGCAGTAAGGTGTCAATTTTCATTGTTAACAGTTTTTTTTTTAGCCAGTCAGGCACCGTTGTCAGCAGCTTGAAAAATGTAGCTAAAATGAAACTCTAATTGCTATAATAGTCGGACTTTAGGTAAGGTTAGGTTAGAAGGAGTGATGATACGATAAGCCACTTCATCTCACTCGGATCTCCGTGGATCCATTGCGCTCCCCAGGATAAAGGTAGGTAGGTGTGAGGAGGGGATGGGTGTGGGACTGAGGACAAGTTTAGGAATGGGATGCCTCCTTGAACCACCCTGACTTCTGAGTAAATTTCAGGATATTCTTTAGTGGCCGGGTAGAGATGTCACCCATTTCGTCGAGAAAGTATTCTCCGAGGGCCTCTATTCTAGTTATGGCCGGACTGGGGCATTCACAAAGGAAATGGGATGAGCCCTCCTCCGCCTCTTCATCTTGACACCCTCTACATAAGTCAGATGGGTCGATAACCATTCTGCTCATGTGGGTTCTCAATGAGCCCGTTAGGACACCCACTAGGAGCGATAATTGAGGCCTGCTTAACTTGAGTAAATATTAAGTTTTTTCTTCGATATGTTCGGCCATAAATTTATTGAAACCCGACAAGTGTCAAGTGATGACCATCTGACGTCTGCAGCTTCATGGAAATTCTGTTGGATTCTATGTTTTTTCCTGATACAGTGGCATAAATACCGAAAATTTGATTTGGCTAGGATCAAGAGATGATCCGTTTCTGGCCAGTTCATCTGCCATTTCATTCCCGAGAATATCACGATATCTATGGACCCATATAAGGGTTACTGTGTTTGTTGCGCCTAGAGATCTAAGTTTAGTTCGAAAACGATCTACCAGTTTGGACTTGATACTGATTGAAGAAATTTTTTTAATTGCCGCCTGGATATCTATGAAAATGTCTAATTCAATATATCGGGTTTTTCAATAAGAGCGCTACAAAAGTTTTTTTTAAATAAAACAAAAACAGTATTGGATATCTATGAAATTCTTTATTTCTGTGAAAGTACGTTTGATGCCATTGTGTATGGAACTCGATTTCTTTTGCATGGCCACCACGGGCACGCTTGCAAAAGTCCAGACGCTGAACCCAATTTTCGACAGTTTTCAAGGATAAATCGGCCGATACTGCTGCAATTTCTCGTTCGATATTCGTACGAAGTTCATCAATCGTCGCTGGCTTGTTGGCATAGACCATAGACTTGACGTAGCCCCACAGGAAATAGTCTAACGGTGTCAAATCGCACTACCGAGGCGGCCAAGCGACTGGACCATTTCGTGAGATAACACATTCTCCAAACTTGATTTCCAATAAATTGATTGTGACATTTGCTGTGTGGCTTGTGGCGCCGTCCTGTTGGAACCACATGTCCTCCAAGTCCATATTGAAAAACCCTTTATTTCGCGGCTTCGCAAACTGCAAGCACCTCCGCTTGGAATACACTGCAAAAGTTTGGAAGATTTATTGATCTGTTTATAGGTGGGTTTTCCGAGTAGATATCTGACCCTACCCCTTCGTCTGTTTTGGACCCGTCAGTAAACACCAAAACATTATTTGTATTGATGACCCTGTTTTCATTCCAGAATTCCTTACTAGGGATATCTTTCATCGCCACTGGGTTAAAATCTATGTGCGGTGGGACATAATCTGTTTGAATGTCTATGCCAGTGAATTTCATTATGGTTCTGTAACCAAAGTGGCCCTTTTTCCAATTATTGCACTGTTTAAGTCTAAAAGCACTTTTGGCCGCCAGCTCTTTCGTAAACAGATCGAGCGGAGCTAGTGAAAGGAAAGTTTCTAGGGCTGCTGTAGGTGTAGTTCTCATAGCACTGGTTATGCCAATACACGCTAGTCTTTGAATTTTGGTCATGGTCTTTAGATTAGTTTCCTTATTTATGGCCACCAGACCATGCAAGCGTACGTTAGTATTGGCCTAGTTGTACTTTAGTAACATAAAATCAAATCCACAGCGGGACGATGATAAGACGTCAAAAATGACAAAAACCACGTATAAATGTCGTATGACGTGACTATAGCGAGATTATTGCGAGAAATCCACGATACAGGTAGCCATGTAAATGAAACATAAAACCATCTTTGGAGTTTTTAGCCTCGGTTTTATCTTATCGAAACCTGTTTGAAAAGTAATTAAAAAAAAAAAGAGTTTTGGCAAGACTATAGCGAGACCAAAGTGAGATAATGGAAAAACATTATAAATGACAACAACCTCGTGTAAATATCACGGCGAGACCAAAGCGAGACTATAGCGAGAAAACCACAACACAGATAGCCATGTAAAGGGGCACGGGAGACAAAAGCGAGATTAACACAATGAACATGAAATATAAAACCATGTTTGGTATTTTTAACCACGTTTTTTAGCTTATTGTAACCTTTTTGAAAAAATAATTTTGAAAAAAAAAGTTTTGGCGAGACTATAGCGAGACCAGAGCGAGATGATGGAAAAACATTCTAAATGCCAAAAACCACACGTAAATATCACAGTGAGGCCAAACCTAGATCATAGCGAGAAAACCACGACGCAGATAGCCGTGTAAACAGACACGGCGAGACAAAGCAAAATTAACGCAATGACCACAATGGTACTAAAAGTCACGTTAATACGGTATCTGCGGTGTCGTTATCGTAATACCTCTTCTTTTATAAATGTTGATGACGATTCAAGACTACTGAGTTCTGAATTATCTGAAATATGTAAATATTTCAAACAACACAGATTTTATATCTATTTTGTCTAAGAGAGAAAAGACCATTTTTGATTTATTTTCCATGGAAACAGTTTGATCGGTTGATCGGTTCCCTTTATTTTTTAGAAAAAAGTCAACAGATAAGAGTTATTCTGGAAGTTAAATGATAAATCCCACCAAAAGACCTACAAAATTAATTTTTAAAAATAAATCTCAGACCGAGACCAAAATGACATTTGACGAATTAAATATCTCTCAATGATGAGAAACTAATTGAAAATAAAGGTCAACACTATTACTTTCGATCTCTGCTTCAAACTCTCTTAAGATGTAGAGCATTAGGTATTCTAAATTAATGTGCTTTGTTGTTTTAAATTTAATAATTATAGTGGAAACTACCTTCAAAAGTCTGGTACGTGACAATGCAATGTCCCTTATTATTCTTTTCTTGAAAACACTTTTCGCCGTTTAAGAACGCCCAACGATAAAAAAATACAATACAATACAGCAGCGATTCCCAAAGTGTGTTCCGCGGTACCCTGGGGTTCCGCGGGAGAGTTTTCAGGGTTCCACAAATTTCTCGAAGTATAAACAGTAATATACAAACGATAAAAGAAAAAAAATTGAAAATTTCCACAAAAAAAAAAATCGAACAAAAATATTTTTTGAAGTTTATAATTTTTAATCGAAGTGTGAACTTCAAGGTCAGAAACTGTTTCATGAGTAAACACACTATTAATTGGGGAAAATGTATTGATATATGCAGCGACACGGAGCCACAGCACTGGGGCTAAATTTTGACTGGTTTCCAGTGAAATTTGACTGGATTTTATCTACGTTAGCTGAAAATGCAAAACAAATCCAGTCAACTACTTTTTTGACTGTTTTTTTGGCTGGATTTAATTCAATATGCACTGGAACTTAAAAATCAATCATTTTAGAATACACTTCAACTTCAGGGTTAAGCAAGTGTAAACGAGTAATGAATTCAAAACAGAAGCTCCTTGAAACCAGTTTTGAAAGAGATAAAGGTTGAATCGGTTTTATCAGATAAAACTTTAAACCAGTGGAATAATCTTTTTCTTATAAGATGGAAAACATTGAGGAAACAGCTCCATTCTGTTGTGAAGTCTATTCCTTTGCAAATGAAGAAAATCTATTTCAAGATTTGGTGAAATTCACTATCTCTGTATTAGTATTGCCAATTTATAATGTAGAAGTGCAGACAAATTTCAGTCAGCTGAAGTTGGTCAAAACCAAACAACGAAACCGAATGAAATTAACATTAACAAATTCCATTTTCATTATAAGAGATCAAATGCGGGAACAAAAATGTTGTAATAATTTTGTAATTCCTGACGATGTAATACAAAAAATTGGAATAAATAACAAAACAAAGGCCAAAATATAGAAATAAACCAAGGATCACAAATTGAGTACAGTTCAGAAGACTTAAATCGCTTAATTACCTACGAAAATTTATAATCAGAAAAATAATATTTTACGTATTTATTTATATAACTCGTGCTATGCTATGTTTACTTTTGTTGGTAATAATTACTACTACCAAAATGACATTTGACGAATTAAATATCTCTCAATGATGAGAAACTAATTGAAAATAAAGGTCAACACTATTACTTTCGATCTCTGCTTCAAACTCTCTTAAGATGTAGAGCATTAGGTATTCTAAATTAATGTGCTTTGTTGTTTTAAATTTAATAATTATAGTGGAAACTACCTTCAAAAGTCTGGTACGTGACAATGCAATGTCCCTTATTATTCTTTTCTTGAAAACACTTTTCGCCGTTTAAGAACGCCCAACGATAAAAAAATACAATACAATACAGCAGCGATTCCCAAAGTGTGTTCCGCGGTACCCTGGGGTTCCGCGGGAGAGTTTTCAGGGTTCCACAAATTTCTCGAAGTATAAACAGTAATATACAAACGATAAAAGAAAAAAAATTGAAAATTTCCACAAAAAAAAAAATCGAACAAAAATATTTTTTGAAGTTTATAATTTTTAATCGAAGTGTGAACTTCAAGGTCAGAAACTGTTTCATGAGTAAACACACTATTAATTGGGGAAAATGTATTGATATATGCAGCGACACGGAGCCACAGCACTGGGGCTAAATTTTGACTGGTTTCCAGTGAAATTTGACTGGATTTTATCTACGTTAGCTGAAAATGCAAAACAAATCCAGTCAACTACTTTTTTGACTGTTTTTTTGGCTGGATTTAATTCAATATGCACTGGAACTTAAAAATCAATCATTTTAGAATACACTTCAACTTCAGGGTTAAGCAAGTGTAAACGAGTAATGAATTCAAAACAGAAGCTCCTTGAAACCAGTTTTGAAAGAGATAAAGGTTGAATCGGTTTTATCAGATAAAACTTTAAACCAGTGGAATAATCTTTTTCTTATAAGATGGAAAACATTGAGGAAACAGCTCCATTCTGTTGTGAAGTCTATTCCTTTGCAAATGAAGAAAATCTATTTCAAGATTTGGTGAAATTCACTATCTCTGTATTAGTATTGCCAATTTATAATGTAGAAGTGCAGACAAATTTCAGTCAGCTGAAGTTGGTCAAAACCAAACAACGAAACCGAATGAAATTAACATTAACAAATTCCATTTTCATTATAAGAGATCAAATGCGGGAACAAAAATGTTGTAATAATTTTGTAATTCCTGACGATGTAATACAAAAAATTGGAATAAATAACAAAACAAAGGCCAAAATATAGAAATAAACCAAGGATCACAAATTGAGTACAGTTCAGAAGACTTAAATCGCTTAATTACCTACGAAAATTTATAATCAGAAAAATAATATTTTACGTATTTATTTATATAACTCGTGCTATGCTATGTTTACTTTTGTTGGTAATAATTACTAAAATACATTTTTGTTTTTGATATGAAAATTCGGTATTTTCATATTTGACTGTTTTTTTGACTTGAAAACAAAATTCATTATGTTTGACTGTTTTTTTTTTTTGAATTGATTGGGATGAAAAAAATCCAGTCAACAAATCAAATTTGACTGGATTTAGAATTTTGAACTGGGAACACTGTTCGTCCTCTCCATCGCGATTGTTTAAATTTGTGTGTAAAGATATGGGCAGTCAGTACAAATCGCTTCTTCTTCATATTGAAATCCAATGGCTTTCCAGAGGGAAAGCTTTATCCAGGTTATTTCAACTTCGTGATGAGTTGAATGTGCTTAAACTGGAAAAAATATGTTTTCAACTGCAAACCTCTTTGATGTATTGCATGATGAGCAATGGATTACGAGACTAGCTTATCTTGCAGAAATTTTCGAGAAGATCAACGAAACTGCTACAGCTCTACAGAAAAAATCAATTATAGTATTTTTTGCGAGAGACAAGCTGGCAGCTTTGAAAAGAAAAGTTCATTTCTGGCTCTCATGTGTACAAAAGAATTTTGAATGTTTTCCAGTTTTACATGATTTCTTGCAAGAAAACATACTTGAACTCGGAGCAGATATTAGCAATGTTATTGCTCTCCATTTGGTTAGTCTCGAAAGATACTTTCCAGATACAAAAACTGACATCGAGTGGGTACAAAATTCATTTTTAATGAAAACCATCGAGCCTATGACCCTAAATATACAGACATACGAATCCCTGATAGATCTGCAGGGCTCCTATTCTTCAAAATTTGTATTTGATTCTGTATCATTAAACTCATTTCGGATAGTTATTAAGAATGAATACCCTGAGCTTGCCAAAAAAGCTATATTAAATTTGCAACCTTTTTTTACAACGTACCGCTGGGAAGTAGGCCTTTCAGCGTATACTTACGAAAACTAAATACAGATCCAGGCTGCCCCAGTTATGCGAATACAACTTTCGGACATAAAAATTAATTTTAAAACAATTATAAATCAAACAAAGAAACAGATTCATTCTTCACACTAATATAAAAAATTGATTTTGAAATGAGTTGTTTTTCATTTTTTGCTATTATCAGGATGGGGTTCCGAAATAAATTTGGGCATAGTTAAGGGTTCCACAGCTCAAAAAGTTTGGGAACCGCTGCTATACAGTACAGGCAAAGTTTGATATCTATAACTTACTTAAAATTCATTTTCATCATAAAAACCTATCAAAGCAATGACATTTGAGTCCATTTATAAAAAAAAACTCATATTCACATTTTAACATACCATTTGCTCCACCTTGTGTAATGCAAAAATCTCCCTTCAATGTCTTTATCTAGTTACGTTAAGCTTAACTATGAAAAGGAATTGCAAAAACTTAATTTCAAACAAAATATCAACCACTTTTCAATGCTGAGATAAAAGTTTTCCTTTCGCCGGAAAACCATCCTCCTTCAAACCACTCAAACAAAACTATAAATCGCCATTTGAACTGGTGTAAGCTTTATAACCTCAACTGCCAATGGGAAAATAAAAGTATTTGTCGCCTGTATTTTTGTTTGTGTTCCGGTGGAAGCTCCAAAATCTTTTTGTGTCCAATCTTTATCTGCCAATACTGTGGTTACAGCATAAGGATTGAGATTTAGCGGGATTTATAGTGTTCTTGTGTGATTTGGTGGAAGCACGACATATTTAGCAAAGGCTGATTCAACAAAAAAAAAGTTACAACACAAATGAAAAAATAAAAAAAGACAATATCCCCTCGAACTCGAATCACGAAAATTTTCACTGTTGCCGTTTGCCGAATGTAACATGGAAAGCGATGTCCTTTTCTCTGGCTTTTATATAAATAAACCGAAAAGTAAGAAAAATTATTTAAATCCTCTGCAAACCCATTTCCGACTGTCCAAGTTGTGTTTGGGAGACACGTATGTATGTGTTCCGGCTTCCGGGTGTCCATTCCAGGATATATTAAATTGTATTGTGGTTTTCTTTTGCTTGGCCGAGCAGGCAGGCAGGCGGTAGCGGGCACCCGGCGGGTGCCTGCCCAGATAATGTTTGTGCATAAAGATTTATGTGGTTAGTTTCGGTGAAGCAATTTACTTGGAATATGTCCGGCATTTTTGGTGACCAAGAATCTACGGGTGCCGCCAGCCACCCCCAGGAGCTGGCTGATATGGTTATATGTTTTGCAGGGATTTACTCTTGTGATAGATGAAATTTATAACAGGCCGTAACGTCACCGCATCATATACTACACACACTCCAGCTAGAGACAGAGAGTGAGAAAGAGACCGAGGCAGAAAAGTCATAGCTTTAAGACTTTCCAAATCGGACCCAGACATAGATCTTACCAAGCTGACTTTTGCCCAGAATCTATACAAATTCAAAGAGTGGAAAGAGTGGAGAAGTGAGTAAATTTAGATAGGCAAAAGGGGTTAAATGTTCTATATGGAAATTAATTTCAAGACAAAAGGAATTCTGTTGAAAATAATTCAATTTAGATTTTAATGATCGCAAAAGAGAGATTTGGCATGGGCAAACGAAATATTGTTTGTCAGAGTGTCGGACAAGTGAAATATTATGTTGTGCACTTCCAGTTCTAAGCAACTAACACAACAACAACAAAAACAACAACAGCCGGATGATGGGAAAACTTTTGATAGGGATTATTTCAGAAATAATTTGAAATTATTTAACGATAGAATTTATGTAAACGGATGTGACAGTGAATGGAAATAATAGTTATATAACTCTTGAAGCAGCAGACATTTAAAAGTAAGTGTTTCGAATAAGTTAGCATTTTTGTTGACATTATTTATTTTTAGAAAATAAAATGTTAAATGTTAGAGAGGAAAAGCTAAAAGCTAAAAGTTAGTCGTTATAAAGTTTGAATGTTTCAATTTTCAAAACAAAATGAATATTTTTTTTTTTGAAATTTCAATACATGCAACCATTGGTAAAAAAGGACTTGACTTTTTTTATTTCAAGTGCTTTTAGTATCTGATGATGGTTCTCAAACTATTTTTATTTTTATTTTTATTAATATGTAGTTCTAAGTATCATACATATGGGAAAATACGCATTAAGTGATGCATGAAATGACAATTCACATATAACAATATAAATCACTTGATTAAGTTCGCCTATTTTCAGTTTTTTATTGTTCTATACAGTCAGCATGAAAAGAAAGTTTTCAGTTTATTAAAAGATATTTATGTATGTATGTATACTGTCTTCCCAAGCCTCTTTTATTGTAAAGATTTAAACATGCGTGAAATAAATTATAACTGGATAAGATTTTTGTGGGACTAGTTTTTATAAAATATTAACGTTTATTTACGCAGTAAAATAAATTTTATCAGTTCCCTGAGACTTAAGATATTTCACCTTATAATTTTTTCCTGATCATCTGTTTGCGAGTTCAGATTTATTCGAACTAAGACATCCTTTTCTTCTCGATGAAAAAAATGGCTGTCAGAAAAAAATTATTAGCAAAAAAATCTCAAACAAAATGAAAATGTATAGAATGCCACCCTGTACATCCAAGGCCGTAGTCAGGGGGGGATCACATGGGTTTGACCCCCCCCCCCCCGAAATTTTTGAGAAAGTCATTTGTAAATCATGCTTTCCATTTTAGTATGAATTTTGTACTCAAATTTGTGCTGTGGTTATTAAGTAATTTAATTTGATTTAAGGCCGTGTACCAATTGCGTTAAAATTCTGGTTAAGTTTGGTACCAGTTAAATTTTATCCGTTTTTATAGGGGTGAATAAAATTTAAGGTTTTTGCTGTGTCAATTGAATTAAATGGGACTTTATTAAAACAAACATATCCCATTAGTTTTGTTGTTGTATTTTTTTTTGTAATGACAGTTCGCTGAACAAATAATTCAGTTTGCAAAATAGTTTGCAAAATAAATTATCATCTGAAAAAGTATTTTCAATAAATTTTATTGATTCTTTTGCATTTTGAAGGATTTATCACAGATAATTCAAACAAACGGGGAAGAGAATTTCGAATTTTTAAAAGGAGATCATTTGAAGTGCTGCAAACATTTACCTACGCTTGAAAATTTATACTTTGAAAAGAACCATGAGACCCTATACATATGAAAAAATTGAATATTTCTTTCTTTTGATTTCTTGAGTTCATTATTCTAGGCCTTTTCTATATTTCTTAATATTTTCATTTGATTTTAGTTTTTTTTTAATCTTTCCCGAAATGATTCATGACTTCATAACAACAAAATAAAATATTTATCTACATTCATCTCCCTCACTCTTTCATGAGCATAGACATGTCAAAAATTAAACACTGGATAACATTTTAACGAGCTCCTGAGCAGGTTAAACTTTGACGTCTATATTCACCTCAGTAATGTCAAAATGTAGCCATGGGATCAAATTTAACCAGGATTTTAACGCAATTGGCGCATGGCCTAACTCACGTACTACATAATTTTTAATGAATATTGTAAAGGAACCTACCTACCTTGATGATTTCTTAAGTCAGCTTAAAATGAGATTCGTGTATTCTGATTCCCTTTAAGTCTTGGCAAAAACGAACAAAAATTTAAAGAAGAAAACTTCAATTTTTAAAAAATTTTGGATCGTGATAATTTAAAGTTTAAAGACTGAATGGATGATATGGTAGACAAAATGCCATACATAACATGATTCACATACACAAACTTATAAAAATTTTCGCGACTCTAACGGTTTTAACATGCACACCGAAAAGAACTTTTTCGACAGTGAAACGTCTAAAAATTGACCTGAGAGATTCTACCGATGAAGATTAACTTTTAGGGTTGGAGTAAATGTCAGTTCATCGACAAATTGAGACTAACACTGAGGCAGTTATTATATGGGAGGAATCTATTTGTCATAGGAGTGAGTTTTGCGCAAACAATTAAATTAATAAAGCATAGTTTACAGTCCCCATGCAAAAGAAAAATCAAATTATTCAAAACAATTTTGCACCTATTCTGTGCTTAATTTTATATAATATTTTAGGCACAAAATGTTTGCCTTTGCCTAAGCTACCCATTGAGTCATTAATAAACCTTTATTAATAAATTATAGGCTTAAAAATGGAAAAAAATAAGTTTTGGATGCAAAAGCAATTTGCATGCAAATAATGCTGTGAGGTGAATATATTTTTTTTCAGGAGCGTAAATATTTGATATTCACCACTTTATCTCACGCGAAACAATTTCCCAATTGTTTTGCAGTTCCATGACGCCAATGGTTCCTTTCAGCATGAAACTGTTAACCAATCAAAGAAATGAGTAATTTTGTACTTCACCTCAATCATTTTTGGCATGCGAAAGTATTTGCATAGATTTTCGCACAGGAACTGTAAGCTAGGCTTTGTATTTTGCCTTACTATTAAAAAAAAAGTTTACAGCACAGACATTTTTTCTTTGAATACATTTTTTTTCAGCACCAAGCGTTTTCTTTTCTATACTCAAAAGAACCGTTTACTTAGCTTAAATGGTGGAATATTTTTTCGAAAAAGTATATCCCCCCCTGACATAATAGTCTGGCTACGGCCTTGTGTCAGTCTGTTTGTATCTGGATCTACAGCCTACGCCAATGATGCGATTTTCTTCAAATTTCGAACATAAGGTTTTTTTTCAGAGGGGAAATTGAAATTTTTGTTTAGCCCCAAAAATAACGGTAGGTACTTGCCATACAACCGGTAAGGAAAAGCTTATTAATATCAAAAACAGCTCCAACGATTTTGATAAAAAATCAGTGCGGTTTTGTAGGCATGGTATATATTTTGGTTGAAAAAAATATTACCAAGAACTGTTACTAACGGAACCTGCCATATAACGGTTTTTTTGATATTCGATTTTTTCATATTTCCTCATTAACGGATTTACATTAATATTTTTATGAAAAACGTCTTCAAAATGTTAAAAATATTTCATATCAAAATTTTGAAAAAAATAAGTTTTGGATTTTTAAAAAAATATTTATTTTTTTTTTGAAAATTCAATATTTCAAAAAACAGGTTAATGAATTTTTTGAAACTAAGTTTTTAAATGTATTTTAATATTGTATAAAAATGTGCATCCCAAACATTTTTTTTCTTAATATAACTAAAATTTTATATATGAGGCGATGAGAACCAAAACTTCCCATATCCATGCCAGAAAACTCCCCTAAGCCGGACATAATTTTTAAATAATTTTTTGACAGAACTTTTTATAAAATTTTCCCTTAAACCATAACAAAAAGATTTAAAAATCTATGGTTAAATATAAAAAAAAATATTTTGTATTTAAAAATTATTAAAGAATTAAATTTGGTTATGGAGAGTTTTTCTGAAATGGATATGGCGAGTTTTTGCTCTTATCACCTCATATAAAAAATTATTTTTCAAGAAAACCGCTTCTAAAATTTAATTTTTTGTTGTTTTTGTTTTGCTTCCCCCTCGGAAAAATGCAACCTCCAATTTAATAGCACTCCATGGTTTTCTCATCTTCAATGACCCCTTTGATGATTTTTATTATAAAATCCCATGAACGTCTTAGTTTTATTTTATGACATAATCAATAGCCTATAATATGGCCCCCAATTATTTCTTGTGTCATAAGCTTCTTCTGTTAGGAGTCTAAATTTGTACAAACATCCCCCCTCACATAAGTTATACGAAAAATACTGGCTTTTAAGGTGCTAAGGTGGCATAACAGTTCCCACTTGAAGCTTAATGCCTAAAGCAAACATTTTTCCTATTGAACAAAATTGAATGTGACGGCTTACGGTTCTATAGATAAATTATAAGTTTAAAAAGTATTAAATTAATAACATAATTGTTAATTAAAATAAGGTAAATACTTAAAAATAAAATGCAAGCGTAAAAATTAGGCTCCATTTTATAAAAATACTGTCATGCTGCTAATATGGCCCCTTTTACATGCGGGTTTTATTATCAAAAACTATTTACAAAAACAACTTTATTTAAAAAGGAAATTAAAGATTGGATTTTTGGCTTCAAAAATGTAAATGTTGCCGTTGTTCTTTAATAATTTTTTCTACTTTGAGTCCACTTCAGTAGAAAATTTCTCTTCCCGTATAAATGGGGGGAGATAGGCCCCCCTCTCAAACAATTTTATTCTTTTCTCATTCCAACCATTTGTCGCACCATACAAAATATACCAAGTAGTTAAATGATAGTATCTTATATGTTCTACGGGAGCCATATTACCAACACTTTGAAAAATCCTTGTTTTCGCTCTTTCAAAATAAATATTTTTTTTTACAAAAAAATTGCAATTTTTTTTTGTGAGTAGAAATATTTTGTTTCAAACAAAATGAATGAGCTGTTTGCAAATAAAAAGTTCAAGTGTAGGTGATAGCTTGTGAGTTAGTCCAGAAAACCAAAAGGGGGCCATATTTGCAGCACTTCCTTTAATAAAATGTTAGTTGTTTATACAATTTACAGAACGATTTAAATGCTTTTTATACTTTTTATTTTAATATATATTTCTTCTGTAACTACTCGCATATTTTAAAAGTTTTTAAGTTCCAAGCAAGTTGAACATAAGAGCAAGTACGTGCGATCCAGTCGTGTATTTTACTTTCCATACAATCATATTTAATCAAGAAACTGTCAATGAAGTTGTTTTAGCTAATTTAAATATCGTATCTCATGCTTCTCAGCACTTTTCTCTCATTACATATTTCTATGTCCTTATTTACAATAATTTTCTTAAACCCTCAGCCTCTTGAACATAAAAGCAAGTACGTGCGACCCAGTCGCATTATGGTATTCATGTCATACAATTTTTTTTGGCTATTTTACAAAATTTTATTTTTCCCTAAAACCGCTCCAAAACTTTTCTTAAAAAATCGCAATGCATTAATTTCTAGTAAAGGTTATGGTTATTACTGGTTGGTAGGTACTTCTAAGAAATCATATTTTTGATTTTCAATTTTCTTGAAAACGGTGTGACTGATTTATATCATTTATTTATGCAGAAGCTCTCAAAAAGTTTTAATCATCATCGTGTCCTGTAACCCCGGCTGGGGCATAGGGCGTCAACAAAACGTCTCCATCCTTCACGGTCTGCTGCAAGGTACTTTAGCTGTGGCCACGTCTTTCTCTGGGATTCTGCTTCCGCTAAGACAGTTGACTTCCATGTTGTTCTTGGTCTTCCAACCCGCCGTGCACCCTGAGGATTCCATTCAAAGGACTGCTTTGCAATTTCATCGTTTGGTTTCCTCAGTGTGTGACCAATCCAACGCCATTTACGCTTTCTTATGTCGACGTCCAGCCGCTCTTGACTTGTCCTGCGCCACAATTCCTCGTTTGATATTATTTGTGGCCAGCGAATCTTTAGGATGTGGCGAAGACAGCGATTCACAAAAGCCTGCATTTTCTTCGAAATAGTAGACGTGACTTTCCAGGTTTCACAAGCATATAACATCACGGATTTGACATTGGATTCGAAGAATCTCAACTCAGTGCGTAAGGAGATTTGACTGGATTTCCAAATTGGGGACAGAGTACCGAAGGCAGCACGAGCTTTATTTATTCTACTTTTAACGTCCAGATCCGTACCACCGTTTGCAGAAACAATACTGCCAAGGTAGTTAAATTGTTCCACTACTTCAACTGGCGTCTCCTGTAAAATAATACGCTGCTGTGTGGAGCGGCCTGTGAGCATTATTTTTGTCTTTTTGCTGTTAATTCTTAGACCACTCGACTCTCCCTTCACTTGCAGTGTTTGGCACATCCCGTTCAGCCCACTGATGTTATTTGCCAGTAGACATATGTCATCGGCATAGTCTAAATGACTGAGCCTTTCGAACGGTCTCCATTGAATGCCCTGTCGCTCAGCACTACCAACACTGGCCGTCAATACGTCGTCCATCGCCAGCAGGAAGAGAATTGGCGATAGAACATCCCCTTGTCTCACACCCTGTTGCACTACGAAGGAGTCGGATAGCTGCCCATTGTGCAAAACAAAACACCTCGCGTTGTTGTAGGACTCTTTAATAATGGCAACAATTTTTGGTGGAATTCCTCTACCAAGCAACGATCTCCATATACATTCTCGGTTAACTCGATCAAAGGCCTTTTCAAAATCCACGAACATGAGGTAAAGCGGTGATTGATATTCCATCGACTGCTCGAGGACGATACGCAGGGTGTTGATATGGTCGACACACGATCGACCACTGCGGAAGCCAGCTTGATGCCTCTTGAGTGTAGACTCGATTCTATCCTTTATTCGCTCGAGTATGATTGTTGCCATTAGTTTTGGGAAAACGGACAAAACGGTGATACCACGCCAATTGTTGCAATTCTTTAAGTCACCTTTCTTTGGCAGCTTAACAATCACACCATCCTTCCAGTCCCTGGGATAGCTTTCGTTTTCCCAAATGTTTTGTATCAGCGGATGTAAAATACTAGCCGCTGCTACGGGATCGGCTTTCAGGAATTCAGCTGGTATTCCGTCCAGTCCAGCTGCCTAGTTGTTTTTGAGGAGATTTATTGATGTACGAATTTCCGATTCTGACGGGGGTTCGATGTCAATACCCCTATAGGACCTGCGCATCTCGTTTAGTTGGGGCACTTCAGCACTCTGCTCAACTGAATCCTCATTTAGCAGGGCACAAAAATGGTCCTTCCATCTACGAAGCTGATCCTCAATTGATACCAAAAGTGTGCCATCCACATCCATTACAGGATGATTGGTGTTGCTTTTTTTCCCGATAACATCTTTGGCTATTTGGTACAATTCCCGGATATCTCCTCTTCTGGCAGCGCTTTCCGCATTATCTGCGAGTCCATCCAACTTCACCCTCTTGTCACGTCTCACACAGCGGTAGACCATCTTATGTGCAATGCGGTACTGTCTTCGCAAGTCAGCCTTTCGTTGAACATCAGCTTCGGCATTTATTTGGATTTTCAACAATTTGCGAAGTTCGATCTTATCCCAGGTGTCTTGGGATATCCAAGAGTCTCTACGTCTCGTTCGCTTGGGTACAGTTTCGGATCCAGCCTCCATAAAAACACTTTTAATTTCACCCCACATCTCATCAATTGCTGAATTCTGGATTCCATTTAATGACGAGGCTCTGTCGTTAAGGGTGGTGACATAGTTTCGACATATGTTGGGGTCATTTAAAGCATTAGTAATGAATTTTGTGCTCCTTGCTGCATCCTGCGCTGGTTTTTGTACGGCAGCGGTTCGTAGTTTGAGACTCCCCAACTAACAATTTAACTTGTTTAAGTGTTAATACAAGTTATTTTCTGGCTTGTATAGAAACTTAAACAGACCTTATGCAAATCATTTTGGCTGACATTAAACAAGCTATTTGATTCCCTTAAAACCTGTCATCACAAGTGCTATACAATCAAATTGCTTCCGATCAACTGTGTAATAAGGCCTTAAAAAGGCAAAATATTGCTCAATAAACAAGTTATTATACGAAAGCAAATGGCTTGTATAATAAGACCTTTGAAAGGCCATATATAGACTTTGCATTAAGGCCTTATAAAAGCCACTCAATGCAGTTGTAGTGAAAAAAAATTTGTTTGCTTTCAATTATTTAATATTTATTAATTTTATTGTATCGGTTTTTTTATCCACAGGAGGGGGCTAAACTGCGTTTTTCTTTGTTCTGAAATGTGAAGAATTTTATTTTATATGAAAAAAAGTTTCTAACTTACATGATTTTTCCGAGGTTTGAACTCACGTCCTTCCGATTACCGATCCAGCGCGCTACCTACTAGGCCATCTCCAATTCTGAAGAGTCATGTACAAATTTTAATGAGTTGATACACTTGACGCATACTTCACAGCCTGTACAATTTTATCATCAAGAAATGAGTAGTAAAGGCTATGTGTTGATTTTATAAAAAAAAACCTAATTCGTTTTTCTTTAATCTTGGTATGTACTTTTTTTTGTTTAAGTGTGAATCAATTGATTCTTGAAGTATTTGAAAACATACATACAATGTACAAGATCCTTCAAGTCAATGTTTAAATCTTTAACATTTTTCATACATTCTTATGACAAGAACTTTGAAAATAAATGAGTAAATGATTTTAAAATATCACACGTTATACTTCCATTTCTACTGAACCAAAATTTTGTTATAAATTTTCTGACCGTTTGAAAGAAAAACTTAAACCCTTACAATCGTTCATCTCGTCTTTATGTTTTGGGTAAACATTTATTTGTTTACATAAAATTAGCTTTAGAAACAACTTGAATTATAAAAGCAAGTACCTGCGATTCATTCATGCTTAAATTTAACATCTGTCACAGGCAAAACGAAATAGTTCGCGAAAGAAAGCAATAATTTGTTAAAGTTTACTACTAACATTTTATAAAAACTATATACTTCCTGACAGAGGGACACAGCTGTCACATCCAAAACGAAATAGCTCACGAAAGAAAGCAATCATTTTAATAAATGTGCTACACACATTTTATAAAAACCATATATTTCCTTACAGAGGGCACCATCTATGCATCTGTCAGAAGCAAAACGAAATAGCTCATGAAAGAAGGAAATCACTTCTAAAAGTTTGTTATTACCATTTTATAAAAAGTATTTTTTTTCTTACAGAGGACAACATTTGTCAATCTGTCAGAAGCAAATCGAAATAGCTAACGAAAGAAGGCAATCATTTCTAAAAGTTTGTTACCAACATTTTATAAAAACCTTATATTTCCTTACAGAGGGCAACATCTGTCACAAAAAAAAACAAAATAATTCAAGAAAAAAGACACATTTTAATTGGTTTGCTTTAAACATTTTATTATATCTATCAAAATAAATTACATACAAATCAGAATAACTAAACAAAACATCGAAGTTGTTAACGATTTAATACCGAACTCCTTACAACGATATCATAACGATTTTTTGGTTGGAAGATATTTGCAAGAAAATCAATTTTTTTTTAGGATTGTGCGTGTGCCATTTTACAGAAGATTTGAGGCAAAAAATAAACAAACTTATGTACATACAAACAAACTCATAACAAATAATAAAATCTGCAATGATTTTTCTTGCGTAGTTCTGCTAGATTAAAAACAAATATATTTACGAGAAAAGTTTGCAAAGATAAACAAAAATAGTTGTGCAATTATTTAAGTTAAAAAAAACAACACGAACTCATACAAGCAACACATCATTCGAAGAACACTTTGGCGATCGCGCGCTTTATATCGTCAATCGACGTTAATTTGATATTTTGATAACTTCTTATTAATTATTCACTATTTTTTGATAAATACGTCTTTTAATAATTATCTGTTTTTAATCTATTGATATAAATGACGAACACTTTCGAATATTTTTTAAGCCCGCTGCAGAATACTTTCAACTAAATAGAAATGTCAAATCTTGGTGCTGGGTCGGGTGTTACAAGCTTATTCAAGCAAGCCGTACACAAAATGTTTTTATTTACTTTCAGTAAAACAATTTGGACAGGCCTTAAACAGGCCTTTTCATACTAAAGCATACAAGTCTTGTATACAACTTGCCAGTCTCAATTTAAAAGTCATTAAACAGGCTATTATCAAAAATTAATATTGGAAAACGGTTGGCTTGAATAATAAAGCCTAATATTAGTTCTATGCGAGCTATAGTTTACCAAATTCGAAAAATCGGACCTTATACAAGTTAAATTGTTAGTTGGGTCATCAGAACCAAATGGTGGTCGCTTCCCACATCGGCATTTCTTATACTCCGGACATCACACATAGACTTCCTCCATCGCTGCTGAATCATGATATGATCAATTTGGTTTTCGGTTTGACCATCCGGATGCACCCAGGTAATTTTGTTGCACGTCTTATGTTTAAATACAGTCCCACCTATCACAAGACGATTCGCGTTACAAAAATCGACAAGCAAGTCACCATTTTCATTCCGTGACCCCACGCCATTTCTTCCCATCACGCATTCCAGTCCGTAATTGTCTGAACCGACTTGGGCATTAAGGTCTCCCATAACGACTATGATGTCGGCTCTCGGAACACTACTGTAAACCGAGTTAAGATGAGTGTAGAACGCGGTTTTGTCTTCATCGGTCGCTTCATTTGTGGGGGCGTAGCACTGAATAATTGTGACGTTACGAATTTTTGAACGAAACCTTGCTGTCATTAATCTCGCAGAAATGGGCGCCCATGAGATCAAACTACGCCTCGCTTCTTCGTTCAACATAATTCCGACACCATGCAGTCTTTGGCCACCCTCTCTTTCATCTTCCCCGGAATACAGCATTCTCGTCTGTCCAGTGTCTGATCTGTATTCAGCTCTTCCTCTCCACTTAGTTTCGCTTATGCCCAGGATACTGATCTTTAGGCGAAGCATTTCACGCTCAACCTGCTCGTATCTACCATTGCTGTACAAGGATCGAACGTTCCATGCTCCAATTTTCGTACGTATGCGGTAGCCAAAAGTAACATTTGCGCTTCTTGAAAGATTTCTTCTATTTGTCAACGATTCATTTATTATTATGGCGTCTTGATTGACGCTCGTACATGAAAGATGCCGCACCCCCAAATCCGATGTGCGGTTTACTGCAACCGAAGCTGCAGAAGGATTTTCCATAAAAAGGTTACCTCTTGGGGACTCATTTCCATTTTAAAGTTTTAATGGTAGAGATAAAAGGAAACAGACGCTAGTGAAACACACATGCTTCTTACAACCTCGTATGAGAGAGTGTATCTGCAAAGTGCAAAAGTTCACATTTAGTGAGAAAGTATATGTGCATTTCAATAAATATTCCTTGGTTACAGCAGAGTTCTTGTTGATTGTAGTAGATTTCCGTTAATTTTGAAACTAATGTGGATTAGCAGTTTATATTTTTATTTTATTACGCTCTTATAAATTTGTGAATCAGAAAATATCTGAGCACTTTTTATTGATACAGCTATTAGAACTATTATTCACATTAAATTCATCAGAACATTAGAAAATACAATTTTTTCTTTATTCTTGCAAAAACGTGCCCAAAAATATGTGTGATGCCAAGTTATGATACCAACTTTTACTTTTTTCCTATTAGACTAAGAGCTGGCAGACGGCAGGATTTTTTTGGCACCCGCAATGGGGACGAGAGATTGAAAATAGTGGTTTTTCATCTTTTGTGCCATATGGGTACAACCACTTCAATTCATTTAAAAAAAGGAAATGATGCTCTGTTATTTTCGCAAAGACTTAATTATATAAAGCCTAGTACGCTGCTGATGCGAAACGAAAAATCCCATACAAATATGACAGAACGAAATCATAAAACTAAAAATTTAGTTCTACTTTTCGTTCTGCAGTACGCTGTTCGATGAGCGAAATTAATAATTGTAGCAGATTATTTGGAGAAGTCTACACTCTTTTTTCGCACACAATTAATTACCCAGACCATTTATTGTGTGCGAAAAAATGACATTTGTGTTTTTTCGTGTTTATTTTTGTTGTTTCTTCCATTAAAGCATGGCTGCTTGTGATTTTTTTGCATTTGCAATTGTTTTAATTTTTTGAATATGTGCAACTGTCAATGAATATTTTTCCGCTTCGTTTTCGTAAGCATTTCGTTGTCTTGTTGGAGACCAACTTAAAATTTCGTTTCGCATCAGCAGCGTACTAGGCTTAATACTCGAGATATAACTATTATATAACTATTTTAGGCGTACCTTCGAGAGATGTTTGGAGATTTGAAAACAAAATCAAAAATCAACAAAAAAAAAGTCTCAAAAATAAGGCCGATAAGTTAGCTTCAAAAGTACATATCTTGAGATTTGTTAATCGGATCACTGAAACTAAAGTTTATGGACTAAAAAGGACAGAGCATCATTTCTCATTTTAAATAAATGGATTGAAGTGGTTGTACCTATGACACAACTAATGGAAAAATCATTTTTTTTTTCAATCTCTCGTCCTCACTACGGCACCAAAATAATCCTGCCTGATATAAAGATGCATGCACCTACAAACCTTCATACTCATATTTTGGCTATGCGTTCACCAACAAAATTTGCTACCGGCTCTTTGACAATATGATAGTGATTTCAAATTTGAATTTCCGGGCCCCCTTAAAAAAACCTGGCCCAGTTATAGCTATATATAATAACTTAATTTAAATGAATTCAATTAAAATCAATTGGAATGAGAATAGGTATTTAAATTACTTAAAAGATTAACAATTAAATACAACCACAGAGAAATAATAAACCACAGAAAGTTTACCACTTACCACCTCCATAGCTCCACCATTCAATTGCCGCAAAATCCATTAAAAGACCATATCTACCTGGGTTTATTGTATTTTTTTTTTTCGTTTAAATCCATAAATTTCAAATCCGTGCTCGTAATTGATTTGAAATTAAGGTCAAGCAAAGAAATAAATAAAAAGGAATGAAAATGAAAAAAAAAAAAAAAATAATAAGAAGAAAATAAAAAAATAAAATATAGATGTACCTTGAGCTATAGAGGTACCTATTCTTATATCGACACCGCAATTATCAACCAGATACACCTTAACGTTTAAAATCTACTAAGAAGGAGGAAACGAAAAAAAAGAAAAATAAAGAGAAAGAAAAAAGAATGCGTTACCAGCAATTAACAATAAATTAAATTAATTGCAAGAATTTATAGCTCCCAAGGTGGTCGTTAAGCTTTTAATGCTTAAAATTGTTACTTCAGTTTCATAGTAGGTACTTTGCACTCTCTGGATCCGCTTTGTGTTAAAACTAAACCATCATCGCAAGGAGTTTTATACGAAGTACATATAGCACTTTGTTGCGATATTTTCGCACTTCCGCTCGGACAAGCTCGTTGTATAATGTGTTTGTTTTTTGTTCTTATATAAATGCACTTGTGCTTTACCATGAGCTTTGCAGAGCACTCATTGGTCCTGGGTATGTTTTATGGTGTCACCGCAACCGCAGCGCAGGAGTTAAACAGAACCATACTAAAGTTTCATTTTTCATATCATGTCCTTTGCTGTTCTATATTGGTACTTCCGGTACAGAAAACACCATTTATAAGAGGATTACAGAATTAATTTGCAGCTTTGACATAGAAATTTTATAAAATTAAAATTCAAAAATATTAAAAATAAAATTTTTCCTGGGGATTAATTTATTTCGAATCGTGATTGATATTCAAAAGCCTTTTCTGAGATTTTTTTCTTGCTGACTTTTAAATTTTAGGCAAATTTTTGGCAAAGTTAACCATTTGTACACTCTATTATGGAAAACTCAAGCTTTATTTTGACTATATGATCCCCAAACAACGGAAATCACTTCAAATTTGGTACAGAGAATATTTATGCGTAGTTTAAAAAAATGGAGAATCTGCTTTTTTTTTAGCTCATTTTGAAGTAGGTACTCTTACTTCGCTTATAGATAGACTTCGACTGTCAAAAAGGGAAATTTTCATCTCAATTGCAAAAAATTAGAAACAAAGGAGAATAGGACAAAACGGTCTACAAGACCAATAACGACGAGACATATGTCGTCGGAAAGGTATTTTTATGTACTACAATAGTTACTATGGGGGCTTACTTCAAATCACTGTGTGAAAAAAGTTATTCGCTAAATAGGATTGTGCTCTGGTGCATTTTAGTATGAATAAAATATATTTAGTATGGGGAAAATTTATGAAAACTGGTGTAATAAAAAACGACAATATATAGGTCATTGGAAAGGTATTTCCATTACCTACAATATCTTTTATATTAGTTCAGTTCAAATTACTGTGTAAGAAAAGTTATTCGTAAACTAATGAAATATTGTGGTTCATTTTAGTGTGAAAAAAATGTTTTTTTTTTAGTATGGGCAAAAAGTGTGATGGCAAGTTCAACCAATAACAACGGGACATATGTCGTTGGAAAGGGAATTTTATGTACTACAATAGTCAATACGGCAGCTTAACTCAAATCACTGTTTGAAAAAAGTTATTCGCTAATTGCTACTCATGCTCCATACATTTTATCTGTGCTAAAATTCCCTAAAACAGCGAATAACTATTTCCACACAGTGATTTTAAATAAGTTGTTATGGTAACTATTATTGTTCATAAAAATACCTTTTCAACGACATGCATCTTATTAGTACTGGTAAGACCAGTGTGTATACATTTTGTCCACACTTAATGGTACCAAAACCAAACGTTGTTTAACGAATAACTTATTTCACACAGAGATTTGAAATGAGCCACCATAGTGACTATTGTAGCGCATAAAAATACCTTTCCAACGACATACGTCTCGTTGTTATTGGTTCCTAGACCACCTTCCATACATTTTTGCCGATTGTCCTTTAACCGTGTTGAAAGAGCAAATTATAAAGTACCTACTCATAAGTTTGTCGCGGTAAATTTTACCACAACAAGTTTCACCTACTCATTCCTTTACACTTTTCCTTTTTCTTGTTGCGGCTCCAAAATGCTAGCAAAGTTCAGTGCGAACCTGGTCCATCAGCCAGAGGCCTGCTCCTTAAGCATCTTGGAAAAACAACTTCAACAGGTACTCGACGAATAATCGTGTGACAGGTGGTCCACGCAAATCAATAGAACACAAAGTGAGACCGAAGGTCCACTTTTCCTTAAGGCATGTGACGGATGGTCCTTGCCCAACTATATGTGTGTGACAGGCGGTCCACACCAACGATGACATGCGACAGATGGTCCATTGTCCAACGACATGTGTGACAGACGGTCAACATAAAACCTTAAATTGACTGACATGTCAATACTGGCAACGCCAGTCATCAATCCAAGAATGGCCGAGGGCCCAACGTAGCGTGTCGTTGCAAGAAAAAGAAAGATGATCTTGTTAGGTGATTCCTTAATTCCCCCAAATCTGCACGAAGGTCTGCGGTGTTAGGGAAATTTTAACTTCGCGTTGAAATCGAATTCTTCCTCACCATTCAAGATTGGTAAATGGTGGAAGTGCATTTGTCAAGAATATTTTTCTCGATCTTAGTCTGGGTCGGTTTGGGACGGGGACTTTGATCGTGTAAATTTGGTTTTTCTTTTTACTTTTTGTGTGGCATAATATGACGGAGGTGGACTGGATGCGTTCACTGAGCTACTCCCCATTGTGAATGATCCCTTTCACTAGGGATACTTTAATTGAGAGAGAGTGGATTGGGTTCAACAACGGGGCAGGCTTCCAGCCAATAGGCGAAGTCCTTGCACTAAACTCGTGACCGAATACCGCCACTACTGAGTGGGTGTGAAAGAGAGGTCGACAATTGGAGAGGGCGAAAGTGAGCGCTAAAGGCCGCCATTATGGCACTTTTTGGTTAGATTCTGTACCAGGCAGATTGTTTTAGAAAAGTTTAAAAAAAGAAAAATCAAATAAGCGATATTCGTAATTTCTAGTTATCGAAAAATTTGTGAGATTTTTTTCCAAAAGTGGTTAGGAATTTCCAGTGAGGGAAATTCGGAATAGTGTTTGGAAGAGGAGCTAAATATTCTTGAACGGAGCGACTTCAGGAGTCAGGGCCAGGTGGGCCAGAGTACTCAGGACCAATTCAATTTCTTTTGAAAAAGAGCTAAGTATTTTTGTGTGTTTTTAGATTCTCAAATTTGTTGTTTGTCGCTTGCCAGATTGGGCAGTAATATATTCCGATAGGCCTTCGTTTTTGTCCAAATTGTTTCCCGAAAATACGGGACTTCTCAAACCCCATTTTCTTTTTTTCTTTGTTCGGGAATCTTTCCCAAAATCATCTTTCTTCGGTATTGCGTTTGTGACACAAGAATTGCTTGATTTTAAATTCCAAATTGTTGTTTGATACTTTTTCTACATTGGCCTTTTGCCAATATTAACTTTTGTTAAAATTCTTGTTGTTGAAAAAATTTAGGGTTTTCTACCTATACTTATAAAGGTTTCCCTAATAAATAATTTAAAATTCCTATTGGAAATTAAACCTCGTGTTCTGTCTTTATTTAGAAGAAGAATTTAATTTGTTTCAGGTTTTGGTAAGTTTTCGCCATCAAAAAAAAACTTCCTGGCGCCCATTGAAGTACGCCCCTGTACTTCCATATCATTTGATTTATACCTCATTACTTAATTAATCCAGCGCAGATTAGGCACTCGATTAATCAAATATTCATTTTTTACGAACCCACCCTTCGCTGAGCAAAACCGGTGGTAACACCTTTAATTGCTGCCCAGTTGCTTTTTACTTGCGATATAGGTACTATAGGGCAAGTTTTGGATTCGTGCAAAAAAAAAATTTCGAGATAACAATCAAACATGACATTACGATGATAGAGAACACGAAAAAAGTGGGTGGCACAATTCTGTCTGTCTGTCTGTCTGTCTGTCTGTCTGTCTGTCTGTCTGTCTGTCTGTCTGTCTGTCTGTCCGTACCTCAACCTACAGCCTAAACCACTGAAGCGATTTTCTTCAAATTTTGAACTTAAGGTTTTTTTGTAACTCTCCAGAGGGGAAACTGAAATTTTTTTTTAGCTCAAAAAATAACGGTACTTGCCATACAACCGTTAAGGAAAAGCTTATTTATCTAAAAAACGGCTCCAACGATTTTGATAAAAAAAAATCAGTGTATTATTGTAGATATGATATACCTTTTAGTAAGAAAAAAAAATACCAAAAACATTTATTAACGGTACCTGTCATATAACGGTTTTTTTTATTTTTGATTTTCTCATTAACCGCTGATCCGATTTCAATAAAAATTTTTTCACAAAAGCTTTGTTAGAATATAAATAATACTGCATACCAAAATTTTTGAAAAAATAAATTTTGGATTTTTAAAAAAAGATTCAAAATTTTTTTTTGAAAATTCAATATTTCAAAAATGGGTTGATGAATTGTTTTTAAATTTCAGTTTTAAATGTATATTAATATATACTAAAAATCGGCATACCAAATTTTTTTTTGAAAAATGTTACAAAAATTTTATATATAAAAAATTAATTTTTAAGAAAACGGCTCCAACGATTTTAAATTTTTTTTTTGCATATATTGATATTTTCTTGAGTAATCAAATGGCATACTTTTTTTTGCGCTCTATGTTATTTATCAGGTTGTTTATACAATTAAAAGAACGATTTAAATGCTTTTTTATACTTTTTCTATAATTACTTGAATATTTTTTAAAGTTCTTAAGTTCCACACAACTTGAACATAAGAGCAAGTACGTGCGATCCAGTCGTGCATTTTATTTTTATTGAACGCGACCCATTCTGACAGATTGTCATTTCATTTTTCCTTTCCTTTCATTCTCGACTTTTACTCATCGCGACGCACACCGGTCTTTGTGCATTTTTATAACTTTCGTTTTTTTTTTATTGAATAATTGTTGGATACGAATATCCACAGTCGCGGTTTTTAAGTTTCGATATCTGAATAATAGTTTAGTTAATTAAATTCGCGTTTACTAAATAAAATTGCAACAAGTTCATAAAGTATTATGACCTTGAACGGACCTTAAGCTTTGACTTTGAAATATACACAAAGAACTTTTCTAAATGAATTTTTTTATCTTGCCACTTTTTAGCATATTTTTCTTTTTATTCAGAGATTTGATTTGCATTTTTGTTTTTCTTTCAACGCACATTTCTTTTGGCAAATTCAAGTGCATTTTATAGGCCTCTGTTTTTATCTAACGGAAGCAATTGGTAGCCATTCTGAGTTCAGCCATCATTCTATTTAAAGTTGGTTTTTTGTGTTTGTTCTATTTTAACGAGCTCGTTCATTTTTATTCTTTTTTTTGTGTAGGCAAAGGGCAGTTAAGCCCCTCTCAATTGAATAATTTTAAGTGTTTGTTTTAACTCACCAAAATTATTTCCATTTTAAGATGAGAAATTTTCTTTTTGATAAAAGCGTTTAGTAAGGAATTACTTTTTTGGAAAAAATCATAGAGAAACAAATCTTTGATTTAAGTCTTTTATGCTTGGTTGAATAAAATAGTTGAAGAGACTTTGTGTATTTTTAATTTTTTTTCAGTTTGTTGGTTCTTTCAAGGGGAGGTTCCGATTTAAATTTTGTAACCATTAAAAACCATTCGATATTTTGTTTAGGGTTATGTCAAAGATAAAGTCTACAACATATGAACATATTTATGCACATCGCTTCAGGAAAACATCAGAGTTGTTACTTATGAAATTTAGGCACAATTATGCGAAAACGTGATACAAAATTTCATCAAGAAATCACGAGAATCACAGAATTCGTACTGTAGATATCAAAATTTCTAAAAAAAAGACAACGTTTGCAGGACTTAGAATAAATTTGATTTGAAGTAAAAAATGCACATCAAAGTTTTCAAGTTTCCGATGGATTAAGATGAACATTATAAACTCAGAATTGGCTTAAATTTTCAAAATAACAAGTAGCCGATTGAGGTGAAATTTATAAAGTATATTTTATTATAAAAGGATAGGTGCATGTAACTGCGATTTATGTTTGTTAACGCATGTAGGTTAGGGTGCTTCTTATTTGATGATTTTTTTTAATATCTAACGCCCCCCCTCTATATGTTTTATGCCATGAAACAATATTTTGTCTAAATCGAAATTTTGATTAAGAAATTTCATATAAAAACATAGAAATTGTGAGAGAAAAATGTTTAAAAGCCTGAAATACGATATTTAAATTATCTAAAACAGCTCCACAGTTTGAAGAGAACAAAAAATAATGCCATCTTAATTTTTGATTGAATATGATGGTAGGGCAAAAAAATAAAATCGTTGGAGATGTCTATTCCAAAATAATTCTTAAAAGAAAAAAAGAAAAAGTTGTGAACCCCTTTTTCGAGATATTGAATTTTCAAAATAAATTAACCTTCTTTTAAAAATAAAACTTTTTTTTTTTGAAAGTCTTGATATGCAATTTAGAAATTATTTGAAATTTGTAGATATATAAGAAATAATCTAATTCCGTTTAGCCGACAATGACAAAATTAAAAATTAAAAATAAAGTTCTATGAGAAGTATCTACTATTAAAAGAACTATTAAAACGCAATAATTTAAGTATACATAAAAAGTTTTATAAAAAATCTTAGGAGTTCTTAAGAAAAACAATATTGTCCTTTGCAGTTTTTTAAATTTCATATTGACGGTACCGTTATTTTTGCATAAAAGTAAATTTTGTTCTTAAAATATTTCAGAGAATGTTGAAATCACTAAAATATCGAATTTCAAAAGAATCGATCACACCATTTTTGAAATACATTCATACATATTTGATTTTCAAAACATTTTTTAAAAATTAAAAAATAGTTTTTCAAAAATTTTGGTACAGGATACAATGCATATTTTTTTGGAAGCTTCTGTATAAAAAAATTATTGAAATCAGTCATACCGTTTTGAAGAAAATTAAAAATTAAAAAAATTGTTCTTTGAGAGGTACCATTAATAACCCTTTTTTTGAAAAATGGTACCCCACCCAAAGGTAAATGTAATTTATTAAATTTTCTTAAGGAAACTTGTGTAGTGGTTTTAGAGAAAAAAAAAAACGATTATGTAAAATTGCTAAAAAAAATGTATGGCAGGTACCGTAATTTTTGGTTCTAACGAAAATGAAAAACATATGTGGGCAGAATCGCCAAAAACCGCTATGCACCAAGTCTTAAGAAACGATGCAGTCGTTAAGGCCGTAGACGAATAGACAGACAGACAGACAGAATTTTGAGACCAACTTATTTCATACTAGCTGGCCCGCCCGGACTCTGCCCGGGTATATAAAATTTCTCGAATTCGGGATAATCGAGATTCGACGGTATTTTTTTTTTTATTTTTATTTTGTTATAAACAAATTTTATGATTGATTGATTTTTTTTCAAACTCAATAGATTTTTTTTGCATAAAACAGGTACCCAGAGTGCGCTTCTGCACCTTTTTGGCAAAACGCAAGACCGAATTTAACCAAACTTCACAAAAACAATCCCAATACCAAACACTACCTGAAAAAAATCATTCAAATAGTTCAAGCAGTACTTGAGTTATGGTGTGACAAAGGGAAACATGGATTCATTTTTATGCATAGAATTCGTTTTAGTGCTCAAAATTTCAAATGTCCGGTTGAACCCCGTTTCGGATGAAAGATATTTTCTATCCCAAAAATAAAAATGTTCACTGTTTTTTTAATACGTATTTCAAAGAAACCTTTACCATTTTTGCCCTATATTACTCCACTACATGTACGTAGGGTCTCGTCAAAATCGTTTTGATGATTATTGTGTTCAAATAGACAGACAGACAAATTTTTTAAAAAAAATTATGCACTTATGTTTCTTAGCAAATAAACAACCACCTGAGGACCTTTCAATTATTTTCATATTAAAGACAAACACCCCAATTTAATTATGTTATAAATAAAAGATATTATTTTGAATAACTTAAAAACACTTATTTTATTTATTTATTTACTTAAATGCATTTCGGAAGCAATGCTTCCATCGTCAGTAAGTTTTATATAAATAATAATACAAACAAAATTTTTTGATTGATATTAAATACAAATAACTCAATACAAACAAAACAAACTACACAAACAAATTTATAGTGACTTTAGGATCTATTATAAAATTTTTTGAAAATTGGATCTCTTATTTGTATATATTTATTTATTTATTCATCTACAAGCGAATTTGCTTAACAGATTACATTGACAATAATACAATAATAGAATTTTATATTTACAACTATAATAATAATAATAATAATAATATTAATAATATATATAATAATAATCAATAAAAAAAAAATTATATAGGTATGTACATTTATAATATTTAGGGAAACAAGAACAAAATTGAAGTTTACAAGTATTTTAACAGTTAAATACAGAAAGTGTACGCAATATATTTTTAAGCTTATCTCTTGAATAACTTATATCAATTTCTAAACAAACTGAGTTAAGGCTGGAAATGGATCTAGAAAGTGGTTCATTATTACCGTAATTAGTTCTATGATAAGATTGCATTAAAAACTCTCTTTGCCTTAACGGTCTTTCAGGAATATATATTGGCAACAAAGACAGTAAAAATGGGCTCTTGATGTGATAGGAGAATAAATCTCTTATAAAAACTACTTCATGAATTTTTCGTCTAGTATGAAGTTTCTTGATTCCAAGTAACTGGCATCTTGCCTCATAGTTAGGCGAAAAACTCCAACGCATTTTATAAAAAATATACTTTGTAAACTTTCTTTGAATCATTTCAATTCGATTAGAATGAACAACATGAAGTGGATTCCAGATTATAGCACCAAACTCTAGCAAAGATCTCACCAAAGAAAAAACAGAGTTAAAAGCGAATGGGGGTTAGAGAAATCACTTGTATTTCTCTTAATAAAACCAACCATAGAATTAGCTTTGGAAACAATGTAATCAACGTGTTCAGAAAATGTACACGTTTGGTCGAAAACAATCCCTAAATCTTTAACAACACTGACACGAGGCAAAGCTATCGAATCTATAAAATAGTTAGTCAATTTAGGTTTAGTTGATCTAGAGAAAGTCATGACATTACATTTTTTTATATTTAGGAGCAGGCAATTTCGCCTGCACCAAACTGAAACCGCATCTAAATCTGATTGCAGTTTATAACAATCAGCTGAATCTGTGACCTTCAAAAATAGCTTTAAGTCATCAGCGTATAACAAATATTGGCTAAAGCGAATTATATTTGAGATATCATTTATAAAAATGATGAAAAGAAGTGGCCCTAAATGACTGCCTTGGGGCACACCCGAAGAACAATGAAAGGGCCTAGAGACAAAATTTTCTAGTTTAACCATTTGAACCCTACCTATTAAAAAAGATGATATCCAGCTCAGTAGAGATGAATGGAAGCCAAAAAGTTCTAGTTAAATAATAAGTATACTATGGGTCAACAGAATCAAATGCTTTACTAAAATCAGTGTAAACCGTATCAATTTGAAATCCATTTTCTAAAGTATTAATCGCTGAATTAGTAAAGTGCATAAGATTCGTAGTAGTTGACCTTCCTGATACAAACCCATGTTGGAATTCAGTAATGTGCTCTTTAACACGAAATTCAAGTTTTGTTTTAACAATACCTTCCAAAAGCTTAGGAATTGCAGACTGCTTGCAGATTCCTCTATAATTTTCAATTTAATTTTTAGATCCGGATTTAAATATGGGCGTCAAATATGAAATTTTCCATTCCTCTAAGAAAATGCCAGTTTTCAAAGATAAATTGAAAATTATATGAAGTGGGTCGCAGATACTTTCAATGCAGTTTTTTAAAATAATAGCAGGTATTCCATCAACTCCAGGACTAGCTGAACGTTTTAAGGACTTCAAAGCTTCAAGCAAATCTACTTTATCCAAGGATATTACACCCAGATCTACTTTTGGGTTAAGAGGCATATGGTTAGAACTACTAGGACTGTTACATGAATAGACAGATTTAAAAAACTTAGCAAATAACTCAATAACAAATAAAAATAATTTAATCTTCCGTTTATTTCTTCTTCGTAAGTAAATTTGATTGTTGGATATTCTGTTTTATTTAGTAAGTTTATTAGACTTCTAAGTTCTTGTTTTTTTACTATGGCCCATACATCATCTATGTACCTGAACCAAATTCTTGGAAAATTTCTTGCATTTTTCATTTTAGTTTCTAAATTTGACATGAATAAATTTGCCAAAAATGGACTCAAATGTGAACCCATACTGCAACCAAACTTTTGTCGATAGAATTTTGAATTAAACTGAAACCAATTTTCATCCATACATAATTTTGTAAGTCTAGAAATAAACGGAAGATTAAATTATTTAGATTTGACTATAATTAGAAAAGGTGAAAATTTCGAGTTTGATATATACCGAAAACCTTCAAATACTCCAAGATATTATAACATCGGACTCTTTTCATTCATTTGAACACAAAATATCAGCCTTCCATTCAATGATTTTTAGAGCTTTAAATATCCCGATGACGAAAGAAAGAGAATACATTGAAATACGAAAGATCAAAGAAATAGCAAAGATAAATGGATATACAGAAAAATTAATAGATGATATGACGATTGCACATAGAAGAAAACAAAACTTAAGAAATTATACAACTTTAGATTTAATCAGAAATGAACAAGATGAACAAAGGAAATGGTCAAAATTCAGTTTTTATCCAGAAATAACATCAAAATTAAGACCAATTTTTAGTAGACAAAATATAAAAATAAGCCAATGTAGTGAGATAAAACTTAAAAATCTGATTAGTGGCTCAAAGGACAAAATTGAAAAAAATCAACAATCAGGAATATACTCTATTGGATGCAGCGATTGTAGAAAGGAATATATAGGACAGACAAGAAGACCAATTGTGAAAAGATTCAAGGAACATTTTGCCCATGTAAAATACAATGAACCTGAAAAGTCGAGTGTAGCACAACACATGCTGGATAATAACCATAATTTTAACTTACAAAATTTAAAATTAATTCGAAATGTTAATAATCCTTATGAATTAGATGCATATGAATCTCTTTATATTGTTAAAAATAGAAATAATTTAATGAATAGTGACGATGGACCAATAAGAGATCCAATTTTCAAAACATTTTATAATAGATCCTAAATTCACTATAAATTTGTTTGTGTAGTTTGTTTTGTTTGTATTGAGTTATTTGTATTTAATATCAATCAAAAAATTTTGTTTGTATTATTATTTATATAAAACTTACTGACGATGGAAGCATTGCTTCCGAAATGCATTTAAGTAAATAAATAAATAAAATAAGTGTTTTTAAGTTATTCAAAATAATATCTTTTATTTATTTCATGAAAAAACACGTTGAAAATCTCCAATATCAAATCAATTTAATTATGTTAATAAAACCTGGCAGCGATTCAATCGTATTATTGCATTTTAAAAAGTCATATTATTGTGGTCAAAGGGCCGGCCGTGGCATCGTTGTCTTGTTGGTGGCATGTGGTTTGCACAGTACGCCAACAAAATTTTGACCAAATCTTTCACCACCTCTAAGACTATATAATTATTATTGTTCTAATTTAATTTTCTGACACTTTTTAAATCGATTATTTCTACTTGTTTATAATCATTTCCTATATATTTATTTTTTGTTTCGACATAATTTTCCCCAAACTTCATTGCTTTTCTAATATTTCAAAGAAACCCTTAACATTATTACAATTAAAAGTAGCATAGATCACTCACAGAGTTGTCCACTACATGTACGTAAAGTCCCATTATAACCTGTTCTGCTGTTTCGATGGTTACCGCGGACAAACAGACAGACAGACAAACATTTTTTAAATGATGCAGTTATGTTTCTTAGCAAGTAAACAACCACCTAAGCTCAAAAACTTGAATTTATTTCAATATTAACGACAGACACTCTAATTTTATTTATATGTATAGATAAAGATTTTCTATCATCGTAATGACAAGTCTGATCAATATCTCAAGTTCTATTTTTTTTACGAATGCATTACTTGCCCGTAAGTAAAAACTCAAAATTGAGTTTTTGATTAGACCTGACATGACGATGATAAAAAAGCTGATTGGGTCCAACAATTCTGTCTGTCTTTTCAGATAAAGCCTTATAGTCTGCGAGCTGACCGTAAGATTACCTATCTCATCGTAGCCACGCAAAAATTGGATGCCAACTGATAGCAAACAAAGAAACATTTACAAAACTACTGGTCAGACAAGCTTTATCTGGTCGCAATGGTTAGAAAATGCACTTTTCAGGTTGCATTTTCCGCTAAATGTATACCTATAATATAAACAACTGCTATAAATGGGGTATCAAATGAAAGGTAATATGCAAGTCATTATAGAACAAATACATAAATAATATAAAAGAATATAGAAAAATATATAAAAAGCATTTGACCCTCCTTTACAAAACAGTGAAAGTCGGTACAAATGTACATGGGGACCAAATGGATCCCACAATGTTTCCTATGAATTTTTTTTATATCTATAGTAAATTATTCAATTAAAGCATTTTTCAAACCAGTGAAATTGAAATTTAATAAGAAAAGTCATAATATCGGGTCATCAAAAAATTTGTTAACTTCAAAAAAATTCAAAGCGATTGTTGTGGTAGTTATTTTTGACATTGCCACACAAATAACGTATGCATCAAATGTCTCTCGGAATTGCCAACAACTTCAAGCTAAATTAGTAATACATACTATGTTCTTATTGAAAAAATAGCTAGTTTACAAGAAAAAATATGATTTTTGTAAGAGTTTCAGTACAGTGGGGTCCAAATGGGCCCCTTGTCAAATAAATTGACTATTTCCAGAAAAAAATCACAGGAAATTCTGTAAAAATTAAGTGATTATTAAAACGTAGGCAATGAATAGATAATTGAATTTTGTTCACTGAGTATTAATCCCAAGGCGAAAAACTGAAAAACAAAAAAGTTATGAGTGTTTAAACATGCTCTGCGGTCCCCCATGATGTAAAGGAGGGTTAAATCGTTCTTTAAATTGTATAAACAACTTAAAAGAAGATTTGCGCTCAAAATCAATTATGCCAATTTATTATTTAAAAAAATAGGAATATATGAAAAAAAAAATAAAATCGTTGGAGCGGTTTTTCTTAAAAACAATTTTTTTATATAAAACATTTTAATTTAAAAACAAAATTTTGGGATGCCAATTTTTAGTATTTATTAATATACATTTCCAAAACTATTTTCAAAAAATTCTTCAATCTGTTTTCAAAATATTGAATTTTCAAAACAAAAAAAATTAAATATTTTTAAAAAAATCCAAAATTTACATTTTTCAAAATTTTGATATGCAATATTATTGACATTTTAAATGAGTTTGACATTTTAAAGAGACAAAAAAGGCAGGTACCGTTAATAACAGTTTTTGAAAATTTTATAAATCAAGAAGTACACCATGTACAATAACACACTGATTGTTTTTATCAAAATTGTTGGAGCCGCTTTCGAGATAAATTAGTTATTTCTTAACGGATGTATGGCAAGTACCTACCGTTATTTTTGGAGCTAAAAAAAATTCTATTCCCCCTCTGGAGAGTTGCAAAAAAACCTAAAGTCCAAAATTTGAAGAAAATCGCTTCAGTTTAGGCTGTAGGTTGAGGTACAGACATATAGACAGACAGACAGAATTGTGCCACCCACTTTTTTGTGTCCTCTATCATCGTAATGTCATGTTTGATTGTTATCTCAATTTTTTTTTTTGCACGAATTCAAAACTTACCTTATAGGACCTATCGCAAGTAAAAATAGAAATTCAATTAAAATATTGGTGTGACCCTAACTGATAACTTCCCATTGGTGTCATGAGAAGCTGTTATTATTTTTTTTTTATAAAAATCCCCAATTCAAGATCTTCAGGAACGTAATCTGGTGTTCAATAGGGTATCAAGTGAAGAGCACATTTTTGTTTGCTTTCGAGATATTACAGACAAATACATTATTTGATAATTTTGTTTGAAGTATTTTTATTAAAAAAGAATATTATTTATTTAATTTTCTTACAAAACCAATCAAGTAACAATTATGACCTAATGAGTAGAATAAAATTATTCTGAAGCCAATATAATATTTTGTTCTCAAGACAAGATATTATGACAAAAAAAAATGTATTTCATTAAATTTCAGAAATTTTTTTTTAGTTAAAAAAAAAATGTCAGCTTATTTAGAACGTTTCCATTTAGCCTAAAAATGTCGTGCCTGAAAGCCAAAAGCTTCTGCAACATCTAGTTGTTCATTAGATATTTGCATCCAAAGTAATTTGACTGAATTTTGACAAAATCCGTTAGATGCGAGTATCTTACGAACTAAGCTTTTAAAGTGGTTGCGGTTTTCAGTGCTGAATAAGAAATTTTTCAAAATTTTCGAAAAAGAACGTGTACCTACACAACATTGCATTTCAAAATAAATAATAAAAATATTTTGTGAGATAAAAAAATATTTTTTGGAAAATTCAATATTGCAAAATGAAGATAATAATTTTTTAGAAATTTAATTAATCTACATTTTAATAAAAATTTTCCTTAAAAATGTTTTTAAAATTTGTATAAGTAAAAAATTAATTTTTTGAAAAACCGCTCCAACGATTTTCAAATTTTGTTTGATTGAACTAATTTGTTGGTCAAGAAATCAAATGGCATCTGTTTTCTTCAGGTCAAACCATAAAACCAGTTCAAAATAGATTTTAATGGCTACTCATTTAAAGAGCTCTTTAGCATTTTAAAGAACGAAATCTATGCTTTTAAAAATGTTTCTCTCATAATATTCATGTTTTTGAACATAGAGTGGGTGAAAGGACAATCGGCAAAAATGTATGGAAGGTGGTCTAGGAACCAATAACAACGAGACGTATGTCGTTGGAAAGGTATTTTTATGCGCTACAATAGTCACTATGGTGGCTCATTTCAAATCACTGTGTGAAATAAGTTATTCGTTAAACAACGTTTGGTTTTGGTACCATTAAGTGTGGACAAAATGTATACAAACTGGTCTTACCAGTACTAATAAGATGCATGTCGTTGAAAAGGTATTTTTATGAACAATAATAGTAACCATAACAACTTATTTAAAATCACTGTGTGGAAATAGTTATTCGCTGTTTTAGGGAATTTTAGCACAGATAAAATGTATGGAGCATGACTAGCAATTAGCGAATAACTTTTTTCACACAGTGATTTGAGTTAAGCTGCCGTATTGACTATTGTAGTACATAAAATTTCCTTTCCAACGACATATGTCCCGTTGTTATTGGTTGAACTTGCCATCACACTTTTCGCCCATACTAAAAAAAAAACATTTTTTCACACTAAAATGAACCACAATATTTCATTAGTTTACGAATAACTTTTTTCACACAGTAATTTGAACTGAACTAATATAAAAGATATTGTAGGTAATGGAAATACCTTTCCAATGACATATATATTGTCGTTTTTTGTAACACCAGTTTTCATAAATTTTCCCCATACTAAATATATTTTATTCATACAAAAATGCACCAGAGCACAATACTATTTAGCGAATAACTTTTTTCACACAGTGATTTGAAGTAAGCCCTCATAGTAACTATTGAAGTACATAAAAATACCTTTCCGACGACATATGTCTCGTCGTTATTGGTCTTGTAGACCGTTTTGTCCTATTCTCCTTTGGGCGAATTTGCTTTGATTCTCTTGATACCATTAGAAATTGATAGCTTGGGGCTCTAAAACTATGGGATCCAAATTTTTACATTAAGAGGTCGCTCATCGCCATTTTAATTTTCCATTCAATCCATTGAACCTGGAAGAAGTTCAATGAAATATATTTAAAGAAAATTAAATGCTCTGAAAAAAAGGTCTCAGCCAATAGCCAAATGACAGATAGATGTTCTCGTTAAGAAGATATTCATTGCTCTTTTGGTTTCCTTAATTTGCAATTAAGGAAAAGATATCCAAATTTTATTAAAATGGTACACCATGGCGTATGCGCACCATTACTAAAAACTATCAAATGTTGCAAATCGCTGCAATACTCAATTAATTTTGATTGAATACGTTTGGTCTTAAATTGATCAAAAATAAAAATGTATTTGTCTAAATGGTTAAGACATTAATGGTTGAAAAGGTCACCCAAGAAACAATTTTAACTGTTAAACGCTTAAAAAGTGCTTCCAGAGCAAATCCTAAACCTAGTTTATTTGAAAGAGAGCATACAACGAAATCATTGAGTTGCAGTCGCCTTGAAGTTCAGGAGAAGATATTAAATAATAGTTTATCAAACAGATAAATGCAAGGATTTTTATTTTTTTTAGTGAATTAAAAAAAAAGTATTTTCCGTTGCGTTTATGGCAGTGGGACAATCGAGTTTCTCCTTAAGCGAACTGCAGTATTGATTTGTGAGTTGTGTTCCATTATTGAAGATCTATTATCCACTAGATGACACTTTAACGTTAAGTGCTAAATATAAAAAAAAAGGAGTTTCGTTAACTATAAGCTAAGGAATGTACATTTTACTATAGTATACCTATGTACATTGTACATATGTTAATAATACTACGTTTTGCTTGATTTTGTATTTTAAGATTATTCAACATCTAGTTTTAAAAAACTTTGAGGAAAAAGTAAGTTTGTAAATCAGTTGTAGACTTAATTTAATGAAATCAAGTTTTAAAAATTAATTTTTTTTTCTCTCCGAATGTTAGGAGTTAAACAAAAAATTAGATTTGAAACATGAATGATTCAAAATGAGGGGAAATTGCCAATTTTTTCTTGTCACGCTTCATTTTTTGAAAATAACTTTTGAAAATTTTTCAACCAACATTTGGTCTGTCTCTTGTAAGCAAAGAGGACGTATGCACTTTTTTTTAAAATAACTTCATTCCTGCAGATAAGAAAATACTAAATTAAAAAAAAAAAAAACGATTGCTGTGAGTTCCAGATGAGGAAAGAATTATGCCTCTGATGGCCATCCATAAGATATATACAAAATGTATCATTTTCAAATATGTATGTATGTATGTCAGATTGTGACAATTATAAGCTTCATTAGTTTCTTTTAAATAGTTCAAATTTTCTGCCTATCTACCTTGCACCCGAAATAGCAGCAGATATATCTTTCACACAACAGACGATTTGAAAAAAAAAAACTCAAAAGAAAAAAATTGTGTGACCTTTTCATACCATTGCAGTCGCTTTCTTGTTCTATGAAAATAATTTATAAAGATTTTATAACGTCTAATAGAATTACCCTTTTCTTAGTGAACTCCCATACCTTAACAATACTTATACAGAACTTTATGCTCACTACAAGTATTCTCCATTTCCTTTTTCCGGCATCCAATTCACCCAATTAACAACTTGAAAACGGTATAACACATTGAAGAATTTCTATGAAATATAATAGAAAAAAAAAAAAAAAAATAAACTGCAAGCACCTGCAGCTAAATTATACTCCATTTATGTGGATGGAGAGAGTGGATGGTTGTGGGGAGGAGGTATTTCAAACAGTTGCAAGAACCAAACATGCCAATAACACACAAAAGATTAGCTCCCCAACCATGTCCTTTCTCAAAAAAGCACCGACAACCTCTCTACCACCAAGTTAAACTGTATATAAGAAATCCAGGCCAACAATAGTTAAGGTCTACCACTCACTCACTCAGTAATTCACCAAAAAGGTGGCAGGCAGCAAAGCGGACAACAACTTCACCCCTGTACGTGACCTGTTTGGCAATAGAGAATACGGCAGTACTGACTATATAGGAGTCCTGTCCTTAACAAAAGCTGAGCACACCGAAACGAGTCTTAAATTTTATTGTTTTAAATTGCTCCTATACCCTATTGTTGATGGGTGTTGTTTCAGCTGCTGCTGCTGCTGCTATTACTTCTACTGCTACCTCAGGCCAAGCCTAAAGTTCCAAAGGTGTGAGTGAGACAACGACAATGACTATATAATGATGACGAGAATATGAATGAAGTAGGTATTTTCTCTTTCTTTGTTTAAAATTCAGTAGTTCATGACCCACTCACTGTATAGTTGTTGAAAATAATCCTTCCACTCTTCACCCACCACCAGCATTGCAGTAGAGCAAAAACCAAATACAATTAGCCACCCCTCTCTCACACTCACAATAAGCTAAAGACTTTTTAATAATAATAATTCTTTTATGAGAACTTTGCAAAAAGGTGAATTTTCACGTTTGAGTATTTGTTGAATTTAATATTTTTTGTTTGCAAATATGATTTTTTTAACGCTGTAAAAAGCAAAATTATTAAAAGAGGGTTATAAAAGCAATGCTTAAAATGTAAACATTTTTAATTGATTCAAAGAATTGATTTAGTATCTGGTAGTTTTGGGTCCGGGATCAAACAACCTCATATGTGGGATATTCGCTGCTCACATGTGGGATATTCGCAAAAAAAGTCAATATTTGTTAAAAAAAAAAGTCTGATATTTGGCAGCATTACGGAAACTAGATGAATAATTGCTTTTTTTGGAATATCCTAAATATTAGATGTGAATATCCCACATATGAGGTATTAATATCCCGAAGCCCCAATCAAGGCCTAAAAACAAAGTTTATTTTTTGTATTTAAAAATTATAAATTATAAAATAACTTCAAAGCCTTACACAGTCTGTTGCATTAGATTGGGTCTGGGATCTTTGAACCTCATAAGTGGGGTATTCGCTGCTCAGTTGTGGGATATTCGCAATAAAAAGTCAATATTTGTTAAAAAAAATATCATATGTTTGTCAGTATTACTGAAACTAGATGAATAATTGTAATGACAATCTAGTGGCCTTTCAGATAGATAGTATTATACTTTCTTTTGAATATCCTCCAAATGAGCTGCGAATATCCCAGGTATGAGGCTCGTTAGCATGAAAAACTTAAGTCACTGATTCAAAATTTTTGAAATAAGTATTTTTTTTATCAATTACTGACCTATATGATGAGATAAAAACTTTTTTCGGAATATCCCAAATATAAGATGCGAGTACTCCACGTATGAGGTACTTATATCTCAGAGCGCCAATCAGAGTATACAAATTTCGTTATTTGTTTTAAATAATTATAAACTATCTTCAAAGCAGTGCCCAGTCTGTTACAGTAGATTTGGTTCAGGATCTAAGAACCTCATAAGTGGGATATTCGCTGCTCACTTTTGGGATATTCGCAAAAAAAGTCAATATTCGTTAAGAAAAGGCATATTTTTGTCAGCATTACTGAAACTAGATGAATAATTGAATCGGTGAGTAGAAGAACAGTACAAGCGCCACTGCAGAAAAAATTAAAATAACCTGTTTTTAGGTGTAAACAAATATTTAAAAAAAAGGAATTTTAGACTTTTCTATCATGAGCAATCCTTTTTACATTAACATACAGAAAAATCTATTTTCTATCTGAGCAATAAGTCTTTCAGATTTTTGTGAATATCCCACAATTGAGTTGCGAATATCCCACGTATGAGGCTCTATGAGCATTGAAAACTTTAGCCACTGATCAAAAGTTTATTTAGCTGACCAATTTCCTTAACGAGTTAATTTTTTCTTGATCAATTAGATAGAGACCTATTAGATGACGAACTTTTTTCGGAATATCCTAAATATAAGATGCGAATATCCCACATTATGAGGTACTTATATCTTGGAGCCCCAATTAATGCCCAAAATTTAGCTACAATTTGTTTTTTTAAATTATAAAAGAACTTCAAAGCAGTGCCCAGTCTGTTACAGTAGATTGGGCCCGGGATCTTAGAACCTTATAAGTGGGATATTCGCTGCACTATTGTAGGATATTCACAAAATAGGATAGGACAGCGTCGTTTTTAAAATCCCCAGCACCCTTTTTTTAAATGAAAATTAATTGAAAAATTCACCTTTCAATGTTTCTTTCAAAGATTTAAATGTAGTTCTTTCAGGTGAAGTTGTCCTTTAAGAAGCCATTCAAAATTCTTCCTATATACAAATCAGAATAAGTTATAGGTAAAGTCGTGTTTTATTAACTTCCAAAGATTTGTTCCACATGCCCCAAGTTATACGTTCACACATAGAGGTAAGCCTGAAAATGATTTCAAAATAATTTTGCTCACACAAACACGATTTTAAAATCGAAAAAGTGTTCAAAAATAAGAAGTCACTCTGCATTATTTGCTGCCAAAAATCCACAAAACCACTGGTTAGTTTTCTTGCAATAAGTCAACTTTGAAGAGTCGATATTACAATTTTATATTTGACGGTGGCATCTCCATATTGATTAAGGGGAGGGGGCGGACTGTAGGTACGTACCGTACAAAGGAGGTGAACTTGAAGGATAAGATACAGAGAAAGATCATCATTTAATAATGCAACCCACTTGAAATATAGTATAGCAGAACACCGAACAGCAGCGACAGGCGACAGGATGCCCGGAGAGAGATAGATGACAGCCACAAGTAGTAGTACACTACTTGTAGTCGTCATCGTCTCCGTCCGTCGTTGTTGTTGTCGTTGGCGTGCGTCGTCGCTCGTCCTTTCTCTTGTCCTTGTGTCGTTTTGTTACCTTCATCCGTTTTCTGACTTTACTATTATGTATCGTGAGGGATTGCTTTTGCTTGGTTGAACATAGTGGATTGTTGACATCGTCATCGTTGTCGTAGTCGTCGTCGTCTTCATCTTGAAGTAGCTAAGAGAGATGCTCCTATGAAGCGCTTGTAAGCGATACACTATAGGGTATTGTAGGTATATTGTGTAGTTTATGTAGTTATATATATGTTTGTGTCTGTATACAAGGATAATAAATATTGTTTGTTGCTTAGAATGCTTGTAAATAGACGAAACATGTCATTTAGAGTAAGAACGAGACAGGATGAGAAAGGGATGAGGAGGGGGAGTAGGAACGAGAGCAGGAGGAAACAAGAGGACACTATCATTTCGACATTCATGGCTTCTAATGACATAGCTTGTGGTTGTCAATTTAGATATCAAATTGATGTGCTATTTCAATAATACAGGACATTTGAAATGGATGATTGGGTTGATAGCGAATGACTTTGATGATATCAAATTGAAGGTAAGTAGGTACCTACGAGTATTATGTTGATTTAGATTACCAGTCGTGCACTGCAATGAGAAAATTTATATTTTAAGAATAAAAGAGAAAATAATACTTAGGTAATGTACCTACTTAGTCCTTTTGGTGTAAAATCAGCTCAAATATATTTTATTCAAATATCGTTTTTGAAAAGTATCTTCAGAAGTATGCATTTATTTACGCTAAATTAAATTTTAAGGTTAAATGTTTGTTTTGGACTGTAGAAGCTTGAAAATATAGTACATTAGTGGGTCACAAGTTTTTGTCTCCATGGTTGAAAACTATATTGAGAGAAAAGCTATTTTCAGTAGAAATTTTTATGTAAAATGAATGTACTGAATTTTTCATGGAATAACTTCGAAAACCCTAAATATGTACTGAGTAGAGTTGAAGTGTACTGATTACAATTCAACGTAGGTATAGAGTGAATCCAACATGCTATTAATGCGTGTTCTGATAGAGTCAATATTTATGCAGTCATTCTACAGAAAACTTCTTGTAGTGAAAACTAACAATACTTTAACTGTATTCATGACTATGGACTAGCTACATTGAAATATGTAATGATAATGGCTATGAAAAATACTTAAAACCCACCGCAAGTTTTTAGGCCAGACACAGTGAAATAAAGTGAAGTAAGGATATAAATGACTTAGGGATGTAATCCATACAAGAATTTGTACCCATTACAACTGCGTATTAATTCGAAAATAGTAGAGTTCACAGAAAATGTTTATAGAGTGGAACGGCTAGTTTCCACAATACACACAATTATTGAAAATATAAGTGTGATGAGTAAAGTGTCTATGCACTCACTTAACATAAATGTAATTATGACTATACTCACTACCTAAAGTCATGTACTAATCATTTATAGACAACTTTCTTATGTTATGAGTACACAACGTTTCTTATTGTTCTAATAATTGTATGTACAGCAATTTTAGCAAGTACATAATACGTTCATTCGGTATGTCATATCACCCGAACGCCAACAAATAGATCTTTAGTTGTTTGGATATCAAAAAAGTTCAAGTTTTTATTCATTATTGGTCGATAATTTGCAAATTTTCAATCGTTTTTACATTTGAGGCCTTCAACTGTTGCTTCTAGTAAAAACATGGAGTGCAGCTTCGGCTGTGTGGCAGGTAGCGCCGTCCTGTTGAAATCAAATGTTGCCAATATCCTCCTCTTCAATTTTTGTGAACAAAAATTCGTTCAACATGGCCCGATAACGATCGCCATTGACTGTAACGGCCACTCGAAGAAAAATTGCCCAATTATGCCTCTGGACCAAAATCCGCACCAAAAAGTGACTCGTTTTGGGTGTATTGGCTTTTCAATGGAGTGCGGGTTTTCTGTGCCCCAAATACGACAATTTTGCTTGTTTACATACCCGCCAAGATCAAAATGAGCTTCATCTGAAAAGATGATTTTTTTGGCAAAATCGGCATCTTCTCTAAGTCGATCGCAGGCCCACTTAGCGAAGCAGCCATTTGAATTAAATTATTTTCCATTATTAACCGAAAAAATTGTACTTTTTTGCTTGAAATCTTTGATCAGAAAATAACTTTAACAAAAAAAAAAGTTTTTCACCTTGAATATTATTCAATTTGGTGCATAGAATAGGTAGAAAAACGTTTTGAAAATTTTGTTTGTTTTTTTGTATGCAAATATTTTCGCATTACGAAAATGACTGAGGTGAAATACGCAATTACTTTGTTTGCATGATTGGTTTTTCATGGAAAAGAAAACCATTCATGGAATTAAAAACAAATTGACCCACAATTGGGATGTCTACCAAATTTTCAGAGTCAAAGTGACAATGTTAATAACTATTGGACACTGGATGATGTTTGAAAAAGAAAAAGTGGATGGACTGCCTTTGAAAATTTGGAATGTATTTTCCTCGAAAGTAGAAAAACCAATGGGTGTCTGTTACTTATAAAAAAGGTCTTGAGTTTGACGTTTAGGAATGAGCAAGACAGAGATATATTGCTATAAGTTAAATTGCCCTACTGTTTTGCATGCAAAAAAATAGTGTGGCGAATAAAAGATATTGGCTTGTATGGTCAGCTTACACTTAAAAAAAAAAAGAGAAATATTCAACTCATATTATTTGCATGCAAATAGTTTTTACATTCCAAAATATTTTTTTTTTTCCATTCTTAAGTTTATAATTTATTAATTAATGACTTAATGGGTAGCTAAAGTAAAGCCAAACATTTTTCGCACTCAATATTATTCAAAATTATGCACAGAATAGGTGGAAAAGGAGTCATTTTGTCTACCATAGCTTGAATAGCAAGGCAACCTTGACCCACAAAAATGGGACGTTGATAGGAATTTGTATTTTTTTTTATGATTAAAATTTTGTTTTGCTTTTTTATTCACATTTTCATTCCCGATTTTGCAGTTCGCCAAATAAGGGTGCAATTGAGTAACTTGCTAACTCCACTATGAAGTTAGCAGGTCACATCGTGTACCTCATGAGCCAAGTATGCTAGAAACTTGTAGTAAGGCCCCAAATTGAAACTGCCAAAAAATTTGCAAATTCCTGTCAAGGTCCTTTTAGCGTGGGTGAAAGTTGCCCTGATAACTTCACAGAAGTTCACCTTTAAGCTTTAAATAGTCACGATCCAATTTTTTTTAAGTTGAAGTTTTCTTCGTTAAAAAAAAACCTGTTAATTTTTACCAAGAATTGGTCCACATTAATAGAATTTTTTGGTATGTACATATTTAATAGTCGAAATAGTTTTTTACAGTTCTAATTTTCTTGATATAAATAAGAATATTCTAAAAGCCACTTGCTTACCCCATTCCAGATTTCTACAGCTTTGAATTTCAATTTAACCAAAACCACATTTTGCTTCTCCATACAACTTACAACTCTGATGGAAGCGACGCCATCAACACAAATGATGAAAACATTTTAACCAGAACGTTTTTCCTTTTGTATATTTACCTACTTATGTGCCCAATACCCATACATAATTCATGAAACTGTATACCACCACTCTCGAGTGTTTACCTTTAGTCGTAAGCGCACCTCAATAAATTTCTCACTTCAATGGCCAGTTAGACCCAACATTCGACCCTCTTTATCTCATCGTCTATATTTATCACTAATAATTTTAAATTGTTCTTCTCGGGCAAAAGAAGACTTTCACAGAGGGAAAATCTCATGTCTTCTTATCGAATAACTTTAACGAAACAACAGCAACAAACAAAAAAAAAAAAGAATCTTCAATAATAATAACATCTCCACCCCACCCGTTCCATCTACCCTATCTCTACCCATATATATACCTTCTTACTACTCGTACAAGCAGAAAACTGTAAAACATCAACATCTCTATCATAGATTTAAGCCTCCTTAGATGCTTTTTGAACATAAAACAGGAGCATCAGCACACCTACTTATCACACACCCAACATACATAAATATGCCCATATACTCGCACACAATATACAAAGCATCGACTGCTCATTTGTATAACGGTCTCATATCTTGACATGGAATCCATAATAATTTATAGTTAACCCACAACCCCCATTCATCTCGACCAAATGCTGCACAAATACCATCGTATATAAACCATAATAATAATACATCCATTCAATGTAACTACATCTACATATACTCGTACAATGTAGGATGTAGGTTTATACTTAGGGTTTCATTCCGTACCAGCGGCATTAATTTTTAAATTGGATACTTGGCCATTTAGGCACAGTTTACACCATCCCCGCATGACCGCAAATAAATAATCAGATCACATTTTTCACATGTGAGGTTGGTTGCTCGTCCTCATCCCCTCAACCAATGAAAAAAATGAAATGAAAAAAAAAAAACTGTGATATCCTTACTCCAATTCTGTGCTCCCCGGCAGCAGTATCGAATAAATATCGTCGTCATCATCATCGTAGTATCACATCACACAGTTTGGCTGTTATGAGAAGCAAAATCGAAATATTTATGCACAAAGAACGTGGTTGTGAAAATGAAAATAAACACTAAAAAAGGAAAATAAAAGAGGTCCTTCCACCATTTCTAAAAAAAAATACAAGCAACAAAAATATACCCAAAAGAGCATCACGGAACCGGATCCTTGTTGCAAACAGAACTACCCCTATAACCAACTCTTACCCCTCACCCCCATCACACGATGCTTTATGTTTGAAATGACATGACGTGCATGTGAATATGTGTGTATAGTCTGATGCTGATCGTATCTCGAGGATATTTATTATTTTGTGAAATGTTTATGTCCTGGCAATTGGATCGTAAAGCATTTTTTCATCAATGAGAGTGTCATCTTCCTGTTTAAGTGAAAGATGACCCTGCTCTGTTCGGCTGTGATGGCACAAACAAAATTGGACATTTATATGGAAAGCTATGACACACCAGAAAGGTAGGAGCACTCTCCCAGAGTTGAATTTTTCTTATTAAAGTCTCCACACATTAGTTTTCACCGAATTATGGATGTGGTCACGTTGATGAAAGTAATTTGGTGAGTTTTTATGATACACCTGAGATGAGGTATGTATGTTAGTAATACTACCAAAAGAGAACAAAATATTGGTTTCCAGTTAATAAAAGTATTACCAACTTCAATAAATCATACATCCATCCCTCATGATTTTGGAAAAGTTAAATAAAGTAGCTTTTGAGATTATTATCGATGTCGGAGGGAAATTGATATTTCGAATGAAGATTGTTTATTAATTATTTTGCTTGGGAAACCTTGGAGGGCTTGAACCCAAAATCTTTTAAAACAAATTTACAAAATGTAATAATAAAAAAAAGGAAGAAGAACCATTATCCCTCTGAAAGAACCAAAGCGGATTTTAATAACGGGGTCACAAGTCCTGCAATGCCAGGAGAAAACCAACGGAACAACAACTAAGCAAATTTGAAAGAAAATTGCACAATTTTACCACCAAACAACGAATAGTTAAAATCTGAATAAAAATTTAATAAATGAATCAGGACTTTATTTATATTTTTTCCAACTTCCTCACCTCTGTGAAATTTTATTTCATGTATTCTTTCCTAGTTTTTCACTCCTAAGCTCTCCTTCCACTCCTCTTAAGCTCTCTTTCCACTTTCGTCAAAAAATCTCCATTTTTCGATTTTCACCTTTTCCACTTTTTCCTCCTTTAACACTTAAAATTGATTTCTTCAACCTTCAACATTTTCCTCACATAATTCTAAAAGGATCTTTATACACAGTTCTTCAGTCAAGAAGTGTCCTCCTCCCTGTGATTTCAACCAATCGGAGCCCGCGGCCTTCTATCACGTCCCTTGTAAGCAACTGTCAGCTTTGTTGCTGAACAGTGCCTTGCTTGACGAAACCCAGAGCTCCTACTTTCTTGCACATACAAACCCTATAGCTTTTGCAAGTCATCGTGAAATTCACCGATCTTTGGTGTTAATTCCAGGAGCACGCAAAGACGAGGAACGCATTCAGCTGTTTTCCCCCTATTTTATAACTTTTTAAGAGAAAACCAGATGAAAGTTTCAAAACTCGAACAAACCAATTTCGATATTGTAAAACCATTTTTCCCTCCAAATTTCCAAATAATAAAGTTAAAATTATGTCAGGCACTATAAGCCATTCTCAAAAAGAGTATCATCTAGCGGACGGGAGTCAAATGTCAGCCGCACTTCTTTGGGTAATTTTTTTTTTTTTGTAATTGGACTTGAATAGACCACCTATCTGTCAATTATTAGGGCGTTTGGGGCTTAACTGTCACCCGCACCTCTTGTGTTTTTGGGAACCCCGCCCGCCCGTCTGTTGTTTTTTGGAATAGTGCTTTGCTCTTCCACTTTAAGGCCCAGTTACGTCGATTATCTTGTTTCTTCAAGATCCTGGGATAAGGCACTAATGGCCATTGTTTTCCTACTCTCTCCCAGTATATTGAAGAAAACACCTGTAGCAAAAAAAGGGATGAAACGAGTGGAATAAGGATTTTGTAATTTCAAAAACAGTTTTTGTCGTGGTAAATTTTACCGTGACAATGGGGCATATTGAATACTTGAACCTCGGATGGCTCATGCTATTTTTTTTTTTTTTTTTAATGGCGAGCGATTAAAACCTCATGGCATGATGGTTAGTGCATAGGACTGTCATGCCGAAGGTGTGGGTTCGATTCCTAGCCGTACCAACTAAAAACAGATATGTTTTATCCGAGGTACTTCCTCTTGCAAGGAACTGACAAATCCTCAAAGAGTATATACTTGTCATGAAAAAGTGCTTCTCATTTAGCCGTTTGGACTCGGAAAAAAACTGTAGGTCCCCTCCATTTCTGCCAACAACACGCACGCAGGAATGGTTGTGAGTTGTAAGTCACTAGGCCCTGGTTATTCACGAGCTGTTGCGCCACCCAATTTCCTTAATCTTTTTATTTATAGAGCAATTAAAACAGTTTCCTTCATTCGAGATTTGGCATTCGGGATTTTGGAATTTGAGATTTAAAGCATTTTTGGGATTTTAACATTTGGTATTTCGTAGCCAACCACCATTGTACATCGAACTACAAACTAAATGGATGAATTGATGGCCTCCAATGTTGGTGTAGTGTATGCAGTTCACGCATGGATTAAAAGTAAGTATACGCCAGCGTCACCCTTGCTCCTACGGATTAGAGAGGCACACCTGTCACTATCTCGAGCACATGTATATACACAGAGACTCAGTGAGTCGACAAGATTCTTCTAGTACGGACGCGTGCGTTTGCAAGCCAGTGAAATATTAAAGTTGGTACAATTTTTTCACGCTTTTTGAATTGTGTCGAGTTAGCAAAGCACCCGAAAAACATAGAAAACTTTGAAAATAAGTTCGAAATTTCACGGTTAATAAATGACTAATTAACGGCATTCCATAAAATATGGCCGTTTTCGAAAACGTCATCTGCGTCAAAGATGCATTTGCAGAATACTCTTAAACACAACCTGCAAAAGTCTTCTCTTCAAAAACGCAAGCACAAAATTTACTGCATTAGCATTGGCCGCGTTCAAACACAGAACTAAACCGATCTGGATAGATTTGTGTTGTTGTAATCCCTTGTTAAAACACAGCTGACGAAACAGCTGTTGGCAGAAAAGAGATCCTAAGCTGTCCTAAACATTTTAGGATACGAAGCTTTCCTATGAAAAATCTCAACAGCAGCTGACTTGCGTTCAGACACATACATGGATACAAAGCTCTCCTAGGTAGGCTATCCATTGAAACTTGAACGCACCCATTGTCTTCGTTAATGCAGCATCCTTAAGTCACATGTTCGAAAACATCATCTGTGCTGCAGTGATGAACAAAATATTGAAAACGTCAAATGCGTTTGCAAGTAAATTGACTGACGTTGATCAGACCGATTTTGTGCAAGCAAGACAGATCGCAGTATCTGCTTTGATTGATTTGACGTTTTCGAAAATGGCCTATGAATTTGAATATGAATTTGAATTTTTGCTTAAGCTCACCTACATATGCTGCCATGTTAAGAAAATAAAAACGTATCTGACTTTTGGCTGTTTTGAGTTAGGGCCAGTTTTGGAATCTTTGATATGCATACTATTTTATTCTATAAAAATAAAAGTCCTAAATTGCTTTGGTAATATTTTAAAACGCTAAAGAAAAATGATCACAAGTCATAGAAAGGGTAGCTCTCATACACAAATTTGGTATTTCGCTCATACATATACATATTTGACCGAAATTTTACAACAATGGTTCTTTGATAAGCCTTGCAGGTTATGTTTCTAGCCCTCTTTTTACCAATATCATCAATCCTGGTTAAACATCAGGTTATTCAATGATTTCAGCGATAAAGTCCTTACCAGTGTCTAGTGAATGAGTGTCAAATAAGCAAAGCAACTTTGACGAATCGGAAAATGAATAGGTGGATAATTTGTCATTAATTAGCCGCTAATTAGTTGTGACACTCAATAATTTTTTGTCAATTTTTTATATGTTTGATGAAAATCGGTAAAAACATTTTATACCTGATGGCTTATGACGTAACAATTTGTCGTTAATTAGGCGCTAATTAGTTGTGGCAAATTCAATTTGATCGTGCAATGTTGTCTATGTTTGATGGGTGCTTTGGATCGAATAATGGGTATGTGGATAGTTTGTCCTATAATTGGTCGTTAATTAGTGATGATGACTTCGAATTTGTCGTTCGTATGTTTTCTATGTTTTTTTTTCAAAAAGTGATAAAAACTTCTTAAACTCAATACATATTTTATTGCTAAGTAATATTTCGTTAGTTAGTTGTCTTAAATTAAATTGTTTCGCGCGATGTCTTCTATGTATTTTTGGGTGATTTGCTGTCTACAATTGTCAAGATAGCAACGCAACTTCCACAAATAAAAAAATAGGTAGGTGGATAGTTTTCTGTTAATCGGTCGTTAATTAGTCGTGAAAGTTTTGGATTTGTTTTCAATATTTTCTAAGTTTTTTGGGTGCTTTGCTAACTCGACACAACTTGAAAAGCGTCAAAAACTTCTTATACCATTAACTAGTCATTAATTAGTAGTGAAAATTTGAATTCAATCGTGCAATGTTTTCTATGCTTTTTTTTATTCTTCTTAAGCTTCATATTAAGTTAGCAAAACAACACCTTAAAAAAGGATTAAAATCGCTAGTACCGATTAGGTGATGGCTTAATAGTTTGGCAATAACTAGTCTTCAATTAGTTGTGACAGTTTTGAATTTGTTGTCCTATGTTTTCTATGTTTTTTTGGGTTCTTTGCTAACTTGACTTCAAATTGCCATAGTATCATTTCCAAATAGGAGAAAAACTGTTTATACTGGATGGTTTATGGCTCAAAAGTTAACCATTAATTAGCCATTAATTAGCTATGACGATTGCGAATATGAAATTCTATGTTTTCTATGTTTTTTTTTGAAAAGTGTTAAAAACATCCTAAACTTAGTGTGTATATAATTTGTCATTAGTAAGTTGTTCATAAGTTGTGCTAAATTAAATTTTTTCGTGCGATGTTTCTATATATTTTTGCGTGATTTGTTTTCTACGAGCGTCAATTTAGCAAAGCAACTTCCACAAATTAAAATATGGGAAGGTGGATAATTTGCCGTTGATTAGTCATTTATTAATCGTGATATTTCGAACTTATTTTCAATGTTTTCTATGTTTTTCGGGTGCTTTGCTAACTCGACACAATTCAAAAAGCGTGAAAAACTTCTTGTACTTAATGTTTTATGGCTTAATAATTTTCCATTAACTAGTCATTAATTAGTTGTGAAAATTTTAATTCAATCGTGCAGTGTTTTCTGTATTTTTTTTTTAATTCTTCTTAAGCTTCATATCAAGTTCGCAAAGCATCACTTTAAAAAAGGATTAAAACTGCCAGTACTGAATAGATGATGGCTTAGTAGTTTGCCAATAACTACTTTTCAATTAGTTGTGACAATTTTGAATTGATCGTGCAATGTTTTCTATGTTTTTTGGGTTCTTTGCTAACTTGACTTCAAGTTGGCATAGCATCACCTCCAACTGGGGAAAAAACTGCTTATACCGTATGGTTTATGGCTTAATACATAGTTTACCATTAATTAACCGTTAATTAATTGTGACAATTTTGAATATGTCATTCTATGTTTTCTATGTTCTTTTTTTGAAAAGTGGTAAAAACTTCCAAAACTTAATATTTTGTTCCTTAATAATTTGGCATCAATTAGTCGTTAATTAGTTGCATAAAATTCAATTTTGTCGTGCGACGTTTTCTATGTATTTGTATATGATTTGTTTTCCATGAGTGTCAAGTTATCAAAGCAACTTTCACGAATCGAAAGTGAAAGTTGTTCTTTGTTAAATTGACACTGTTGTCAAATGATGATTTAAAGTGAGCTCATGAGTAAAACCATTGTATCCACCTAATCCCGATCAAAGCTATTTTGAAAATTCTAGACTATTATTCATGCTTTCAAGTTGTGCTGTATTGTGCTCATTTGCAAATTTTACGGATGAATTTCTTTTGTAGTTCTGCAAATTTTGTTCTTAAAGTTATTTTTAATAACATTTACGGCACAACCGAACTAACAAAATTGCTTTTCATTTCAGACATTAAATTGTTATTTGTTTCTATAGCGCTCCTATTACCCCTCTGATAGGAAGTAAATACCTTATTGAAGCATTACCTATTGATACCTTAAATATTTTCTGCTGCAAATTATAACAGCTTCATAAAAGCAAGGAGCAACTGAATTTACTCCATAAAGGTCCAATAGGTGCTTAAAAAGTGTGCCTTTTTAACTCTATGGATCATTATATAATGCTTATATGAATGCAAGAAATGATTATGAGAAGCTTCTTTGGATGATTATAGGGGCAAAATTGTTAGTTGGGAAGGTAGCATAAGGCTAAGCAAAATACAGCATAACTTTTTTTTTGTAAATTTAACAATACATAGTATTATGTCCATCAATGGCGTGAAAAGTATTCAAACTAACTTGACATCTGACATGTCCATAATTCTTGACTAGTTTTGTTGCATTATGTTACAAAAATCATATCTGCTAGTCCTAAAAGTACCGCATATATTTGATTAAAGTCACATCTCAATAAACTCGATGGAACTTTATAAGTTCTTAAACAAATATTAATAGCTCACAATCGCCAAAAGAACATTAAAACTGCTGGAAAAAGAAAACGAACTACCTTCCACCCTTCCCAAAACCATATCCTTTTTAATATTTTCTATAAAGAATTCTAAGAAACTTTTGCCGGAAACTTCTCAAATTGATGGTATTGCTTACAAAATCAATCAATAAACGTGACATTTTCGTTTTGGCGCTATAAATTGATGGAAATGGGCGGTGGTGGTGATTACAAATTCTAAAATTCACAAAAAAACCCTTCACTCCAACACCCCTGTTGTAGTTCTTTAACCAACCCATAATATCGTAATTGAAGGCGTCTTCGTCGATAAAATTACATTAACAGTCAAGATTTTTCCGTAGTTCTTTATGTGTTTTGTGTGTATATGTGAGACACGGGGGAGATATTGTTGGAATTTTGTAAATAGATGTCAATCTCGTTATACGCCATTAAAGTGTTGAATGTTTTATGTAATGAATGCCATTTCCGGTAAGCATTGTTGTTGTTGATATTATTGGAATGATGCGATGATGATGATGATGAGACCCAACTAGAAGTTTTGTCAGAGGAGGTGAATATTAATTTTGTATGGACTTTTTTCTTAACATTTTTTCTTTTTCAAATGTTTGTTTTGCTTTGTTGTTGTTCTTGTTGTCAGGTTTGGGTATAACATACTATTTATTTAAAAGAAAAAGGTTTGAGTTGTGACACTTGAATGATAATGAGATTGATGGAAATATTTTATGACGTTAATATTGTTGAGTGAGTATAATAATTTTTTTTTTCTTGATGACAGAACTTTTTGATTGCATTGAATGTTTTTGAAAAGTTTTCTCGGTAATGGAATATAGACATTAAATTTAATTTTAGAGATAATTTTCAAGTCATGATATACTTTTTATGACACTTAAAAAATGATATGTAAAGGGGTTTATTTTTAATTTTTGGCAAGGTGACAACATAAACATTAATGGTGTTGCAGGTATATTTTTAAGTCATGGTTGTTTGTAAGTGATTTGAAAGTAATTGAACTACATAATACTAATTTATGTTTATGAAAGTCATAACATATTTTTTTGGCAGTTAGGTTTGTTGAAAAAGATATTGGTATGTATTATGTATGTAGCTGCAGTAGGTAATGCTTTCGAATTCTTCAATCTGTTTTGACCGTTAAGTTTATCCTAAAACATTTACATGCATATAAATATACCTTCAATGTTTAATTGTTGAAGTATTTAAGGTTATATTAGTGGATTTTTCATTTTACTGCAAAATTCTTAATTACTTACATGTATCCGAATTTGTTTGTTAGTATGGTAAAATTTTTTATTTTTTCACACGATAACATACATTTAAAATCGATTTTCTCATTTTGGGCTTTGTCTTTGTTCCACTTTGTATAATACTAAGGTCGATTTAATAATAATAATTTTGACTACCTAAGATTATGTTAAAAAAAAACAATGATTTTTTTTACCAAAATGTTGGAACATCACATCACTTAACATAAAAACCGAAGTGGTCGGAACATTTTTGAATAAGTTTGTTTCTGAAACATGTACCCAAAAACTGTTAACATTTGAAATCATTCGTTGAATATAAATTTTTTGAAATTTGAAAAATAGTTGTTAATTTTTCAAAATACATCTATACATCTATACATATAAATAAAATTGGAGTGTCTGTCGTTAATATTGAAATAATTCCAAGTTTTTGAGCTTAGGTGGTTGTTTAATTGCTAAGAAACATAACTGTATCATTGACAAAATTTTTGTCTGTCTATCTGTTTGTCCGCGGTAGCCTTCAAAACGGCAGAAGAGGTTATGACGGGACTTTTCATACATGTAGTGGACAACTCAAGGAGTAATCTAGGCTACTTTCAATTGCAAAAATATTAACGATTTCTTTGAAATATTAGAAAGACAATGAAACTAAGGGAAAATTGTGTCGAAACAAAAAATTAATATATAGGAAATGATTATAAACAAGTAGAAATAATCGATTTTAAAAGTGTCAGACAATTAAATTAGAACAATGATTATATAGTCTTAGAGGTGGTGAAAGCTTTGCTCAAAAATTTGTCGACGTACTGTTTGGATCTGTGCAAACAACATGCCACCAACAAGGCATCGATGCCACGGCTCTTTGACCACCACAATGTATTTTCAAGAATTGCTTGACCAATTTCAGGAAATCTTAGTATTGGGAGTATTTTTTGTCAAGTTTGGGTAAATTCGGTCTTGCGTTTTTCCAAAAAGGTGCAGAAGCAAATCCTGGGTACCTGTTTATTTAAGAAATCAATTGAGTTTGAAAAGAAATAAATCAATCATGAAATTTGGTTCTGACAAAATTTAAAAAAAATTACAGTCGAGTCTCGATTATCCGGAATTCGATTAATCGAGGACTCATAATTAAAATTTTGTTTTGTTTATTTGTTCTCGAAATTTTTGTCTACCCGGGCGGAGCCAGGGCGGGCCAGCTAGTTATAAATAAAATGCACCACTGGGGAGTCGTTCAAAATAAACTATAATCGCAATGGGAGTAGAGTGTAGAGTAACTCAACAGGTACTCCCCTGACTTTTGGTCAGTTTCAGAGAGTGCAATACAATAGTTGCCGCGAACTCAAGATAATGCTGAGGCATCATAGCATTGAAGAGTGAAAGCAAAATTGTAGGTTTATATGTATAAACTCATTGAAGATTTAAGTAAAGAATATATTGTTGTAAAATCTAAAATCAAAAAATGGAGAAGTAAAGTTTTTCAAAAAAAACTAATACCTATGTACATTTCGAAATCAACAGCAATATCAAAATTTATGAAAATAGAAATGCAATATGTAGGGCCGTATAGCTCACAATATCAAACTTCAGATAGTCTCTTCTTATTTTCGAAAAGTATATTCTTTTTTGAAACCACTTTTTTGTTGTGTTTTATGTTCTTTTTTTGTTTCTTTATTGTTTTCGTTTGTCAATAAAAATTTTTGATACAATATTTGTTTGCTTTTTTTCTCTTTTCATACGATTTGACACCCATGAACATTACACCCCGACTCCACGTCCACAGGGCATACAGATGCCCAACATCGCAACCGCAATCCAATCAAAACAATATGCAGATTTTTTCTCGCTGGGCAATTCATGTCATGTCGTTTCATTTCCCTCTTACCACTACTTCTATCTTTTGCAATAATACACGCCCTTTAGACTCCAGATAACAGAAGAAAGATCTTTTTTAATATCCACCTACCTCTAGATACAAGGAAAACCAGAGAAAAACTCACACGCACGTGCAACGTCAAATCTCATGGCAAGCTTTGAACAGCGTTCATGTCTTGTTCAAAAAATTGTTTTCTTCGACATGTCGTCGACAAGACATGGATTTTTCTGACTCCATTGGATTTTTATTAGACATGTTCATAGCCTTGGCATCGTTCATGGCAGGTGGAATCAGCATGTTATGCCACCCCAACATCCAGAGCATTAAGCCGCAGAATATATTCAATCCCGCTTTTCGAATCAACACCAGGTGTTTTGTTTAAAAATTGCGTAATTTTAAAAGCAGGGAAACAGGATTCTCAAAAACGGGCTACCGTACCCAACCATACATTTTGGTACGTTAATTTTTGGTTTTTATTAATATTTTTTTATTAAATCAGTATGCAGGTAAAAATTACGAACCCGATTATTTAAAATATTGAGTTTTCAAAAAAATATTTAAATTTTAGGTACAAAACAATTATGATCACTATCGTAGAAATATTTTTTTAGAAAAATGAGATATTCTGAGTCAAATAGCTTTTAAAAATATTCTGCAAAAGATTAAAAACTGCTAAGTTCAAAGTTGACAAAAAATCGATGGAGTTATTTTCAAAAAAAAAAAAGAATTGAAACTATTTTTTTATTCAAAAATCTTTTATTTTAAATTGTGTGTACAATTCTGTTTAAACTTTCTGGAAGATCCTGCTTATAAGAAAAAATATTAAAATCAGTATTACCATAAGTAAGTAACTAAACCTATGTATAAGTAATTTATTGTTTTTATTTTTCAAACAAAACTTGTGTGGCCGTTTTTGAGAAAAATACGATTTTGTATACTAGTATTAATCGTATGATATGGTACCTAAAAATAAAGTAAACAAAATGTTTGGGGCTCATGTCCAAAAACCACTATGTACCAAGTTTGTAGAAAATTTATGTAGCCTTATAGGATCTAGCCAAATAGACAGACGAAATAGTAATTTTGACCGAAATCGGAAGTTCAAAATATTTGCATAGTTTTTTCAAATGCATTACTTGCCATATAGAACCTAAATATTGCAAGTAAAAAAATATGTGTAGTATGAACGTTTAAAAGTCGTTTTTGAGAAAATTATGATTTGTAAGTTTTTTTTTTTCTTAATGGCATTCTTCTTACATAAAATCAATTTTTCAAATATTCTAAATAGCATTGTCAAACGTACTATCACAGATACTAGAGTTACATAGATATCGCATCCAGTACAAATAAAAATGACCATTTTTTCAATATTTTGTGATTGCAAGCTCTTTTGTTTCGTCCTCAAAAATCGAATCGGTTGATCAAACTACTGATGTCTTGTTGTTGACGTTTTGTATTTATGTCTATGTATGTAAATCTATCTTTTTTAACATCATATGTGGTCCATAACTCACACAATATTGATGTAACTGGGATGTAGCTCTACGTCCCACGATAAAAAAGTAGTCATTTTTATTTGCTCTGCGTGCGATATCTATGTAACTATAGTATCTGTGGTACTATGCTTTTAAAAAATCTACTTTTTTATTTCTGAAAAATTAAAGTAGTTTACAAAATTTTGGGTGAACAAAAATTAAAATTATTTTTTTTTTCAAAGAATCGTTTTCGAGATATGCGCAAAAATCATTTTCTCAGCAATTTTTTCAGATATTGCCATAAACCTCGACCTCGCTAAAGGCTTAGCTAATTTACATAAAATGTGTATTTTCTGACTGATCTGATATGTTTCCTTCCAACGAAAGATTTTAGCCAAAGTTTTTCAAATACGGACGATAAATGTAGAAGTTATTTAATAATTAGTGAAAGAAGGCAATTTCAATTTTTTCAATAAAAGTCATATAAATGTACATTAGGGGGTCTGTTTTTTGCCAAAACCATTTTTTTAAATCAAATAACTTTTTTCACATAGATATTTGAAATGAACTCTTGCAGTAACTATTGCAGTTTATAAAAATACCTTTCCAACGATATACCTATATCACGTCATTATTGGTCTTGGAGTTTGGTGTGTCCAATTCTCCTTTGTATGGAAAAGAGAATGGCCTAAGAGGCACCGATTTATCACCTTAGACAAAATTTATATTTATTTATATGACTTTTATTGACAAAATTGAAATTGCTTTCTTTCACTAATTATTTAATAACTTCTACATTTATCGTCCGATTTTGAAAAACTTTAGCTCCAATCTTTGTTTAAGAGATTGTTTTTCACTTGAGTCCTTAAAATTATTTTAAATATTTTTTTTTTCTATTCATATGGAGCAACCAAAACTCGAAATTTTTCAAAAGTACTCGTTTTTGAAACTTTGAATGCCTGTAACTTATAAAATTTCAATCCGATTTATACAAGCAGTACATCGTCGGAAGGAGACAGATCAGATTATTCAGAAAATACACATTACATGTAAATTAGCTAAGCTTTTAGCGAGGTTTATGGCAATATCTGAAAAAATAGCTGAGAAATTGATTTTTGCACATATCTCGAAAACGCTTGTTTGGAAAAAAAAATAGTTTTGATTTTCGTGTTCAGTGACCCAAAATTAGTCCAAAAAATATGACCCTACCATGACTCAAAATTTTGTAACCTATAGTAGATATCTATTAAAAAAAAGAAGAAAAACTGAAACATTTTTTAAAAATCCATTTTCTTGATTTCATTAAATTACCATACAGAAAGCTTAATTCCAAATTGTCGACCATCGGGCCCTTGCAGGGTTGTCGCTATATTGAATTAAAGAGTGAATTTGTTTTTAACGAATAATATCCGTAATTCTAAGTTTATCGAAAAATAAAAATGCATTCCTAACAAAAAGGGTAAGTTCTACAAAGGAGAATGAGCAAAAATGTTTGGGAGTGGGAGCTGGTCCATTTCTCAATGATGTACGACACATTACTGTTGACTTGGTAGACCACCTCTAAATGCAGAATTGAATTACTGTTCTAAAGTGCGTTCTTCCCAATTACCTCTCGAACCCCATGGTCTACATCTTTACGTTTATATACAAAAATGAAGTACATGCTATAACCTTTCTAGCGATGTACGACACATTGATGTTGAGTAGGAAGACAATGTCAAAATGCGGAGTTGCAGTATTGTTCTTTTCGGTAGTTTGAAGTTGAATATATCGCGAGCCCCATGGTTTAGAGCTTAACGGCAATATAATGAAATGATGAACTTCCAATAACCTTTCCATCGATCTATGACACATTCGTGTTGAGTTGGAAGACCAGCACCCAATGCAGAACTACATTATTTTTCTGTTCGTCTCCTTTGATTGCAAATATCTCTCGAACCCCTTGGTTTACAATTTAACGGCTATACAACAAAATTAAGTAAATACAATAACCTTTTATACAATGTACGTAGCATTACTTTTGACTTAGTGGACCAGCTGCCAAAGCAGAATTGCATTATTTTTTTATAATGCGTTTTTGTCAAATATCTCTCGAACGACACTACTTACACCTGAAAATGATCAAAAGAAAATTAAGTACTCGCCATAACCTTTTCAATGAAGTATGACACATTGCTGTTGAAATGGCAGACCAGCGCCCAATGCAGAATTGCATTATTGTTTTATTCGCCTATTTTCATGCCAAATATCTCTTGAACTCCATGGTCTACAGCTTAACGGTCAAAAACAAAAATTAAGCTCATGCTATAACCTTTCCAACAATTTACGACACATTGATGTTGAGCAGGATGAAAATGTCCAAATGCGGAAAATGCATTTTTGCTCTTTTCGGTGCTTTGAAGCCGAATATCTTGCGAGCCCCATGGTTTAGAGCTTAACGACCATATATAATGAAAAGATGTCCTAAAAATAACCTTTTCAAAAATGTATGACACAATTGTGTTGAGCATATGAGGCAATTTGCCCATTCTCCTTTGAATATAGTATTTTTTTTCAGATTTTTTGTATTTAACGAGTTATAACCAATTATAAGCAAAAAATGGGGTCACACTTTCTTAATCAATTTTTTTTGTCAGTATTTTATTTAGCGAACAGTTTTTGAAAAATTAGTTTTCAATCTTAAAATTTTGAATCAAAAATTTTCAAACAGATTTCAAAAAATAATAACGTTGTTGAGATCTGCCGATTTTTTTCAATGTTCTTTTCATTTACCGTTTCTTGACTTTTTTTATTTTAAGTTAATTTTTTAGAAAATTGCTCTTCCCACCTAAAAAATATTTATTGTATTAAATATTAATACTTTATAAGTGTAAGTTAATCTTTCATTTAAATGACATCTCTTAACTTTAAATTATAGTCTCATGTTCTTAGAGCCTTTTTAAAGAGCAATATTGTTACATAAATTGGTTGAGTTAAATGTCAAACAATAGGACGAAATAAATAACTAAATTATGTTGTGAACAGAACAGAACAGAACAGATCTGAATTTACATAAACACAAGGCTCTTATACAAATTAATGTGGTAATATTCATATGTTTATAATAACTGTTACCTACTACACAAAATCAGAACTAAAATTTTCAATATTGTCTTAGAAAATGACTTCCTAACATGCCTACACTCAGTTTTATTTATATGAGCCCTGATTGTATGAAGTACATCAACCAAGGTATTTAAATTCATTCAAAACTTCCTTAATGGTTCCATCAAAGTGTCAACTTCCTTAATTTTCTATCAGATCGACTTTGGATTTTGTAACGACATGATATTAGATAAGGCCAAACAAATTTTGAAATCTCATGAATTATAGACAAGTTTCGGCGCATTATATTACCTACGAGTATTTTGAGCTCAAATTGTGCTGGGTGCAAGTTTTAAGAAAAAATATGCAGGAGTTTAACAAAAACTTCTCCAACAGTAACTTCATCTTATAAATGTCTCTCAATATCATTGACGAACCAAATGAAACATTAACGGATCTAAAACACATTTTTGTGGGACACCTATTTACGACTTTAATACTATTTTAATTTTATATGTTTTAAGTTAAAGCTTAGGTGAGCGCAAATCTGTTTTCTAAATTTTCCAAAAATATCCTCTATCCCTGAGTTCAAGAAGAATACTTTTCATAATGATAGAAAACGCAAATACTGGCAGAGAAATTCGATCAGTATTCGTTGACGTAATTTTGTGAGTAATTGAAAAAAAAAAACCTCACTTCTTTCTTATTTTCTTTATTCTAAGAACTTACTTCATATTTCAATCATCATCAATTTATTGGTAGGAACCTACCTACAAAAGTTTCAAATTCTAATGTCTTTAATGGAATACCTTTTTATATCCTTGACGTTGTCGTTTTTATTGCTAAATATGCCTTTTTTTCAAATGCGTATCCTTATAAAAAAAAAAACTGTATAGAACAAAAATACTTAACAACAAAGTATCAGGTACCATAGACTAAATTTTATCTTTTCAAACTCCTTAAAGAGGCATAACAAATGGAATATCTATTTCACCTCCATTTCCATAACCATAATAGGTACCTACTAGCAGCAGCAGTATAGCAGCACCTAGTAACAGCAATAGCACCTTTTCGTTCAGAAGCCATTGAATTTCGCGCAAAGGTCAAAAATCCATTAACATAAGAACCAAAATTTATTTGTTACAACTTATCGCATGTTAAGTTACAAAGCTTTCCTTTGTATCTATATACGTATACCAACCAACCAACGACCTTCTTTACTCTATCAAAAAAAAACTCTACAACTGGATCCCGATCCTGTCCCTGCCGCCATTACCGCAAGATGTATATAAGCGCCTTCGGTAAAAGTTTGTTCTAACTTGGATTGGTGTTGTAAAGCAACCGGCCGCCACCGCAGCAGCAGAATCAGAAGCAGGAGCAGTAACAGCAGCAGCAGTATAGTTGAAGAGTACAACGAAACGACGACGATGTAGCGCAGAGGAATCATCATCCATCCATTCGAGGACCTTTGCCACGAGGGGAAAATGTAATCGAAAACGTGACTATAATTTTATTGAGAACATTTTCCCTTAGAAACCCCAAAACGTATTGGTTGTGGTTTTTCTTTAAGTTCCTGAAATTGGTAGCAGGGGTGATTTTACTATGCTGTTTGTTCTTTACTTTTTAGAAAGCCAACAAAAAAAAAAACAACAACAAAAAAGAAACGTTCAAAGTGAATGTTTTATTATTTTGAAAAAGTAAACAAAATTAAGAACCAGTCGGGGTCGTATGAAGTTCAAATAATTTTTTTTTGTTGAAAAATCAATGTAAGGTGAACCGAACTTATCAAAAAGGCACAAAATAGTCCCTGATGAGACCAAAACAGATCGGAAGTTGTGACGGCACATCGATTTTTGAAGACTTAAGGCTATCTAGCTAGCCCTAGGGTCAATGAAAGGAAAATCCCCATGCACACCTTTCCGAGGAAGAGTGTGGGTAACGCTAACGTGTAGGGGGGAGGCGAATGCATGCCGGGATAAACAGACAAACCAGCGATTCTAGGCGGGCAACAAACTTGTCCTTGGGATGGTTAAAAGCCCCAGAAGGCAGAAGATCTGCAGGTGGTGGTCAATGGCATGAAATGAGTCACCAAGAGGTAACCTTTTTATGAAGAATGCTTCTGCAGCTTCGGCTGCAGTAAACCGCACATTGGGTTGCGGAATCTTTCATGTACACCAGCGTCAATCAAGACGCCATAATATTAAATGAATTGTGAACAAATAGAAGAAGTCTTTCAAGAAGCGCAAATACTACTTTTGGCTACAGCATACGTACGAAAATCGGAGCATGGATTCCATCCCATGGAACGTTCGATCCTTATACAGGGAAGGTAGAATCGAGCAGGTTGAGCGTGAAATGCTTGGCCAAGAGATCAGTATCCCTGGCATATGAAACTAAGTGGAGAGGAAGAGCTGAATACAGACCTTACACTGGACAAACAAGAAATGCTGTATTCCGGGGAGCAATACAGTTTCATGAAAAAAAATCGTAAGATAAGAATTATTTAGTGTTACGCCCCCATAAATGCAGCAACCTAGGAAGACAAAACCGCATTCTACACTGATCTTAGGTAGGCTTACAAGAGTATTCTGAGAGCCAATATCATAGTAGTCGTGGGAGACCTCAATGCCCATGTCAGATGACAATTACGGTCGGGAACGCATGATGGAAAAAAATGGTTTTGGGTCATGGAACGAAAATGGCGATTTGCTTGTCGACTTTTGTAACGCTTATCGTCTTGGGCTAGGTGGGACTGTTTTTAAAGCATAAAACGAGCTGAGGTGCATCCAGACGGTTGAACTGAAACCCAAATTGAACTTATCAAGCGGACAAGTGTTTAAAGACTCTTGGATATTTCAAGATACCTGGGATAAATTCGTACCTTGCAAATCGTTGAAAATGCAAATAAATGCCGAAGTAAATATTCAACGAAGCGACTATTGCCTTACTCATAAGACGATCTATCGCTGCGTGAGACGTGACAAGAGGCTGAGAGACTCGCAGATATTGCGAAAAACGCTGCAAGAAGAGGAGATATCCGGGAATTGTACCAAATACCCAAATATGTTATTGGAAAAAAAAGCAACACCAATCATCCTATAATGGATGTGGATGGCACACTTTTGGTATCAATTGATGATCAGCTACACAGATGGAAGGATCATTTTTGTGCCTAATGTGCTAAATGAAGATTTCGTTGAGCAGAGTGCTGAAGTGCCCCACTTTAACGAAATGCGCAGGTCCTAAGAAGTATTGACGCAAGCCCCCTTCTGTATCGGAAATTCAAATCAATAAATCTCCTCACAAACAACGAAGCAGCTGGACTTAATGGATTAAAATTGAATTCCTGAACGCCTATCCTGTGACAACGGCTAGTATTCTAAATCCATTGATACAAAGCATTTGGGAAAATGATAGCTATCCCAAGGACTGGAAGGATGTGGCGTGATTGTTAAGCTGCCAAGGAAACGTGACCTTAAGAATTGCAACAGTTGGTGAGGTATTACAATTTTGTCCGTTTTTCCGAAACTAATGGCAACCATCCTTCTCGAGCGGATAAAGAATAAGTCTACACTAAAGATGCATCAAGCTGGCTTCCACAGTGGTCGATCGTGTGTCGATCATATCCACACCCTCCGAATCGTCTTTGAGCAGTCTATGGAATTTCAATCACCGCCTTACCTCATGTTCATGTATTTTTGGAAGGCCTTTGATGGAGTTAACCGAGAATGTATGCAGAGATCGGCGGCGCTTGGAAGAGGAATTCATCCAAAAATATTGTTGCGTTTATCATACACCCAAAAAATTTTACTGGTATATATGACCAAAAAAGCGGATACATTTTATCAGATCTCGTCATAACTAGAATCTCCCAGAAAAACTGATAGATTTTATCATGACCAACTGATGCCTAGTACCATGCAATATTTTATCGCATTTTAGCAAATTTTATCGACATTCAGATTGCACCTATCAGTTCAAAAATAATTTGCCAGATATCTGCTATCGGATAAAAGATAGCGAGTACCGTGTATATTATTTCAGTTCTGGTATACTCTATCGGCATTCTGATAGCATCTATCAGTGCAAGAGATACTTTGCCAGATAGCTGCTATCGGATAAAAGATAGCAAGTACCATGTATATTATTTCAGTTCTGGTATATTGTATCGGCATTCTAATAACACCTATCAGTGCAAAAGATACTTTTCCAGATAGCTGCTATCGGATAAAAGACACAAAGTACCACTTAATATTAAGCCTAATTCTAAAATTTTATTTCGTTAGAAAGTGAGTAGAATTCGAATTATTTGCATGTTCTAACACAAATCATTCGAATTCTAAATACTTTCTAATGGATTTTAATTTCGAAATAAGGCATATTATTTTGGTTTTGTTCAACTTTGTCGTTTATCCGCCATCTCTAGAGGACAAAATTATTTTTTGCACTGTGTTTCTATTGAAATAAGAAAAAAGATTCAAGATAACTATAGAATGTAATCATAGTAGATACTTTCTTTTCCAACACACTTCCGTTCTGTCTTCGATTGGCTTTTAAGAAACTTCTTAATATGCCACATACACCTTCGTTTTAATAATTCTATATTTGCAGCTAAAACTGAAAATAAACTTAAAAAAGAAAGAGAAACTTCCCAGAAAGAAAAAAACTTAAAAAAAAATTGTTTCAGTTTAGGTAACTTTGATTTTTTTTTTAATTTAAGTTTTCATTTAAAATGTTTACATTGGGTAAATTTGTTTAAATTAACGCCGAGCCAACAAAGAAACCAATGAGCTGTGTGTCCAAGTTGCCCCCATTGCATCAGTATTATTAGATATCTATGTAAATGAAAAAATAAGAACAGAAATATCTAGTAAGTTTTAAAGTCGTTAATAAATGTTAATTTTTGCTTACATTTTCATATCCGTTTCGCAAGCTTGTAAAACTCCATCATAATGGAAATGGAGCTGTAAGAATTTCCCAAAGATGATTTTCCATCTATGTAAATGAAAAGATAAGAACAAAAATATCTAATTAGTTTTAAAATCGTTAATAAACCTGATACTATTTACCAGACTGCAGATAAATGAAATACGTACTTTATCTGAACCCTGATACTATTTACCAGACTGCAGATAAATGAAATACGTACTTTATCTGAACCCTGATATTTTTTACCAGACTGCAGATAAATGAAATAAGTACTTTATCGGAATGAAGTTCGAATTAGAAATGAAGAAGAATAAAATAAACAAATTGATAAAAAAAAAATGAAAATAAATATAAATTGTACTTCACCTTTTTGGCGTAGATAAATCCTTTATTTGTTTCACACAAAAGGTATCTCCTGTTTATTGTTTATTGTTTATACTTTTTATTGTTTATCGTTTACACTTTTTATTGTTTACACTTTTTTTGTTTATTGTTTATTGCTTAAACTTTTTAATGTTTATTGTTTACAATTTGTACTGTTTTTTTTTTATAAAACTGAAGTTTTACAGTTTTTACTGTTTTTTTGTTGTTTAATAAAGTTTTTACTATTTCTAAATTTATTTTCTCACTTTCACGTCCGCACTCAATGATAGGATAAATTGAAGTGAATACTAAACCGCAAAACCGCGAGTTACTGGAGTGTGAATTGTATCATGTTTGGTTGAAATTTTGTGTGTAGTGGTAATATTTATACTGAGACTGATAGAATCTATATGCATTCAGATAGTAAGAACCATTATTAAATCGATGTGTGGTTATATTTATCTCCAGCTGCTTAATGCTACCAGTAAAAAGGTTTGTGGGCTAGCAAGAAATATTCGTATGTATGCGTGAATTTGGAAGCTGATAAATAAAATTGCAATGGATGTAAATGAATATATATGTGGTTATATTTATCTGAAGCCGCTAAATGATATCAGTAAACATAACGATCGAGAAAATCTATCAGGAAAAATATTGACTTCAATTTTAGAGATTGGGTAAATGATAAATAACAACCTTCATATACATTATCATCTTTATTAACAAACATGTATTAAATTTTTCAGGCCTTTAACTGGCATTAAATTCAAGAAAATTTTGTCATAATAACTTGCCTAAAAAGTCGATAATTGTTATGAGAAATTTGACTGAAAAATGGTATAAAAAAAACAGAAATTATTTTATCTGACAGCTACAAAAAAGTGATACTATTTATCTGGAAGTTGAAAGTATTTATCAGAAATTTGACTGATAAATTGTGCAGTTAATAGAAAAATTATACTATTTATCTGGAAATCGATAGTAGTTATAAGATATCTGACAGGTACATGCTATCAAAATACGAGACAATATTTCATCTGTCAGTTAAAGAGAAACTGATATTATTTATCCAGAAAACGATAGTAGTTATAAGATATCTGACAGGTATATTGTATCAAATTACCAGACAATATTTTATCTGACAGATATCTGATTCCATTAACCACTAAAATTTTGAATGGCCTTTTTATGAAGAAAACGATAGTATTAAACAAGAAAACGATAGTATTTATTAGATTTTTGACTTGTAAATAGTATCAGAAAATCAGTACCAGTAGATTTTTCTGAGTGTAGGGAGTCCTACAACAACGCAAGGTGTTTTGTTTTACACAATGGGCAGCTATCCGATTCCTTTGTAGTGCAACAGGGTGTGTGACATGGGGCCAATTCCCTTCCTGCTGGCAATGGACGATATGTATTGACGGCCAGTGACGGTATAGTGGAGACCGTTTAAAAGGCTCAGTCACTATGCCGATGACATACGTCTACTGGAAAATAGCATCAGTGGGCTGAACGGGACGTTCCAAACACTGCAAGTGAAGGGAGAATAGAGTGGTCTAAGAATGAACAGAAAAGAGAAAAGAATAATACTTACAAAGCCGCTCCACACAGCAGCGTTCAGGATATGCCAGTGGAAGAATTTGAACAATTTTACGAACTTAGCACAACGAGTATTGTTTCTGCAAATTGCGGAACGGATTTGGACGTTGTAAGTATATATTAATAAGGCTCTGGCTGCCTTCGGTTTTTTGTCCGAAATTTTGGAAATCCAGCCAAATCTCCTTGAGATACTTCGAATCCAATATCAAATCCGTGCTGTTTTGCGAAGCCTAAAAAGTCACGTTTACTATTTCGGGGAAATTGAAGGCTTTTGTGAATCGCTGTCTATTCGATATCCTAAAGATTTGATGGCCACAAATGATACCAAACTAGAAATTGTGGTGCAGGAGAAGTCAAGAGCGGCTGGACGTCGACATAAGAAAGTGCGTAAATGGCAATGGATTGGTCACACACTGGGAAACCAAACGATGACATTGAAAAGCAGTCCTTTGAATGGAATCCTGAGGGTGCACGGTGGTGGTTTGGAAGACCAAGAACAACAAGGGGATCAGCTGTCTTAGCAGAAGCAGAATCCCAGAGAAAGACGTGGCAACAATTAAAGTACCTTGCTGCAGACCGTGAAGGATGGAGACATTTTGTTGACGCCCTATGTCCCAACCGGGGTTACAGGACATAATGATGAATTTAAAAATTCATTTCCTATACCTTTCATTACATGTAACTTTTTTCATATTTTCTTAGACGACGATTAAAAAAGGAGTTTTGTCAAAAACGCCCTCAAAAGTGGGTTGTTCGAACATTTTGCAGCGTTCCTTTGTTCTTATAATTGAGGCAATTCATTTTGTTTTCAAAGATATTTGTCAAAAACACCCCCAAAAATGGGCGTGGAAAAAAGTTTTGTATGGAAGAGTTGCTGCAAACTACATTATCTACAACTTTTCTAAGGAACACACCCCTCATTAACATCAATTTTGGAGGATTAGATGACCTATTTAAAAAAGTGGGCGTTTCTTCTGATGAATGTCCTATGATATCCTTTATCATTTCTGAAATTTGAATTTTAATGGGTTAATTGCTTCAATGTTTATAGATTTAAGATCACTATGGTTAGCACCAAGTTTAATAGACTTAAAGCCATATTGTTTTCCGGAGCAAACTTGCAGGATAAATAGAAAAGCTGTGAGGTTAATGGTTTGGTTTTTACTGAATCCAATACTTTACCTTTAATTTACTTAGCAAAAAAGTAAAAAAAAGTTAACAAAACACAAACAGAAAAAGTCAAAGTCATTGTACTTTTGTGTGAAAGTCAGGTGGGAGGCTACCATAAGAAGAAAGTCAAAAGGTCTAGCGCAAATTGTTTGGCTTACCAACTAACCACCAAGACAGGATGCCAGTGATGGTGTGAATTTTCGCTTTTATTTTCGATTTATTTGCTAAAGGAAATACGATTGTTTTGTTTTGTTTCTTGTGTTTTTTTTTCATTCTACTTGATTTGAATTCTGTCTCCATTTTTTCTTCTTCTATTAAATTTCTATCGTTTGAATAAATTTAAGTGGTTGAATAGAGGACCAGGAAAAAAAAGGACAACAAAAATAATATTTCTTTTTCCTTATTTTACCATAAAGTTAAGAAAAAAAAGGCCTCTGTGGTTGATGGTTGGGGGGTAAGATACCTTCCATAAGTAATCGAAATAAATCCACAAACAACTACTAAAATAGACTTCCATGAGAGATTTATCAACCTTTGTCATGTCAATATTGTTAAAATTTGCATAGAATTGATGCAAAGAAAAAAAAATGAAAAATTGAAATTGCTTCAAGCACTTCCATTACATTTAGTCATCCATGTTGGCCGTATAGGTAGGTATAGTCCGTACGTACGTACGTTTTCTGCAGTTTGAATGGAAAGATAAATACTGGAAAGCAAATTGACACGCTTTTTTTGTATGTTTTTGTTTTGCTTCCTGACAAGAAAAACAAAGAGAGAGAGAAAAGTACACAGACAAAAAAAAAACACAACGGCTACGAAGAACTGTCAAAGTAAAAATAATGGTTCACGAGATAAATTTTTAGGTCATAGATGTGGATTTTAAAGAAGGGGATGTGAATGCGGCAGTAGCTTACCGGAAGTATATCAGTCAGACCCTAGCTTAACCTTTGTTTACACAAATTTCCAAGCAAAAAAAAACACCTTTTTATGGTTGAACTGTTAATTTTGCAAACACAAACACCCCTGTATACATTTTTGGGGGGTGTAGCTTTTCAACAGAGGGTTGAAATAACAGGCGATATAGCGAAGTGGGCGAGAATTTCTCTGGGGGAAATCATTTCGTCGTGTACCAATTTGTCACCTGAAATATGATGCGGTATGAAAGCGCTAGCAGTTCGTAGATATTCTGATTTCAACTTTTTCAATTCAGAATTGGTTTGTTGTTCTTTTGAAGTGATATTATTGTTTCATTGTTATGATATTTTTCGGATGTTTTCATTTTGAGTTTTTTTTGGTTTTTGTGTTGTATTTTGGATGAACGAGGAAATTTTTTTATTTGGTTTATCCTTGGAAACAGTGTGAGGCATTCTATATTTAAATATAGCTAACGCATTTTTATATTTAAATAGTTAACTCATGAAATGATAAAATGAATACAAACAATTTGAAACCAGTTTAGGTAAAGGATATCCTAGAAAAATCAGAAATTGTTAAAAATTAAATAACGCTTGATTTCATCGAAATTCATATCGAACAATTTGAACGCGTCCAGTTTAATCGCATTCAGCGCTTACTGATACAAAGGAAAAATGTTCTTAATATTGCGATCCTGAGGTAGATTTGGCAGACTTAAACACTGTAAAACCAGGAATTGTGCAAAATACTATTAATTCCAATACATCATTGACGATTTACAGAGACAAGCAATGGCAGAATTCCGAAATATCCACTTTTCATCCGACACAACCTGATGTTTGCCAGTAGCCAGTGGTGTCGAGGCCATATTAAAGTAAGTCTTAAAATTTCCGTAAAGTTTTGTGGAAATATATTTTTTTTTTCAATGGAATTTGGATACCACAATTTTTCTGCTAATTTTACAAAATTATCACTTTGATTCCTAGTGATTTTGGTGGTATTTTCACAGCTAATTCACTTTTTATAAATAACAAATAATTCCCCGGAATATATGTCTGTTTTTTGTGGCATTATTGCTTTGATGGATTTGGGGCTTTCAGTAGATATTCGATACACATACTTGATGAAAAATTTAAACTGTTTGTAATAATTATGGTTTTCTGGAGAACAAGTCTGATAGGTATGTTAGTTTTTAACACCAATTTGTAATGTACTCAATGAAGATATTGAGCAACAGAGCAACATGTGGGGGGGGGGTTCTTGAGAGTTACTGCCTGAACAGAATAGAGTGCTGTAACTGGACTTAGAGCTGCAGCTGGAAAAGCTGTCAAAAAAAGTCTTACGTGATTGTTTTTACGTGCCAACAGGTTTCTGACATTATTTGATGAACAAGAAGTATCGAAAAAAAACTAAGACAAAAATAAAAATTGCGATGATGAGAGATTGAGATTGAAAAGAATCTGAAATCATTTCACCAACCCCCATGTAAACACTCGGATGTGCTCGCAATTTTAAAACGTCAAAAAATCTGCAAACAAAAGTTAAAAATTGACCAACTTGTCCAGCTCTATCTGCAGTAACATCTACATCGTATTCGTATCATTGAATTTGTATGTTTGGAACTCCAGTTGCACCTCCGTCTCCATTATGTTCAGTAAGTTAGTGACAAATCCTCCAAAAGTCGTCATTTAAAATCTTACAAACTAAATATAACGGTACCTGGCAGATCAAAAACTCACAAATAAAAAAAAACTAATATGTAGATAGAATCGTTTCAGTACATACGAGTAGAAACCACTCCAAAAATGGCTATTAATGGTAACTTCTACTACCTACCAAAGAATCAGTTTTTTGACTTTCGATTTTCTTTAAAACTATTCAATTAGTTCTTCTTCAAGAATTAAAGGTGCCTCTAATAGTCTTGAAGATAGAAACCAAGAAGAGTGTTCTCACTAAGGCACTTCTACTTCTCTCAAGGCAAGGTGGCAGCTAAAGAACTCCTGAGGTGAAATCAACGGTGGTATCTACGATTCTAGTCAGACCACATCTTGAACACCTTATACGGGCTACTACAACATATTCTGAGCTCAAGCCTATAAGGAGCGGTTAATACGGCTCCCTAACTTGGAGTTATACTATAAGGGTCTGGTCCTCCAGGTTGTGGGGATCGTGCCATCAGGGTGACTTCCTGGCAACGTAAAGCAATTTTTGTTGCGAAGTAATAACAAGCCTCGGATACGGACGGATTTATTGTTGATGAAACTAGCAAACAAAATAAGAATGACGAACTTCGGATCTGCACGTGGAATGTTCTGGATCTCTGTAGACTACGTGCAGCCGAACATTTAGCGAAGGCCCTAGACTGCTACAAAGCAGACATCACCGCCATCTAAGAAGTACGATGGGATAGGCGTGGCAACAGAAAAACTGTGACATCTACTATACGGTGACTGTTACCGACCACAAAACTTGAGTCTCAACTATGTGAATGAGTGTCTCACAAAAAATCGCATCAAGGCTAAATTATCCTCATATGCGACATGCTAGCATACCTCCACAGAAGAAACAAAATGACGACACCAAGGACGAGATCTACGAGCCCCTGGCCAGAATACATTAGAATGCCTTAACTCTGACATTAAAATTGTCTTTGGTGATTTTAATTCCAAACTAGGAAGAGAAGACGTCTTTGGTAACACATCGGAAGCTATAGCCTGCGCAACACCATCTCCGAAAACGGACTCAGGTTAATCGCTTTCCTGCGGTGCGAAACGTTGTGGTAGCTTCAGCTTGTACACAGTTCCCACATCTCGATATACCTAAGGGGATATGACGAGTTCCTGGTCAATCAATCGCTAGACAGATTGACCACATTGCGATCGACGCAAGGTATTAAAGATATCCGAACGATCGTGGAGCCAAAGTTATGCTGCGGATATCCAGACAAAAGCCACAAGAGGGAAATACTGTGAGGACTCACAACGTCAGACGGATGCAGCTGCAAGAAATCGCCATATCGCACGCCCTCTTAAATATTCCTATGCCGCCAACTTCAAGTATCGAGAACCAGTAAAAGAATTGCCAGGAAGCCATCAGAGATGCCACTTCTGACGTGCTGGACCTCACAGGAATACCGGCTTCCCAGAAGGAAAAAGAATAGACCGAGAGCCCACAGCAGATTTTGGGTGTGAACGATAGCAAAAAAAGAAGTATAGGCGTCGAAAGCTCCATTAAAGACTATTAAAAAAATCAAAGTCTTGCAGTCCACAACTGGGGCCTTTGCGAGAAAAAGTGCATCGACAAAATATAACGAATGCAACTTCGAGGAAAATCGTGTTAGCCGAAATTGGTTTTCACCCCTCCCTAGATAAGCTCCGCGGATCCCATATCACGGAATTTGAGATCATTTGAGTGTTTAGTTCGCCCTGCCAGACTGTTTAAAAAAAACCGTTTTTCACTTAGAATTTTTTAAACGGTCCGGTAGAGCGAACTATACACTCAAATGGTCTCAGATTCCATGATATGTGATCCGAGGAGCTTCTCAAGGGATGAGTGAAAACCAATTTTGGCTAACACGATTATCCTCGAAGTTGCATTCGTTATATTTTGTCGATGCACTTTTTCTCGCAAAGGCCCCAGTTGTGGACTGCAAGACTTTGATTTTTTAATAGTCTTTAATGGAGCTTTCGACGCCTATACTTCTTTTTTTGCTATCGTTCACACCCAAAATCTGCTGTGGGCTCTTAGTCTAGAAGGAGCATGAGAAGCGCGAGATCGAGGAAATAGAAGGATGCTATTTCAGGAATGAAGATCGGAAGTTTTACCAAAAAGTAAAACGAACCTTCCAGGGTTAGAAGGCCCGAACCGAAGCCTGAAAAGATGATCAGGGGAACATCGTGGTAGAATCGCAGTCAGTGCTGAGGATATGGAAAATAATTTCTGCAAATTCTATAACGGCGATGAGGAGCCTAATTGCGCTACTATGCAGATTGCACCATTCAACCTGGACAACGTAGATCAACAATTCCGTCGACACAATCTCGTCGAAATTAAGATATAACCATATCTAAACTTAAATCCAATTAAACTGCTGCAGCTGATGGCCTTAAGTTCAATTGCTTACGAGTATGTTCCAGCTCATCTGCAAAATGTGGTCGGCGTGCATGATGATTGAAACTTCAGCATTGATTGCCTGATCCTCAAGAAAGGCAATCCTCTGGACTGTCGTGCTTTGTGAACGCCTGAAGCCATTTGTCAACAACCTGATGGGAATAAGGCCAGGAAAGCCCACTTTCGACCAAATATTATCACTTTTCAAATCGATACCAACCACCTTTTCCTCGATGCCAAGGCCGCGTATGACATCATCTTTAGAGACGAGCTATAAAGAACAATGTCTAGTTTTGGCATCCCTCCCAAACTCGTCCGTTTTTGCAGGATGACGATGGAAAATGCACGCTGATCCATCCAGGTCGGGAAAAACCTCACACTGATACCTTTGATGTCGAAAAATGTTTTAGGCAAGGCAACGCGCTGTAGTACGACTTTTTTAACATCGTTCTTGAAAAAATAGTGCAAAACTACCACGTCAACTCTAGATGCACAGTTTTTCAAAAGTCTGTCCAATTGCTCGCTAACGATGACGATATTGACATTGGCGGAAGAACAATGCGTGATGTCAGTGGTGCTTTTGTGAGTATTAAGAAGGAAGCCATAAAGATGGGTTTAACGGTGAACGAAAGTAAGCCGAGATATATGCTGTCAACGAGACTGCAAACCCAACACGGACGTCTTGGGACAGAACTTTATTATAGACAGTTTTAGTTTTAAGTTAGTCAGAGACTTTGTGTACCTAGGCTACACTATCAACTCAGTGAATAATACCAGTGCTGAGATAAAACGAAGAATTACTCTTGCCAATCGTTGTTTCTTTGGGCTAAGAAGAGAAGCAAAGCCCTCTCTCGAGCAACTAAACTGTCCCTGTATGAGACGCTAGACAGCCCGGTCCTGATGTATGGTGCAGAGGCATGGACACTGCTAACGGTGGATGAGAAAGCGTTAGGCTATTTTGAGAGGAAAATTCTCCTGGTGATTTTGGGTTCCGTCTGTATAGATAGGGAATGGAGAAGAAGATACAACAACGAAATTTACGGGCTGTACAGCGACATAAACTTAGCCACAAAAGTGAAAGGCCAACCACTCAGATAGCTGAGTCACCTAGAACGATTGGACATTAATGATCCATCCCAAAAAGTCTTTAAATCCAACCCCGTGGGACAGCGCAGTGGAGGAGGACAGCGTAACGGTGGCACACGCAAGTGGAAGGCTTGAAAGATAGGGATAAGATAGAAATAGGATAGGGCAAACTATTTCTTGACGGAAAAACTATATTTTACCCAATTTTGTTTTCATAAAGTTTATTCTTCAACAAAAAGTATTTTTCAACAAATAAAAATCACTTCATAATCGTATAGTGAATGGATGGTTGATAAAGAATGAAGTGCCGTCCCTTTTTCCCATCTCTTGCGAACGAGAGATAGAGAACTATAAGATTTAATACATCGAAAATCGTATCGTTCGCGAATAATATTTTGTATGATTTGTGAAAAGATCGGTAAAGAAATGATTGTCAAGTTAGCAAGGCAACTTTGGCAAATCGAAACATGAATAGATAGATAATTTGCCGTTAATTAGTCGTTCATTACTCATGCAAAATTCAATCAGATCGTGCAATGTTTTCTACATATGTATTTTCAGGTGCCTTGTTAAAAATTCTCATGGATCGAAAAATAGATAGGTGCATAATTTGTCGTTAATTATGTCACAGTTTCAAATTTTAAGTTCTCTGTTTATTTTGTTTGTTTTTTTTTTTGAAAAGTGCTACAAACTTCTAAAGTTTATTATTTTAGTGCACGGAAAGAATTCTTGGATCATATCACGAAAAATGAGATGCAAATTACGAAAAATGAATCCCGATTTATACCTTGGCTTCGGATTTCGTAAATTACGACTATTTTTTTGCAATTTGCAAAACTGAGCAAAATGAAGATATTGATACTCAAAAATCGTAAATCAACCCTCTTTAAGTATCAATTATGCTATCGAGAGAAAACAAAATTGCGAACAACAAATCGCAATTTGATCCAAATATTCCTCAATTGCACAATATGTAAATTTGCAAAAAAGATTTGTGATCACCACTTTTATTTCGTGATATTGCCACTTGGAAAGATCAATCCTGCTTCTACCCTTCATTTGACAGGTATACACATTTAATTTAATTTATTTGAAATAAATACTTTACGCTGACTCTACTTGGATTTGAACTCGCAACCCTCCAGTTACGGAGCGAGCATGCAACCACCAGGCCAATTTGCATTACAGATCGTTGGTGTCACACATTGATGATGAGATACCTGCCATGTTGTGGTGCTCTATCTCTTCGAGAAGTAAATTGCGACAAGAAAGTCGTGATTTAGGATTTTTTTGTTGGTGATTTGCGACTATTCTCATGGAGTTGCAAATTGCGACAGAAAAAACGTAGATCAGTGATTGTGCATGATGTAAATTACTAAATTTTTATCGCAAATCAATATTTTTAAATGCTGTTTGTGATATTATTCCTTTGGAGAGTAAATTACGCCAAAAAAGTTGTATTTTGCTATGAAAAGTACAAACTTGAATCATGGATTTTAATTGCAAATCTCGAAGAAACAAATTTTGTAAATTGCTACGTTTTGAATGTTAAATTACCAGTTTTTTTATTAGTTCGGGAACAAAATGCCTTGATTTACGAATAAAACATGATTCGTAAATTGCAACTGCAAATTTTTCAATTGGTGATTTTTCAATTCTCTCCGTGTGGTAAATAATTTGCCGTTAATTAGTTGTGAAAAAAATAATTTTTGTCGTACGATGTTTTCTGTATGTTTTTGGGTTATATGTTTTCTATGAGCTTCAAGTTAGCAAGCAACTATGATGACAAACCTCAAAATAGGCAGGTGGATAATTTGCCGTTAATTAGTTCTTAATAAGTTGCTTAGCCATAAAACATTCAGTTTAAGCAGTATAACCTCTTTTTGAGGTGGTGCTATGCCAAATTGATGTCAAGTTAGCAAAGAACCCAAAAACGTAGAAAACATTGCAAGGCAAAATTGAAATTGCCACAACTAATTAAAGAGTAGTTATGACAAACTATAAGGCCATAAGCCATTGAATCTAAGCAGCTTTGCTAGAAAAAAATTGAAATTATCAGAACAAATTAACGACGTATTTATTTTCGATTCGTAAAAGTTTCTCTGCTAATTTGAGACTCATGAAAAAGAACGATTAAGATCCGTATTGTATGATTCGCGAACGATAATTTCCGTACCATGCTTTTAAGGCTTCCAGGGGGGTTCGAGAAGATTATACTCCGAATTTTTGGCTTTACCAGTTTGTGAAGAGCCACATTGTGATAAGGTTATTTTTTTTTCAATCAATGGTGGTATAAGTAGAACATAGCATACATATGTACTTTCAATTGAGGTTACAAAAATTCGAGGGCCATTTTTTTATAATTTAGACTACAAGACTTTGTTTCTTGTTCAAACTCTCATAGGTGCTATGATTTGTCTATCAATCAACAAAAACTTTACTTTACCACTGATTTAATAGATTTTAATGCTCTATGTATTTGTTGCATTAGATTTTAATATTTTTAAAGAATTTCAATCTTTGAATATTTTTTTTTCTATGTTTTGCACCAGACCTTTTAACCAATCTATTTCAATCCTTTTTATATGATAAATACCTGCATATGTATACCTACACATACTTAAAATATATTTACCAAAACACGTCCATACCAACATTTTTTTTTTTTTCAACATCTACCTACCACCATCATTTGATTAAAGGAGTTTACCAAACTTTAATCAGAAAAATACCGCAACGTCAAACTAACCACCCTTTTCCACCATATGTTTTTCCCTTATCTACCTACATACGTAGAGTACATACATGTATAAGTACACAAACTCAAACTCAAAAAAAAGGAACATGTAAACTCATTAAGGTGATAAAAATCTTTGACTTTCCTTGTTATTCGTATTCACCTGGATTCTGGATAGGTACCTATATGTGATGTGTATGTATATTATTTCTCTTCTCTCACGTCAGTACTAGGTGGTGCTGCAGTATCGTATTCCAACAGCTTTTGGTGGCATTGCCACCACTTTTCATCTTCCTGACCACCAACAAGATGAATTGTGTTTATATGTAGGTATGGATGTACGATACCCTCATACCTATACTTATACATATATTATAGTACCTCCATTGGTATCAAACACTCCTCTTATAGTAAACATACACAGGAGCAGGAGCTAGACTAGGGAAGCTACCCCAAAGAACTTATCTGATTAAGATACTGAGTTTCATACACAGAGTGAAAGAACGTACGTATCACGTTATCCTTGGAGGGATTTTTGCCTCCTCTTTCACATGAACGGGCAGCGATCAACCTTTATACAATCTCTACATAAGGATATGGGAATAAGGGTATATTTTTTTTCGGTTTGTTGTTGTTTTACCAATGTGTATGTGTATATGCTCATGCGGTCTGTTTTTGCTGGATTGCTTCTGCCTTTTGGCTGACCTCTATGTTTTGGCTGGGCTTAAAGTTGTAGTTAAGAGATTTTTATTGCTAATACATATACCAAGGGATAGTAATGGCTACCAACAAAAAAAAAAACAACTTTAAGTAGGCCACCCCAGCATAAAAGACATGAATTTTGGTGTAATCATTTTATTTTATAGCATTGCATGGATTTATTTTATGTTTTTATTTTATTTTATTTGCTTTTTTTATTTAATTACAATGAAATTAAAAATATATATATTTCAACCACGAAACTAATGAGACTATTGAATCATAAACCTTCAAAAAATTACAGAAAATAGCTCAATTATAAGCTCCTTTTTATTGCAAAAATAACAGAATGTTTTCAAATTTTTGCCTCATGGGTTGAGTCGTTTACTTTTTGTTGTTGTAATTATCTCAAATATCTGCATGTATGAGGAGCTTAGATTTCTGAGCTCAATCCCTCCTGCTAGATCGTAAGTGAGGTTGTCAATATATGTTTGTAATGCACAAACAGATGAGGGCTAAGCACACATTCCTGTGGTAGTTCATTTCAGTGTGAATTTATTCAGGTACCTATCTCATGAATTTATTTTTCACCTATGTATAGCGATTTTGAAAGACTCTACCAAATTGTATTTACATACAAATATGCTGCAAATATGGCACAGTTCAATATTTCTTGGCGGCATTGCCGAAGAGCTATTGAGAGAGTGAATTAAGGCCTTAACCTATAGAATCCGTTGCGTCCGTTGCGGCGACGGATCCATTAACGTTTGCCGGATGCGACGGGTTGATTGACCCAATGAATACGTTGACATTCACGTAGCAACCACCTGAAATTCAAACACACACACACACATAACAACCATTTGAAATTCAAACACACACACAAAAATAGCTGTCAACGCATCTGTCGGAGGGAAAAAGTTAAAAGTCCGTTGCGTCCGACGCATGCGTTGCTTATGGGCCAGTTCCCATTAGAAAACATGTATATTTAATCTAGCTGTCAGTTGAATGCATCGTCACAACGGACGCAACGTATTCTATGGGTCGGGGCCTTTAGAGAACGGAACATAATTTTAATGCTGATAAAATGGGAACAATAGAAGCAGGCTAAAATTTTACAGGTCAGGTCATTTCGGAGGTAGGTGTACAGCTTAAATCTGAGTTAACGACCTCCTTCACTTTGAAGCATTGCATTGGTGCCAGGCCCAATCTTCTTAAATCTTGGTTTATTAAGAAACGGCTGCACCGATATGTATGACATTTTCAAAACTTTCTATTATGACCAGAGAAAAAATAAAAAAAAAAATAATTAAAACAAAATCCGCCTACTGCCACGCCCACTTTTAATATTTCTTTGTTTCTCAGAAACAGTTCCAATAACGTTTCTCATGAAATTTTTAGAGTTTGCTGTTATGAACGATAAATAAATTTACAAACTAGTTTTAGTAAAATCCTCCCCATATTTCACGCTCACTTTTCTTAATTTCTATGTTTTGAAGCACCTCCTACGATTTACATGAAATTTTCAAAGTTTATTCTTATGAACGAGAACAAAAATAAAAAATTTGAGTCCTTTGACATTGGACTGCAACTGCTTTGCTTTTATTAAGAAACTTCGTTCTCAAAATAAAACGTTTCTTAATAGGAAGGGTACAAAATCCCGAATACCAAAATCCCGAATAGACAGATTCCCGAATGCCAAAAATCCCGAATTCATTGCGATAAATCTAAATTTTAATACTTTTGTGGTACTAATTCAGTACTTTCAAAGGAACCGAACTGCTATTTTAGACTTGACTTCCGTTCATTTGGCTATATCAAATGATAAATATCTGGATGGCAAACATTTCAAACGAACAAAAATCTAGACACAAAAACAGTTTTTTTTAACCCATTTTGAATATTAAAATCATCAAATACGTATGTATCTACTTACAAGCACAAAAAAGTTAAATTTCAAGGCTAGAACCTCCAATTAATACTGTTGGTACCAAAAACAGTACTAAGCCATTCGGGATTTTGATGTTCTTTTGTCCATTTGGGATTTTGTCCATTCGAGATTTTGTCTTTCGGGATTTTGGCATTCGGTTTTTTTTTAAATTTCGGGTTTTTAGAATTCGGGATTTCGTAGCCAACCCTTCTTAATTAGAATGGGACAAATTACGTGAGCATGAAGAATTGAAGATGGAAAGTATATATATTTTATGCGAATCATAATTTAAATATCTAATCATAGTTGTGAGGGACAGAGGAGTCGATTCGCTTTTAGCAGCAAGAATCACCAGAAGCGTTGAAGGAAGTACAAATTTGTGTGGAAAATGCTCAAAAAGGCTCCGTTATAAATTTCTTGTTTCAGATAAGCGAGGTTTTCAGTTAAGCGGAGTGCAGTTAAGCGGAATTGACTGTATATGAAAAATGTTGTTATACCAAAAGTGCTTCCTAAACCTTTATATCGCCATTTTGATTTTTTTTACAAATTAGTGGCGTTTCCAAGCAATCAAGATATGAGAAAATGGGCGTGGTAGTGGGTGGGTTTAAATCAATCATGTTTTTCCGTTCATAAATCGTAGGAGAATTCTCCAATAAACAAACAAAAATGCGAAAAGTGGGCGTGACGCGGATTTCACTTTTACAATTTTTAAAATTTGTTCCCGGTCATTTTTTAAAATTTCATCCATATCGCTGCATCCGTTTCTTAATAAACTAAGAATGATGAAAAGTGGGTTGGCATCACCCCTGCCAGGGGTAGGAGGTTGCCAACTTAGAATTAACTTGCATACCTACCCTCAAAATGGCCTGCAAAATTTCACCCTGCTTTGATTTTTTTCAATTTACAATTCCTATTTTACTGTATTAATGGCCAGTTGCACCGACCTCTTTTAAATATTTAAATATTTACCAATAAACTAAAATTCCATTTTCCTCCAAATAAATTTTAAAAGCAAACAAACAAACAAAATAATTCAATTTTATTTGACGGAATATTGTTAACTAGTCTCGTCCCCACCCCGTGTCGAAATTCGACACCAATCAAAAAATGAAAGCTAGCTATAAAATATTTGAAAATTGAAGCAAAAAACAATTATTTTTATTTTTTAAATTAAATTTTTTGAATGTGCGCAGTGAGCGGCAGTATAAAATGCTACTTAGCTAAAATGGACCCGCAGTGTTTAATTATGTGATTCGCACACCCGCCGCGATTATAGCTTTCCAACCACATAAAATTTATCCAAATTGGTCCGATACTTTTTGAGAAAATGGTACCACAAAATTTATTTAAGCCTATTTATATATAGATTCCAAATTAAAATAACGAAAACAACAGGTGAAAGCATTTTGTTTCCTATTTATAATTCACTACTTAAATAAATAAATTATTCCAGAAAAATTATAGACTGGCCATCATGTGTTCATCTGATAACGAACTTAACCAAAAAATGGCGAGACGTCACGTCGGAGTTATTCAGGTTCACAGAGAAATCCATTTTCTGAATTCGATGACGTCGCTTTAAAATATTTTTTCATAATTTCCAAGAGTGTGTCAAAAAAAATATTAGTGTTTAGTTGTAGTCCAGTAACTATATACATTAGACCTTGCGTCAGGTCCGGTAGTTCTGATTTTTTGCTGAGTTGTTTATGATGTTGGCCTAGTATTAAATCTGATTTTTCGACCTCGAGCGCCGAACGCAACATTGGTAAAAATCCAAAAAACCGCGAATTTTTCGCGGTTTTTTCACTTATTGGCTATTTTAACCATTACGCCTTAACTTCCGAATAAAACATTGCTCTACGATTTAAACCTTACTAAATTTGCTTCAATTTGAGTCCAAAGCCGGTTCTGTAGACATAACGGTTTCCAAGGGACGGCATTTCAAAATATAGCAATAAAAAATTTAAAACAACAAGTAGTATATAAAACAGTATAATAACAAAAACATGGTCTTTGACATATGCTGCATCAAAGCAATAGAGCGTGTAGATTGGGCCAAAAGAAGAAAACAATAGTACCGGATGGGGGGTATATATCCCCCCGTTTAGGCGGGAGGGGCAATTTTAAGAAAAGTTGACTTCAAATAGAAAAATAACCATTAAAATACAATGGTAATATCTGGACGAAAATCCATTCCTCATCTTAAAGCCAGAAATCCATTCTTTATTTTTTTTTAAATTAAGTTTTTTTAGCTGATAGTTTTTGAAAAATTTACTTTCAAACTCAAAATTTTGAGAAAAAGATGATTTTTTTTTGTTAATCTATTTTTTTTTTTATTTAATGGTATTAAGTACTATTTTTGATTTTGATTTGCAATGCCCTTATTAATTCTTAGTTAAAAACTGAAAACCAAATGCTAAAATGACTTCTAGTTTTTGAGAAAACTGAAATTAACATGATCAACTTCACTGTTTTCAGTCTAGTATCCTTTTTCTTCGGGGTGGGAGGGCTCTGCCTCAAGTGCGGTAGTTCTGATTTTTAGATGAGTTGCTTATGATGTTGGCCTTCGCAATAATCCAAGCTTTCGACCTCGAGCACCGAACGCAACTTTGTGAAATACGCAAAAAACCGAGAAATTTTCGCGGTTTTTGTCAGTTATTGGCTATTTTAACCTTTAAGGTCTGATTTTCGATTATAACTTTGCTCTACCATTTCAAAATAATTGAATGGACTTCAATTTGAGCTAAAAATCAATTCAAATTGTGAATTTTTTCATCAACTTTTGAATTTAGAATGCTGCAAATCGAATTGAAGGGGGCTTATTCACCCCTTGTGTGAAATCGTTTGCCCCTTTTCAATTAGTTTTGTATACTGTGTAGCGTGTCGTTGGCTTTATTTTAAGATCTTAATCATGAAGATCGGATGAGAAGAAACGGAGTTATGATTTTTTAAAGTCAACCATATAAAACTCGAACTAAAACATTCGCTTCAGATAACTCACTGGTGGGTACTGAACTGAGTACTGTTTTAGTTCGAGTTTTATATGGTTGACTTTAATAAAAATCAGAACTACCGGACCTGACGCAAGGTCTCAGTACTATGAAACTACAAGGTTACTGGACTATTGGTATCTTTTTCAATAGTTTCATAATTTCTCTAAAAAAAAAGAAAATAATAAATAATAATAAAAAAACACCAAGATGGCGCATTGTCTGTATCTAATGAGAATACCTTGTTTCTGTTCATTGTGTATTCACATTTTCTTTATTTCTATCTCACTTGCACTGGTTAAATTTTTTCGTTCAGCTTAATAAACATATGATAAAATTCAGGGGTGGTTCATGAACTGCATTTTAGCTAAAAAATGCGCAAAATAGATTGGTGCAACCCAAATAAATTTATTAGTCCGATAAATTTTAACTCCATTTTAGCAAAAACCGCTTTTAGTGAATTTTGGTGCAACTGGACATAAAAGTTGCGTTTTTATTGACTCTCGGATATTTGTCAACCCATTTATGAGCTAATCGCTTGATTGCGTCCAATTGCAAGTTATAGTGTTGAGAGTTGCTTGAGAGTTAATTAAAGTGCGTTTCCATTTGAGAGTACTTTCGCTATAAGACTCTCGAGATCAATTCTCCGATAGCTATTTACTCATTTATGAGCTTATTTCATGACTGTATCCATTTGCGAATGTTGCTATCAAAAGCTGCTTGATAGTTACTAGCAATCTTTTTAGTTTCGAATGGATGCATCCCTTAAGGTACGTTTCCATTAGTACTTTCACTACAAAACTCTCGAGATTGACTCTGGGATAGCTGTCTACCCGTCTGTGCGCTTATTTCATGACTGTGTTCACTTGTGAATCTTACTCTCGATATAGCTGCTTGAGAGTTACTCACAGTCTTTTTACTTTAAAATAGACCCTCAAGGTGCGTTTCCATTCGAGAGTGAGTACTTTCACTACAAAACTCTCGAGAATGACTGTCGCATAGCTGGCTATCCGTCTGTGGTCTAGTTAAAATCATTAAAAAATAAAAAAAACTCTCGAGATTGACTCTCGAATAACTGTCTACCCCTTTGTGAGCTAATCTCATGGCTGTGTCCGCTTGCAAGTTTTACTCTCGAGAGCTGCTTGAGACTTGTTTGCATTAAGTTAAGTTAAGAACAGGCTTTATTTTTATAAAGGTTGTGACTAGTTAAAAATAAACAGAGACATCCTTTTTCTTATTTGAGTCTTAAACACCATTTTTATCTAACCAAACGAAAAAACTCGCAAAGAATACGGAACAGTGAAGCTTATTGAAAGCTGCTTCTACTTAATAAGTCCTAGTCTTACTTAATTGAGAAGAAATTACCTAGTTTTTTCTACTGCATAAGGCAGCTCTTCTGCTTTTACGTATTTCTAGATCATTTTGGCATATTTGTCTAAATGTCATCTTGTGTTTATGTTTTATGGAATTAATTGTTGTTAAAAAAAATATCTCTCATGTCATAGGGCTCTATGCTGTTTATAAATTTAATGATGCAAATACAGACTGCATGTATATACCTATCACCTCGTTCTTATTATTATTTATTATCCCCAAATAAACTCAATTCAAAACAATACAAAAAAAAAACTGACTTTTATAAATGCGGTCAGTTTAAAATAAACTAAATGGAATCCCAGCGTTCATGGGTGAGTATTAAAATTGTGCGGCAACAATTTAAACAAAATCAGTTCTATTTAAAAAAGAGTATTGAAAATAAATTTCCTGATAAATTTAAATCAATAAACACTCTTAAACTGCAATTGTACATACACACGTTTTCAAAAATAAAATTAATACCTATACACAATGTACCTACATATATGCAGATTCATTTATCGAAATTTTTTTAAACATACGCTTTATATGGATTGTGTTGTATAAATTATATTGTTGAAAGCTATTTGTATTGCCCCGTGCAAAGTGTTGATAAAAATGTTTTTTGTTTATCGAAAAATACAACTCATTGTTGGAGGGATAGTAATTAAAAAAAAATAATTCTCAAATGTATGCAATTAAAACCCATAATTGTTTTATTTATAAATTGTGAGAATAAAACAGCAATAAATAAATCTGACAAAACAATTGCATATACCTAAATATCTCCAAATATTTGTTTAATTATGTTATTTTATATAGTTGTGAGAATTGAGTGCTTTGTGCATTAAATAAACTGGACACTGAGATGAAAATGAAGTGCAGTTGCTTCATTTATAAAGTTTATATGTAATTAAAAGTTACACCTCTAAAAGAAGAAATAAATAAAAATATAAATATAAATATAAATATAAATATAAATATAAATATAAATATAAATATAAATATAAATATAAATATAAATATAAATATAAATATAAATATAAATATAAATATAAATATAAATATAAATATAAATATAAATATAAATATAAATATAAATATAAATATAAATATATATATAAACTTTACTGTTCATTGATATTTCATATTACTACTTACTTAAAGCCAGACCAAAATTGATAAAATATGCAGATAATCATCAATAACTTTTAACAAACAAAGTGGTCATAAGTGGATAATTTTCAATTTATACTATGTTTAATTATTTACTGCAAATTGATTTTGTCAATATTAGTAGGTACTTACATAGACTGAATCTAATTTTAGTTTCTTAGTGAGAACTCATTTTCAAATAAAATGCATGACAAGTTCACATGAACATGCCCTGAAATATTGAATCTTTTTGTATTTTCTAGATTTATTGTCAAAATAAGTCATTTTAAAAATAAAAAATTATTTTATTTTCTTAAGTCAAAAAAATACTAAACTAAAAATTTTTAAATTTTATGTTGGAAAAATATAATTACAATGGGCTAAGCTGTTGTTAGGAAATTTTAAATTGTTTTCTACCAACAAAAAATGGACCCGTTCAATAAATCCTTCTATGTGATTCACCACAAATCATGAACAACAAAAAATTAGAACTACTGGATCTGAAGCAAGGTCTGATGTATATACCTATAGTTTCCGGACACAAAACTATATTAAATTTGTTCTTTTTGCCTATCGACTATAAAAGCTTCTTATTTGATATTTAAAAAAGGAAAATTAATCACTATCAAACAAATTATCCGCTTAATGGTTCACTTAACATCTGCTTTAGCAAAGAGAGTAAAAACTTAGAAAAGAAAATCTTGATTATTCTCGATGAACTCTACTCGACGTTTCATGAAAAGGTTAATGATACTTCAATTGACGAGAAATTACATTTATAAGAGTCTCATATTAAATAATTAATTAAGAATCAGTTAGTGTGGGATCTACGTCCCTAAGGTAACCTTCATTAATGTAAGGCTGCAAATAAGAAATTGAAACATTTCCAAAAACAATGTTCTACAAAGTCATTAAGTTATTACACCAACTCTCCCAAAAAAAAATATAAAAAGAGAGTAAATAAGTTTTTACAACATCTTCTCCATGGTATAGCTTCATTACACACTCCATTTTCAAAAATCACCTATGTTACGAAATTTTGTTACATGTACACTACGGCGTATACGCACTGCAATTAACCCTTAATAATAAAGTTGCAAAATTTAAGTCACAAGAAACCGCGGCTCAGTATCAATTTCTGAAATGGGAGTAAACTCTTCAAGGCATTTCATAAAAAAAGTTGGTCAAAATCAGTAAGACTACTTTTGGGAATGTTGAAAATAACAAAGCTATTAGGTAGCTACCATTTATATAATAAATTTTTTAATTCATTTTTATTTTTAATAGGAATCTTCTGTCATCGGAAGCGTTATTGAGAAAATCAGATCTTCCTTAATAGCTACTATAAATGGTATGGCAAAAACCATTCTATGTTTGTTCCATTAGCAAAAATATCAACGAGGAATGGCCAATACCACTACAAACCAAGTTCGAAGAAAATCAACCCAGATAATCAAGGTGAAGCCAAAAAGAAAAACATACATCAGACGGACCAGAACTCTATATATTTTGCATCAGATCTAACTTTGAAACTTGAGGTTTAATCAAAATATTCAGTTCGATTTTTTAACAATGTCTTAACTTGCCATATATATAACGTACCTAGATCCTGCCGCAAGTTTATACTAACTTACTTACATAAGGTGGGGCTACAGTCCGAGGTGGACCAGGACCTCAACCAACAAGCTTCTTCCAGCTAGGTCAGTTTCTAACTAGATGTCTCCAATTTCACACGCCAAGTTGGTTGAGGTCTTCCTCCACTTGCGTGCGCCACCTGTTTCCCTGTCCTCCTCCACTGCACTGCCGTCCCACGGGGTCGGCTTCGAAGACTTTCTAGGCCAGAGCATTGATGTCCATTCGCTCTAGGTGACCCAGCCATCTCAGTAGTTAGTTGCCTTTTGACTTTTCTGGCTAGGTTGGTGTTGCTGTACAGCCCGTACAGTTCCTTGTTGTAACTTCATCTCCATCCAGCCTCAGTGTTCTCATCCCCTGTTAATACTGTCCATGCCTCTGCACCACACATCAGGACTGGAATGAAGCGTCTAATACAGGGATCCTTTAGTTGTTCGATAGAGAGCATTGCTTCTCAATTGCCTTCTTTGCCCAAAGAAACAGCCAATCGTAGTACTTCATTTGATCTCAGCACTGGTATCATTAACTGTGTTTATAGCGGAGCCTAGATAGACAAAGTTTCTGACCACCTCAAAATTAAAGCTATCTATGGTGATGATTTGTTCGATACGTCGGTGTTGGGTGTCTTTTCTTGTTGACAGCATATATTTGGTCTTGCCGACTCACAAAAGCACCACTGACATCACGTTTTGATCGTCCGATTATATCAATTGGAGGGACTTTTGACAGATTATGCCTCTAGTGCTTACGTGAGAGCTTTGCACTATGCTTTCGAGCAAGATATTGAAAAAGTCGCATGACAGTGCGTTGTCTTGCCTAAATCCTCTTTACTTCATAGGTATCAGTGAGGTCTTTGCCGACCTTGATGGATGAAGCAACGTGTATTCTCCATCATCATTCTGCACAAACAGACGAAATTGAAAGGGGTGCCAAATGGCTCGTCTCTATAGACGCTGTCATACGCGGCCTTAAAATCGACGAAAAGGTGGTGGGTATCAATTTGAAAATCCTGGGTTTTTTCCAAGATCTGCCGTAGTGCAAATATTTGGTCGATGGTTGGCTTCCCTGACCTTAGGCCGCATTGATATGGACCTATCAGGTTGTTGACGAATGGCTTCAGGTGTTCACAAGGATGGCGGAGAAGATGTTGTTTGCAATACTAGGAAGACTGATACCTCTGTAGTTGGTTTAATCCAGAGGATCACCTTTCTTGAGGATCAGGCAGACAATGCTGAGGTTCCATTTATTTGGCATGCTTTCCTTAATGACCGTATTTTGTAGATGAGCTGCTACATACTTCTAACCAATTCATGTAGCAACTTTAAATACCTCGACCGCAGGGCTATCAGCTCGAGCAGCTTTGTTGAAACTGTTTTCACTTTATCGAGATCAGGCGAACGGAATTGTTGGCCTATGAAGCGTCTTCCAGCTTGAATGATGCAATCTGTATGGTAGCGGTCATTTCGTCATCACCGTTACTTACTTACTTACTTAAGGTGGCGCTACAGTCCGGGGTGGACCAGGGCCTCAACCAACAAGCTTCTTCCAGCCGGCTCGGTTTCTAGCTAGCTGTCTCCAGTTTCGCACGCCAAGTTGGTTGAGGTCCTCTTCCACTTGCGTGCGCCACCTTTTACGCTGTCCACCTCTACTGCGTTGTCCCACGGGGTTGGATTCAAAGACTTTCCGGGCCGGAGCATTGGTGTCCATTCGCTCTAGATGACCCAGCCATCTCAGTCGTTGGCTTTTCACTTTTGTGGCTAGGTCGGTGTCGCTGTACAGCCCATACAGTTCGTTGTTGTATCTTCTTCTCCATTCCCCATCTATGCAGACGGGACCAAAAATCACCCGGAGAATTTTCCTCTCAAAACAGCCTAACGCGTTCTCATCCACTGTTAGCAGTGTCCATGCCTCTGCACCATACATCAGGACCGGGATGATAAGCGTCTTATACAGGGACAGTTTAGTTGCTCGAGAGAGGGCCTTGCTTCTCAATTGCCTTCTTAGCCCAAAGAAACAGCGATTGGCAAGAGTAATTCTTCGTTTGATCTCAGCGCTGGTGTCGTTCGCTGAGTTTATAGCGGATCCTAGGTAGACAAAGTCTCTGACTACCTCAAAATTATAGCTGTCTATAGTGACGTTCTGTCCGAGACGTCGGTGTTGGGTGTCCTTTCTTGTGGACAGCATATATTTTGTTTTGCTTTCATTCACCGTTAAACCCATCTTCTTGGCTTCCTTCTCAATGCTCACAAAAGCACCACTGACATCACGCTTTGTTCGTCCGATTATGTCAATGTCGTCAGCGTAAGCGAGTAATTGGACGGACTTTTGAAAGATTGTGCCTCTGGTGTTGACGTGAGAGTTTTGCACTATTCTTTCAAGAACGATGTTGAAGAAGTCGCATGACAGCGCGTCGCCTTGCCTAAAACCTTTTTTGACATCAAAGGTGTCGGTGAGGTCTTTGCCGACCTTGATGGAGCAGCGTGCATTCTCCATCGTCATCCTGCACAAACGGACGAGTTTGGCAGGGATGCCAAAACTAGACATTGCTCTATATAGCTCGTCTCTATAGATGCTGTCATACGCGGCCTTGAAATCGATAAAAAGGTGGTGGGTATCGATTTGGAACTCCTGGGTTTTCTCCAAGATCTGCCGTAGTGCGAATATTTGGTCGATGGTGGACTTCCCTGGCCTAAAGCCACACTGATATGGACCTATCAGGTTGTTGACGAATGGCTTCAGGCGTTTACAAAGTACGGCAGAGAAGATTTTGTAGGCGATATTAAGAAGACTGATGCCTCTGTAGTTGGTGCAGTCCAGAGGATCGCCTTTCTTGAGGATCGGGCAAACAATACTGAGGTTCCATTCATCGGGCATGCTTTCTTCCGACCGTATTTTACAGATGAGCTGGTGCATACTCCTAACCAATTCATCGCCAGCCGCTTTGAATAGCTCAGCCGCAAGGCCATCAGCTCCAGCAGCTTTATTGGACTTAAGTTTGGATATGGCTATCCTCACTTCGTCAAGATCGGGTGGACGGAATTGTTGGCCTACGTCGTCCAGGTTGAATGGTGCAATTTGCATGGTAGCGGAATTCGGTTCGTCATCGCCGTTATACAATTTGCAGAAATAATTTTTTCATATCTACAGCACCGACTGCGATTCTACCACGATGTTCCCCTGATCATACTTGCAGGCTTCGGTTCGGGCCTTGTTACCTTGGGAGGTTCTTTTTAATTTTTGGTTAAACTTCCTAATTTCTTTCCTGCAATGGTATCTCTCTATTTCTTCAAACACAAGCTTATCATGCTCTTTCTTTTTCCTTCTGAGAAGCTGGTGTTCCTCTCTCCTCGTAGAGCTCGTAACCAGCTATGGTGTTTCCTTGCAGCCAGCGCCGCCGCTTTGTATGCCTGTTGTTTGGCTGTGCATGTACTTGTCGGCATCCTTTGTCGAACCATGGGTTTGACTGTGATAGTCACGCGATACCCAGTTCGTCACAGATATTTCATCTCTCTTCTTCTACTGGTGCTTGATACTTGAAGTTGGTGGCTTAGGGCTATTTATGAGGGCACGAGAGACTTGGTCGGAAAAAGATCTGTTGAACTCTTGCAACTGTAGCCGCCCAACGTAGAATTTCCTATGCCTTTGCTTTAGTCTGAATATCCCTAGCATATATACCTTGGCTACAACGAGGTTGTGCTCCGAGTCAACGCTGACTCCTCAAAATGTTCAGACATCCTTGGTACAGGGGAAGTGCCTTGAGTGGATTGCAATGTATACAATCTGATTGGCAGTTGATTGACCAGGAATTCACCATGTTCCCTTGTGTATATTTGGATATGGGACCTACTACCACAACGTTTCGCTCCACTGGAAAGTCAAGTAACCTGAGTCCATAATACCAAGTTTAAAGAACTTTACAAAGAAATTCAACAATCAAAAATTATTCTTCTTACATTCTTATTTCTCACAGTAAAAATGTCGGACCGTTACGATTCAGCCTATGTGTTTTCTGGGACTTGACTTGACTAATCTTTTAGTTCTTAATATTTTTGATTTTATTAGGTTTTGACTAATTTATGATTTGAAAATTTTCCTTTAGCCTTAAAAAATGATCACATCCCAAAACTGATTTAACTTAAGCTTTTTCTTTCATTTAAAACTGAAGTTCCTTAACTGGCCTTAGATGCCATACATCACTTCAGAAACTGTTCTGTTAAATAAAATTACTTTAAAAAAGAACCCAAACTATCATCGATTACGCATTTCAGTCTGCTGGGCATTATGCTCTTCCCCTGCACAAAAATAAACAACAAAATTTTCCACAACCATTCCCCGTTGAGAATATCTATGTCACTGCAGGGAAAAGTATTATTCAAACGGTTGAAACCAATATTTTAACTCATAGGTACACACTATAAAAAGAAGTTATCATTTTAGAAATTACCCAATGACACATAAACTTTTGAGAAAACTTTTTTGTAAAAAAACAAAAACACATACACACAACCTCTCTTTCAAAAGAAAACTCATCATTTTAAAGTAAATTTCAATCAAGTACAATTTTTTTTACATACTCTAACTGACAACTGACCTTAGTTAAAATGTAAACTGTTCTCAATTTCTCTCTCAACTTAACGAAAGGGATAATAAGGGAAGGACATACATTGTGTTCCCTTTGCTTTGTATTGCGTTAACTTAGATGAACTTTCTCTCTTCTCCCAAAAACAAATAGGATTTATACAAAAAGAAATATCCCACACAAAAATTTGATTCAGCAAAATACAAAAATTTCGTTGTAAAATCCTTTCTAACCTAAGACCACCCTATTTCATAGTGTCAAACGCAGTTCAATGAATATTCTCATTCCTAACGAAAAAGCTCTGTCCTCTATATCCTGCTTCTGTGCCTTTCTCTCTCTCTCGAATTTTCGAATCTCTTTCGAAAATGTTCTAAAAGAGTACAAAAATATCTGAACCGATTCGTCCTTACACAATACCAAAAAATATCCATAGCCCTCATTTCTATAAGCAGATAAACGATACGGGAGAGCTTTTAGTCGAAAACAGTTATTTGTCCTGTACGGTATACTTGCAACATAATCACTAGGCATTTTTTTCTTCGATGAAATAATTGTATCTACAAAGTAAAATACAAACAAAAAATGTCCTTTAAGGATATTTTATCCTTTCTGATCAATGTGTGTTAAGTGAAATATTTTTTAAGAAAAAAAAAAATTGTCATTCTCATAAAGTCTATCTATTTTCAAAAAAAAAAAAAAAGTGATACAAAAACTTAAACCAGGTCAAGGATCCGTGCGGCTTGGCAATGCCAAAGTCTAATACACCATCATGGGCATGGGACGAGAGAGAAAGAGAGTCAATAAAGAACATTACAATATCCTTGTCAGTTACAACAAATTTCTGCTTCATTGAGTGAGAAAATTGTATATTCTTGCGAAAAGAAAACTTTCTTTTGTAATAATTTCGTCGTAGTATTTCTCTACTTACGGAAAGTGGGTTACCTACTGAGCCGAACGCTGACCCTAGTTGAGTGGAATAAATCGCGTTGTCATCTTGAACATTTTAAGGACAGTGTGTTATTAATTTGAAGGGGTTGTGTTTTTTTTGTTGGTTCGAATGCTCGAATGATATCGAAATTAAATTAACCCACGCGGCGGCGGGAGTGGAAAGTTTTTTCTCGTTTTCTATTTATAAAGAAAAGTAATTAAAGCTAATTGCAGGGATGTGTTTGTTTTCAGGTTTTGTTCGTCCTTTTTTGATGGCATTTTGTCCTTACTCGTGCTTAACTCACATATGAGGCAAACAAAATAACATAAGTGCGATTGTAATAAATTTTACTTTATTTACTTTCTCATCGCGAAGCACATACCTACATAGCTCAATGTGAGGAGTGATAAACAAAACAATCAAGGAATCAGGGAGACAAATACATTTGTGGTCGCAATCGTTGTTGTAAATGTTGCTTCTTTTGCCTGAGGTATATCAACTCAAGGAGCTTTGTTCAGCTTCGCCAGTCTTGATAAATAAATGAGCTAGTGAGTGAGGAAGTACGGTTGTGGGTGTTCAAGTGGGTGGTTGCTGTGCAAAACACCTGCTGCCAAAAAGTTGATCATAAAAGAAATAGAAGAAAAAAAAAACGCAAGAAAATTTATCTTATTTACCCAAGTTCCAAGCCCAAAACCAATCCTCCAATCTATCCCGTAGGGCATCGTCGGTTGTCGTGTATGCGTGTGTATGTGTAAACAAAAAGTTTTTTTCCCGGTCGTGCTTGCTTTTTCAATTAATTGCCATCAAGACGTTTGCTGACATACGTTTCGTCCTTATGATTCTAATCGGGGTTAGGTGGGTGTAGTGTTGTACAATCGTACATGTGTGCGTGTGTAGTGTGTGGTGCGGTTGGAAGGCTCTTGGTGATATTAAAGGACGATACCAGACTTGCTTTAGTGAAGACGATTAGTTCGTCGTCCTCGGAGACGTAGACTTAGTCACCCCCGCAGTGTGTTGCTGGCCACCCATCGCCTTCATAATCAAGGAACACCAACGACAACGTCGACGACTTAGACCAACAGTGAATAGCGGATAGAAGAAACGTGAAGGACGAAGGCTGAGAAATGGACGCGATTAAATGGACGATTATTGGGATTTTGTTGTCGGTTCTTGGTAAGTTGCTTACGTTTGGGTTACAGTTGTTTTTTTTTTTTTTTTGTTATTTTCCTCTTATATTTATTTTGTTGTTGTCCAACTCCTTGGTATGTTGTTGGAATTTTATTTCATTTGTTAAGGTGGCTTGGGGATTTGTGCAAAAATGAAAGAAAGCAAAAAAAAAAAAAAACTAAACAAGAATGGGACACTTGTTTGTTTGCTCGTAAGGAAGTGTACCTATATGCGGCGCGTGGTGGTGAAGAGATATATGTAAGTATTTATTTAGTGCGGCATCTTTTAGAAAGGACGAGAAGAATGAGGCAATTTTTGTTTTCATTTATAAATGTACCCACCTACATATATGTATATAAAAACCATGGGTATATGGTTTCAATTAAGATAACATAAAGTAAAAGCATAAGAAAGCGTCCATACCACTCAGTCTGCAAATAGGTACATATACGAGTACCTATATACATTTATAAGTGGCAGAAAATTACTTTTTGTTGTTTTTTTTTGTCTTCTTTCATTTTATATGTAGGTACCAAGGTACCTTGCCATACCTACCCAATGATATTTATATTCTGAGGTGTTGTGGGTATATTATGAGATTAAATTAAACGGATTTAGAGTGCGAGTAACAACTTAATTTGTTGTCTGTTATTCACAATTGTCTTGACAAATAAACAGAGGAAAAATTATGGCGTTCAACAAATTTAGGTTATGTTTATTATTGAGGTTACTCTCTGCCAATTGTGATTCTTTGAGTCCAGTGCTTTTAGTTATTTATTGAAAAACTTATGAAGTTCAGGTTTGAATTGGGTAAATGGCTATTTACTACAATCTTCATTCGAGATAGTTAACAAATTTATGCTACTAATTACACATTTCATAAGGAAGTATCTATACTCAAAATGTCAATACCATGGCATTTTCATTCCTTGGTTTTCCAATTAAATCTACTTCTTTCTAGTAAAATACTTCATAGATCTGAAATGTTGTTCTTTAAGAAGTTTGAGTGCAATACTTGCTTGATAAAATTTTGTAATTATTAAGTCAAAATCATTAAAGAATGTTGTCCACGGATTTAATTTACTTTTTGAATTCAAAAGGTTCCCGCTAAAACCGCCATTTTGTTTTAGTTTTGAGACATTTGTATGGTGGTTTCTAAAAGAGACACTGTAGCTTACAACGATCAATTTATTTCTTTGCACGTGATTGTACTTAAAGAGTGATAAATGTTTCGAAGAAAGAGTATCACAAATTGTATTTGTCAGTACCGTGGAAGTGTATTCTAAGCATATTGTAACATATTTTTGGTTGATTATTAGAATTTCGTATAAGTTAAAATTTTCTTGGAAATTGTTTCTCGCATGAGCAGTGAGAAATGATGTTACAAAAAGAGTTTAAATGTCAGTACCGTGGGTGAAGATTATTTTATGCTATGGGTAGGTACCTAATAATCCATCAGCTTAGTTAAAAGGGTTGCCATCCAGAAAAAAAGATTCAAAAACGCTTATGGTTTTGAAAAATTGTATATTAAGACAAGGAAATTATGAGAGAAAAATGTTTAAAAATATGAAATTTTATATATAAACCCACTAAGACAACTTCTGTTATAGTTTGAGCTTTGAGGTGACCTAAACAAAAATGTCTTCTGAACTCTTAATCAAATTTGAATTTAAGAAAGAAATTGAAAATCATAGGAGAATTTTTTTTATAAAAAAAAAATTTCAAAACATTTTTAAAGAAAAAAATATGCAAATTTTAAGTTAATACATATACAGAAAAATAGCTGAATTAAAAAAAAATATAGTAACCCAATTGGGGAGAGTAAGATATACGATAGCTCGGGTGACAAAGTTTAATGACAGATCTGTAAAAATTATTTACAAGCATTTTTACTTGCGATTATAGGTACTATAAGGCAAGTTTTGGATTCGTGCAAAAAAAAATTTGAGATAACAATCAAACATGATAGGTATTACGATGATAGAGAACACCAAAAAAGTGGGTGGCACAATTCTGTCTGTCTGTCTGTCTGTTCGTCTACAGCCTAAACGGCTCGATCGATTTTCTTCAAACTTGGTACATAGTGGTTTTTGGTGATTATGCCCACACGTTTTTTTCATTTTTTTTTTAGAATCAAAAATAACGGCACCTGCCATACAATTTTTTTAGCAATTTTTCATAAGCGTATTTTTCTCAAAAACGGCTCGACAACTTTTCTTAAAAAAAACCATTTTTTGATTTCTGATTTTCTTCAAAACAGTACGGCCGATTTCAATTGAATCGTTTATTATGAAAAGGGGTTAAGTCCACTTTATTAAATTTTTCAGGAGAAACAAAAAACTGTCTAAAAATATTTGTAGACAATTCTCACTATTTTAGTTTTAGTTTGTTGAAAATATCCTATGAGATACACAGTTTATGATCATTTCAGTTATATTTATTAATATTATCATAGAAATATTAGTAATTTTTTGTAGTGGACTTATCCCCTTTTCAAAATTCATGAGCATTGTTTACTAAAATATGTCTCGTAAGTTAAGGTTTCTTAGGTTATTACTGACTTTTATAATATATTTCTTTATATAATTATATAATATTAAACTAGTTTGCTAAATTTGTAAGTCTTATTCGTCATTAGTACTTTATTGGGGACAGTTCTGAACTAAGTTACAAAAATCAATCAATAACTTAAAAACAAAATTTTATTTAACGCTTTTTAAGTGAAATTAATCAAGCATCCAATAAAAGTATTCACAAACAACGATTTTTGTAAAACAGGCCAACTCTATGGGGATGAGTGTACCTAATCTTAAATTAGTTTATTTTGAAAAGGGTATAAGTCCAGGGACTTACCACCTTTTTAAAAAAAAATATTTTCATAACTCTTAAAGGAATAAGTGGAAATGAGTGAAACTTAGTAGGGGTATGGAGAACACAAAGGCCTACACAAAATCACAAATAACTCAATTTGTCAAAAAAGTGGACTTACCCCCTTTTCAAAATAACCGATTCAATTATTCTTTCACACAGAAGCTTTTTTTTGGAAAATCAAATATTTCGAAAACGACATGATCGATTTCTTTGAAACTCGGTAGTTAAGACTTTTTTAGTATTCTCTAAAATATTTTTAGAAAAACTTTTACATTTATGAAAAAATAACGGTACCTTCCATACAAAAGTTAAAAAACCGCAAAGGAAAATATTTTTTTGCTTAAAAACGACTCCTACGATTTCGATTAAACTTTTTTCATATACTAAAATTAGTACGATCTACTACCAAAAATTATAAAATTTTACAATTTCACTTAATAGTACCTGTCATAGAACGTATTTTTTTATTTTGAATTTTCTCGTTATCGACTTAACGGATTTTGATATATTTCTTATGTACGAAATTCAGATAAGATTAAATAATATTGCATATCAAAATTTTCAAAAAAAAAAGTTTTTGGATTTTTAAAAAAAGTTTCAAAATTTTTTTTTGAAAATTCGATATCTCAAAGACGGGTTGACAATTTTTTTTCAAATTTGTTTTTATATACACATAAATATATGCTTTGGATTTATATACCAAAATTTGTTCTTAAAAATGTTTTAAGAATTTTATATATAAAAAATTATTTTTTTTAAAAACGGCTCCAACGATTTTAAATTTTTTTTCCATACAATCATATTCGATCAAGAATTAAGATGGCATTCTTTTTTTCCACATCAAACTGTCAAAAGAGTTGTTTTATCCAATTTAAATGTCGTATTTCATGCTTCTCTACATTTTCTCTCATAATTTTCATGTTCTTATATACAATTTTATTAAGCCCACAGTGTCTTGAACATAAGAGCAAGTACGTGCGACCCAATCGTGCATTTTATTTATCTTGGAAGGGGATTTTTAAATTTCGGTTTTCGATTAAGAACTCTAAAGTGCAAAACGTATACAAACAAAAAAACAATTAAGTATATTATCTCCCAATTTTGAATAAATACCTATCCTTTTTCTTTTTTTTTCCGAAAGTTTGAGTTTGAAATTAGTTTTTTTTTTCAAAAAAAATTTATATAAATTATTTTCTTCAAAATAAGATGATAGAAGAGATTTTTAGCTTTAAAAAAACGTGATCAAAGGGCACGGTAGTGCCCAGCCAAGTTCGTGGCACTACACCCTTTTTACAGGAACAAACTCAGGCGATTTTCAACCCCCCTCTAACTTCAGTACCAATAAAGTCAGAAACTTCAAATTCGCAGTATTTGCTAGGCTGATCAAACACAGGTGGCTCACCAAATTTCAACTCTTTAGCACTAGTAGTTCCCAAGATATAGGACTTCAAAAATCGCAAAAACCGTAACTGACTGACTGATTCACTGACTCACTGACTCACTGACTCACTGACTCACTGACTCACTGACTCACTGACAGATCATCAAAATTATGGAGCACTTCCCGACATCGTAGAAACTTGAAATTTCGCACAACGGTAGGCCTTGTGGTACATACAAAGGAAAAAATCGAAAATCTGCAATTTTCTATTCAGGGGGCGTGGCATCCACCCACTTTCTTAAATATTCTATAAATTATATGGAGCTTTTCCGATTGTTCTAGAACAATGAAAATTAGTAAGTTGGTAGTGTTTGAGGTACTTAGAAAGAAAAAAATTGAAAAATAGGAATTTTCCATACAGGGGGCGTGGCATCCACCCACATTCTTAAAAATTCTTATAAATTATATGGAGCACTTCCGATTGTTGTAGAACGATGAAAATTGGTAGGTCGGTATGGCTCAAGGTACTTAGAAAGAAAAAAATTGAAAAATTGGAATTTTGCATTCAGGGGGCGTGGTATCCACCCACATTCTTAAAAATTCTTATAAATTATATGGAGCACTTCCGATTGTTGTAGAACGATGAAAATTGGTAGGTCGGTAGGCCCTGAAGTACTTAGAAAAAAAAACATCGAAAAATTGGAAGTTTCAGTCCACGGGGCGTGGCATCCACCCACATTCTCAAAAATTCTTATAAATTATATGAAGCACTTCCGATTGTTTTAGAATGATGAAAATTGGTAGGTCGGTATGGCTTGAAGTACTTAGAAAGAAAAATTGAAAAATTGGAATTTTGCATTCAGGGGGCGTGGTATCCACCCACATTCTTAAAAATTCTTGTAAATTATATGGAGCACTTCCGATTGTTTTAGAACGATGAAAATTGGTAGGTCGGTAGGACTTGAAGTACTTAGAAAGGAAAAAATCGAAAATTTGGAACTGTCCATTCAGGGGGGGGGTGCCATCCACCCACTTTATCAGAATTGCTATTATTTGTACAGAGCATTTTCGGTTGTCGTAGAACTATGAAACTTTGTAGAGCGGTAGGGCTTGACTTTCACCTGGCAAAATAAGTCTTTGCAAAAAGGAGTGAAATCACAACAAAAACATAAATGTTAAAAAAGGAGCCAAGTTCTTATGTGCACAAGAAACCTGTGCGTAAAAAGTCAGCCAAAAAAAGTAATGAGATCTAAAATATATGCCAAGTTTTAAGCTCATGAAGTTCAATATCAAATATCTTAAGTAGAGTAATATCGAAACAATTCCAAATCATGACAGAAATTTGGGAATTAATGATTACTGATTAAAATTTGGTGGATTTACTTGGCAAGTTTTCTCTAAAATACTAACTTAATCACAAATTTAAAATGTATGAAAACTTGACCAGTGAACCCACCAAATTTTAATCAGTAATCATTAATTACCAAATTTCTGTCATGATTTGGAATTGTTTCGATATTACTCTACTTAAGATATTTGATATTGAACTTCATGAGCTTAAAACTTGGCATATATTTTAGATCTCATTACTTTTTTTGGCTGACTTTTTACGCACAGGTTTCTTGTGCACATAAGAACTTGGCTCCTTTTTTAACATTTATGTTTTTGTTGTGATATACTTTACTGTAAGTATGACCGTTATATTAAAATATTTTAATAAATTAATAAATGCTTTGTATCTAACTATTTCATAAAAACCCGTTTTTTTTCTTGTCAAACGAGTTATCGTGTTCCTGCCACCAAACTTTCAAATATCGAGTTTTCAAAAATATATTTTGTTTTTTTTTTTTATTTACAAAATATTTTTTTTTTTTAAATTGATGTACAAGTTATTATGTTAATACCTTTTGGAGGTTTTTATTTTTTTTTTTATATTTTGTAGTAGATATAAAGATGGTTCTAATTTCAACACATAGAAACAAAATGAAAATCGAAAGAATCGTTTTGAGAAAAATGAGGTTTTCTTCAAAGGCTTTTTTAACATTTGCATGGAAAGTAGGTACCGTTATTTTTATTTGTCACGAACTTTTTTCGATTAACCTACCTGCTGAGTTTCAAAAACAAAATTAAAGTTTTTTTTTTTTAATTCAAAAATTACTTTTTTGAAAATTTTTGTACACAATTAAATTTTAAGATCTTGGGAGCTATTTCATAAGAACATGATTAAAATCAGTCGCTTCAAAAAAATCAAGGAAATGGTTCTTTGGGAGGTACCTACCTTAAATAAGCATTTTTTGGACAATGATTTCACACCCAAAGTTGCATTTACTAAAAGTTATTTATTAAATTTTTTAAGAGGGAGTTGTTTTTCTTAAAAAAGGGACAGAGAACAGAACAGATACATTTTGTGTTCCAAAATTCTGTATGATCAAAATTCTGTATTTGGATCAAAAATTATGTATAAAAATAGTTCTATATTCCATTATTCTGTTTTCTTGAATGCCAAAACTAAGTTTCCGAAATTCTGTATGAATTTCAAAATTCTATAAATCTAAAATCGTTTAAACGATTCTAACATTTTTACAATGAATATTTAGACTTCCCTCCCCAGAAGTATTTGGATGATAGTTTTCTGAATTCTTAGTAAATCAATTGTGGGTAAATCAACTATAAGTTTGTGGCTTGACAGATTGTGGAAAACAAAGGTTAGTTGACTAACTTTACCTTCAATCATTATTGTGTGCATGTTGGCAGGAATTGAGGTGACTTAAAATTTTGTTCTAATTCTCAAAATCAAAGATGAGAGGTATTTTTCATGACCCTTCCCAGCAAACATTTCCATTCAGAAATGATATATAAATGATTCACAGAAGTGAAATAAACCTTCATTTTTGAATTCATATATAAACAGGTTTGGATCAAATTTACTGGTTAGCATTACTTCGAATTCAAATCGTTTTTATGGTTCACTAATGATTAAGTAATTCTTCACTTTAGTGAATATAAATGGGAAGTTTATATATTCAGTTTACTAAACAATTCATGATTCATTTTTGAAACATTTAAATGGGACAAATATGATTCATAAGAATGAAGATAATGTGAGTTTTTCACATTCAGTTTAGTGAATTTAAATTGAATCATATTTAAATCATTACAAGGATTAATTTATAGTCCAATTTTTTACCATAGAACTGAGTTTAATATAAGTCCAGTATGGTTATACAAAATGGTACCTTGAAAATATAAAATCTGTACTGACAGCTTTAATTTCCTCATCTTATTGAACAAAACTCACAACTGATTTGCATTGAATGTACATGCTTGCTCTTAAGCTGGCCATACACGATCGAGCCATCCTATCCATTTGGCTCGGTTGGATTCCAAATTGGCTAGAAATCCAAATGGATCGGTGGCCGATCCACCCCACACACGACCGATTTTGGATCGGGACGGGGCCATTTGGCTCGTTGGCTCTATCGTGTATGGTCAACTTTATGGTTGAATGAATAAAACTGTAAAGAATAAGGGAATATATTACTGTATATAGAAAATATTAGAAAATCTATGATCACTCTTACCTTGCTCTTATTTGAACTTAGTCGTTTCATTACTTACCTTTTAATCCTAGCCATTGCATTGCAATTTTTTCACAGTAGCACCTTATTAATTCATTTATTATTTTAATTAATTCAACTTATTTTAATTAATCTCACTGCAAAAAGAAAGTGGTCTCATCTAACAAAATCACTTAATAATATTAACGCATTTTCACTTTGCATAACTTTTGTTTCAGACTAGCTCCCGTTATAGTTCAAAATAAAATGAAAAGAACATTCACTTTATGTGAATAAAAATTAGTGCAACCAAAATATACCTCTATCGATAATAACTTGTGCACACTCACTTTAATTCAGAAAATGGAATCTTGATCATTTTTATATTCACCAATTTTCGCACAAGTCCCCTTACCCCTGCATGAGGTAAAAGTGGAAGGTTTTTTGAGTATATTCAGATTTTATTCACTGAAATTTATGTTTTTTGAATATATATCCTTCATTTTTACTGAATGTTGCCTGAACGTTCACATAAATGTTTGCAGAGTTGAAGGATCTGTCATTTTCTCAAATAAAAGTAACCCTAAAAAAAAAATACTTGATTGTTAAGACGGCATAAATAATCAAGGGCCATGTTTTCCAGCCAGTGGCCCATTTTAGCAAAAGTTCTTGCAAAAATAATAATTATTTTCGGGTGCGTCCATAATGTTAAATTTTTAAAATTAATGAATTTACAAATTTTTGGAGGTCTAGTAATTAAAAAAAATGATTTCATTTGGATGAATGGTTTGCTTTGTGGAGCCAGTCAACGTTGAAAAATTTTATGAGAAAAAAGTATTTTTTTTTTGCTTTGTGTGTAAAAACTAGGAAAAGTGCGTACCAAATGGGAGGGCTTTCAACTCTGATAATAAGATCTTATACTAACCCTGACCCTTCCTACACGTCAAGAAAATAAACATTTTTCTTACTGGAAATGAAGTTCGCCCAAAATTTTGTAAAATTTCAGTAGACTATGTGATGTTTTTTATTCGAGGCTGAGGCAGACTCGTCGTAGTCGAGGGTTTTCCCGATGAAAAGCGGATAAAACTTGAGTTAAGAAGGAAAGAGCTCGGGTTAAACACTAGCTTTATAATATTTTCTCTTTATTAAAAGAGGTTAGCAATCTTACAAGTTTGGTTCTTGTTGTCGTAAGGTAACTAACACGGTATTTCATATAAATCTAAGCTCGATTTTGTAGAGCTACAGGAGTAGACTCTGCCCAAAAAATCCACTTAGAAGAAGCGAACTGGGGATAAAACGGTAGGAATTGATTGCAGCCCAAAGCTAGTTCAAGGAAGAAAAGCGGGTATAGCCCTGAACCAAATGGAGAGAGCAGGCAGGGAGAACAACGGTAGAAACCTGGTTTCAGCCCAAGAATAGTCCAAGGGAGAACAACGGGTATAGCCCTGAAACAACTCCATAGAGCAGGCAGGGAGAACAACGGTAGGAATATGATTCCAGCCCAAGGTTAGTCCAAGGGAGAACGATGGGTTTTTAACGGCGGATGCCAAAAAGGTTTTCTTTACATAGTACACGGATGCGCCAAGTAAAGGACCTAAACTTATCAAGGTTCCTATAAACGTTGAACCGCTGGAAGCTTAACTCTCCTAAAATTCGAAATTATTAATTAATTCGAGGTAACAAGCTTCGAGTTTTTCGGAAGTTTGCACCTCCTCATTATGAATTTTGTATCACAAGGCAGTGTGAATTGTAAGGAGGTAAAATGTAAAATATTATGGCGTCGGCAGCACCGAAAGCAGTGTGCAGTTGTTGTTATCAGAGTGTATATAATGGTATTCTTGAGCTGTGGCTGTTGATCATTCGATGGGTGGTGGCGGGCATATGTTATGCTGATATAGGATGCTGGTAGTTGATGTTGATGGCTGATAACTGGTCTATGGCGGTTTAATGGTGATATAGGGTGCTGATAACAGATGTTGCTTGCGGTGGATGTATTTATAAATGGACGGTGATATGGATCGGTGATTAATTGTTGAACGCTTTGTGTAGGGGGGGGTTGAAGTGAAAAGTGTAACACTTTGTTACAATGCGAGTATGTATGTATGTACAGTATCTACAATCTATACATATTATAAGCAAAAAGAGTAAAGGGCTTTAATTGGATTAATGATACTCTTCAACTCTTGCAAAATTAAAACAAAAGTTAGTGAAAAGATTTATGCAAAACCGGTTTGACAACTAAAGTGGGGAAATGGAAAACCGTATCTATGGTAGATCTGCGAGGGCTTAGAGACTTATTGCAATTTTCATAGGTTTGAAAAAAAAATTGTCAGATAACCTGAAATATGAATTTTCTAGTAGAATTTCAACTCCGCCGCAAGGGGTGTAGAGAGGGGTGCTTGCCTCCCCATGTCAAAATATATTTCATGCACTCGGGAATTTGCATTCATTTGAATGCATCTTAAAATTATATTTCTGTATAGGTACCAAAAATATTTTATGAAAGAATTTGCCCATCTGAAGGAAATCATGGGAACGCCCGCCCTTGCTTCGCGAAAAAATAAATCTGAATAAATATCTCAGGTCTTAGTAGATTTTCATAGAAATCGTTTCGGGATCCAAAAGGACCCCATGTCACCTTTGTGCTGAATTTTTCCGTGTATGAATTTTAATCAGAAAATTTAAAGCATTTAAGTTAATTGTGATCCAAAATTAACGTAACATTTTAATTTGCCACTATTTATGTACAACATAAAGTCTTAAAAAAATTAATTTGATTGCTATCAGTTTAGGACTAGTAAAAATGGAGTGAATAACGTGTTTTCATCGTTGAACAATAATTCAAAAACATTGAAAAATGGTCGTTGAAATTTTGTACAAAAGAGTACGTACATATGTTCCAGTCCAGCAAAGCTGTGGAGGCCATTTATCCGATTTGCTATTCCATGAGCAAGCCTATTCTACCAACTTCATGATTCAGTAAAAAAAATCTGAAGAAAAATTTGCTTTTCTATTAAATACCGAAAACAAGTTGCTCTCATGAATTGACAGCTTTCAAATTATTTTTTTTTAGAATTTCCAACAATTTTCTACACAAGTGGCTGCAAATTCCAAATTCTGTGTTAATTTTGGTACACTCTTAATTGATGAATAGCAAATTTTTTTTTTTTTATCCGATGGAAATCTTCAAAAGACACTCGGTAAGAATCGGTACCAAGTAGTGCGGGACTCTTACCGCACTAAAACCACCGGTGAATCAGGACCAATCTATGAAAGATCGACAAATGATTTTTATTTCTTAATGTTTAAATCGCATTGGGGGAAGTTTAAAGTTATAACACGTTCCAATAGCTTTTAGACCATCAGCTCATGAGGCTTGGTTCTTCTTAATCTTTGAACATTGTTTCGTACATTTAGGACGGTCTCCATTTTCAGAGTTTGTATGACTTTGCAGTCGCTGGTTGTGTGATACAGCGTGTTTTTTAACCACTTCTGTAACCATTTCAATTTGAAGGTCACGATGTAGATCGCTATTTCTTATATACCAAGGGGCATCAATTATTCGACGAAGGACCTTGCTTTGGAATTTTGCATTTGTTTTCTTTGTACAGCCCCATAGTTGGATGCCATATGTCCAAACGGGTTTCAATAGTTGCTTATAATAACATTAGTTTGTTCTGGATAGATAGGTCAGAGTTTTTTCCTAGTAACCAGTACATTTTTCTGTACTTCAAGTTTAGTTCTTCTCTTTTCTTTTTGATGTGCTCTTTCCATTTAAGCTTTGCATCCAAAGTCATTTCAAGTTATTTGGCGGTATTGGAGTAAGGTACTGCTGTACTGTTTATATAAATTGGAACATTGTTTATGTTTTCATTTGTAAAGTTTATATGCGTCGATTTTGTTTCGTTTAGTTTGATGCGCCATATCTGCGTCCAATCACTAACTTTATCGACTGCATTTTGTAATTTGTGTATAGCCTTCGTAACGGATTTATCTGGCACCAATATTGCAGTATCATCAGAAAAGGTGGCCATGATAGCGTTGATGTCCACTGGAATATCCCTTGTATATAACAGATACAGGGTTGGTCCTAGGACACTTCCTTGTGGTACACCGGCTTCAATTTTCTTTAGTTCCGAGTAATTTTGGTCGTACCGTACTCTAAAGAGTCGGTTCGTAACGTAGGATTTCAGTATTTCGTAGTACTGCCTGGGAAGGTCCTTATGCAGTTTGTACTCAAGTCCCAAGTGCCAAACCTTGTCAAAGGCTTGAGCAACATCTAAGAATATAGCCGAGCATACTTGTTTTTCTTCAAGTGCCTTTTCCACAACATCCGTAATTCGATGCACTTGGTCTGTCGTGGAATGTTTATTTCTAAATCCAAACTGATGGCTCGGAATTAGTCTTCTTTCTTCTAGTATTTTTATAATAATAATAATAATAATTTTGCCATGATTGGTATAAGCGATATTGGTCTGTAAGATGTTACTTCTGTTGGTGGCTTACCTTGTTTAGGTATAACAATGACTTCTGCAATTTTCCAGGGATGTGGCACATATCTTAGTTTAAGGCATGCGTTTATTATAAATTGGAGTTTCTTGAAGGCTATTAAAGGCATTTCTTTTAAAACCTGAGCAGTTATGAGATCGTACTCTGGTGATTTTTTGTTAGACAACTTATGCTGACACATGCTTCTTACTTCTTTGAGCGTGACAAAAAGTATTTCGCATTCGTCGTTTCTATCAACAAACTGTAAGGGATTTCTAGCTGTGTTTGCAGGGAATGGCTTAAAAATATTCGCTAGATGTTTAGCGAAGAGATCAGCCTTTTGTTTCGGATTTCCGACCGATTTACCATTTTGAGATTATATTGGCGGGCTTTGTGTCTGTGGTCTTTTTAAGCGCTAAGCTGCTTTCCATAAAGAGTATTCTGTAGAAGCATCCGTCGTAAGACTATTCAGGAATCTACTCAGTGAATCGTTTTTAAACTCACAGATACTTTTCTTTAGTTCGTTGTTAAGACGGTTAAAAACTGCCTTATCACCTGGAAATCTCATTACTTGCCATTTTCTTCGAGCTCTTCTTTTTTCTAATATTAGCTCCTTTATTTCGACAGGATATTTTATTTCTTTTTCTCTTGAGTTCGAAATAGTTGGAGTACTTTCTTCTGCAGCCTGTTGCACATCAGCAATAAATTGTTCTACTTCATGGACAATTTGTTCAATTGTTTGCATAGGGGATCTGAGGTTTATAAAACTTTCAAGTTTATCTCTGAATTCGTTCCAGTTTGTTCTCTTATTCACGAGCTTAGGATTACTTTTTTCTATTATTTCCGCTTCACTCATTGTTAAAATTAATGGAGTACGATCTGACGATAAGTCGTAGTTACCTTTGACACTTATATGGTTTCGTTTAATACCTTTAACTACGAAAAAGTCTATAAGGTCTGGTATTTAATGAATAGCAAATGAAAAAGAATTTTACAAAATATTTCTCATCTTTAACAATTTAATAGAGTAATCCTTCGCAGATCATGGGATATGTATATTTTCATTAATATATTTTTGCTAGAACAATGTTTATTAAAATAGCTATAAAATAAGGACAGGCATGATATATCAAAGGTATTGAAGATCTAATCGACTCACTAAGAAATAAATGCAAGGACCTAGCATTTTAAAGTTTTCATTTCTAAGAATTTCAAAGTTTTCATTTATAAAATAAAATGAGATTACCAAAAAATTATCAAAAGCATGAATTTCATTTTTTAAATTTCTTAGGCTCTACTGAATTGCTGTTTTTGTAAAACACATACATATACAGGCTGTTTTCTTTAATTAAACAATCAATTACAACAGAATTCCTTAAAATTGACCAATCAATGGACATGTGCACCAGGATCTATACTGATTTGTCCACGTTCACATGGTTACCCATAAAAAACTAATTTTTGTGCTATAAAATTTTTGTTAGCCCATCAATAAAAATATTTACTTTTAATCTTTTCCCCACTCGTATCTATCCACACAATGTTGTCAAGGATTCATTGTAGGTATATCGTTATATACTTACAAGCTACAACCTATACTATAACACTCGACCTAGAAATTTTCCTTTCAACGCACCCAAAGAAGTTTCACTTCAAAGATCATAAAAAAAAATAATTGTCCAATGAGTATTAAAGTTATTTTATTATGAGTCAATAAATTTCCTGGGTCACTAGAACAATGTATAAACTATAAACATTATCCTTAAACAAAACACATGGCCTGGATGCATGAATAAAATGCTGGAGATAGGAGGTGCTTCCTGTAAAGAGCTGAACAGGTGTTTGTGGAAAGTGTAGATAAATGACCAAGAATTATTCTATTTCAAACCAAGTAGAAAACCTTCTCCAAAAAGCTGATACTTTGTCTTATTCCTACTACCTCTATGTGTCATGCAAAGACAAAAATTCAGTGGAAGTTCTGAATATTTCCTTATTATAACACATATGTCTGTAGATATGTATGAACGAAAACAAGGACCATGAATGATGTGGATAGATTCAGTCACTTCCAGGAAAAATGTAAGGTAAGGTATCTATATATTTGCAAGACTTCCAGTAACTCATTCGACAGATGGTTGCCCGCACCTTTCAATTTTACTTATAGTTTTCCTTCGTCCTTCTCAACAAATACCTACGGCCTTGAGTTCTTGGAAAATTGATTTTTATAAAATATTTTCATATATCCATTTTTTTTTCATGACACACATAAAAGAAAATACATAAAAAAAATGTAAGACGAGTAGAAAAAGAAGTATAAAAATACCTGAATTTAACTGTCAACTGTCATGATATACGTAGAGTTCCGACTGCATATAGCATATTTATTTTACTTTCCATATTTTTAGCCTTCAAGCAACCAATCACCCACCCGCACAGCATCTCGTTTTCTCTCCACTTATTTATTTTTTATTTTTTCAAATATATAAGTATTATGCTATAAGCTATGCATTGACCCGTTTATACTTCAAGAAAAAGAATGGAATGTCAAAATCAATTTGTGGCATTTTATTGCATTACACATGCAAAATTGATATTGCTCAGCTCAGCTTTTGAAAAAGCATTTATGGTTGGATTGTTGTGCGGTGTGTATGTAGTATATTGTATTGGTATTTTCATTCTTCATATACCCATATATACAATTATAATATATGAAGGATGGATGAGCTTGTTGAAATAATTGGTTGCTGGAAATAACACACTGATTGTGTGTGTTCAGGTATTCGAATAAGAATTTACATTACAAATTTATCTTGAAATTTATAAAATATAAAAATACCATGTATATATAGCACTCCGTTATAAAATTCAATAAGTGATAGAGGTATACGATTGTGTTTAGAGATAAATAATGTAATACTAGGTATTAGGTACTCTACAGGCAGATAAAAGCAAATTTCGAACTTATTGATTCCTTCTTCTTAGAACTCAGAATCTATTGCTAGAATTTTGAATTAGTAAGCTGACAGTTCGTGGAAAACCCAGACTTAATTCCGTTTTCCCAATCATTGCTATGTATGTGTTTAAGAAGGCAGTAACTTTAACTTTAGAGTGTGGTTTATTTCAGAATTATCTTGGGTTAGAAAAAATAAACTGACATTAACATCTTTCAAATTTTTATTTTTACTTACAGCCCTATTAATAAAAATTACTCTACTCTCATCAACTCACTTATAAGCTGGCAAGATGCTATACAACTTTTCCGTTTGATAACATTTCTAATTTAAACCTAGGCTTAATGATATTTATTTTATTCAAAAAAATTCAACACTTCATCAAATTGTGGTGATATTCTAATACTAATACATAAACAAATATACCTACATGACTTATGCCACTATGAATGCTTTTAGTAGTTGATACACTGATCTATCAAATGTGTGCGTGTGCAAGTTGAGAAGTTAGTTGTTCATTAAACGCAAAATTTGCTAAGTTAAGGTTATCTGGGGGTCAATTCTCGATCTGTGAAACTGTGAAATGAAAACAAAGTTATCATTTCAGTTTTCACAGAGTTTTATCATTTTATCACTTCACAACTACGAAGAAGGCGATTCCCGAACTCATTATGAGAAACAGCTGTCAAACTGAGTACTAAAAAGTACTAAAATGAAAAAAGCCATCTCTTGCTCATAGAAAAAGATGATTGTGACGTCATAGAAAGACCAAGATGGCGACTTGGGTGTATCAAATGAGCACAATTTGTTTCTGTTTATCATTTTTCTTTTCACAGGTTTTCACAGAATGAAATGATTGTGATAAACGAATTATCATATGAAAACATTTTGGCATTTGATTTCATTTTCTCACACTTCGAGAATCGCATTTGGCGTAAAGGCGTTATCATATTTATCACTTCACAGTTTCACAGATCGAGAATTGACCCCCTGCTCGATATCACATGTCACTGGCAATTACACATTTATTAATAAGAATAACAAGTGATTAGATTTATAAGTGCTAGCTCGTTGTTGTCAGCCTTGTGACTAGGTGTTTAGAATAAAATATTTATTTGTATATTATGTAGGTACTTTTGAGCAAGTTATGCTCTTTTAAAAAATGGAAATAGAAATTTTGATCAAACTTGTCATGTTTGTATCTTTAATTTAAATTTGGCACCTATCGTTTCTTCCCGACACGTATTTTTAATTTTATTTGTAGGTCCATAAATAAGTGGACTTGCCATAGAAATATTATTTTGCATATTTGCTATTTCGTTTATAGGCCATTGAAGACCTATTAAAAAGGAACTATATTACGTGCGAGAATTTTTATTATAGAATATGTTTGCTTGGCCCATAAGCATGCTTAAAACCAAAAAATACTACTTAATTCACCCATGCGTTTCTGACAGAATGGTCACACTGGCCACTTTTCAATATTTTTCGTATAACTCGGAATCTAAGGCCAATTTTACCCTTAAGATTTTTTGTTCAAAATTAAATTTTGTATCGAAGTGAATAGTTTAAAAAATTTCATAAGAAAATTTAAGCAGACAAAAACTAACAAAGCCCATCTTAAAAAAAAAAAACGAAAAATCAAAGACTTAAATTTTTTTTTCTAAATTATGCATTACTTTTTTTGGAGCAAGGAAAGGTTTCAAACATACCAACTTCAACCAAAAAAAGTAAAAGCTAAAATCTTTAATATGACATGTTCAAAAGTAGAATTTAATAGTGAAGAGCAAAAAATCACGACCTGTGATTAGAAAATCACAATCACGACCTGTGAATAATTCACGAACAAACTGTGAGTGCCATAAATGTGATTTCAGTTATTGCCTGTGTTCATTCATGTTCTATGATAAATCAGAGATTTACAATCACAGTGCTAAATTCACAAATCACGGAAAGAACTGTGGCCGTGATTCATTTTTCTCTGTAAACAAAATTACGACCAGAATAAAATCACAAGAGAAATTCAAATCTCAGAGATCAAGACAGAAGTATGAAGAATGAGAACGATGACGGTATTTTATTTATATAATTAGGTTGATTTTTAAACAGGAGATTCAGTAAGGCAAGTGCGAACTTTTTGAAATCCACCCACTGCCACGTCTACTTTTCTAATATTTGTGTTTACTCCTTAATGCTTTTGCTCTAGAGAGCTCACATTTTTTTCAATAAGTTGTCTCGAACGTGAAGTACGATATATATTTTTTTTGGAAATCCGCCCACTGCCACGCCTTCTTTTTATATTTTATTTTTCTCCTTAATACGTTAATTAATTTTGTTAATAATTTGTCAAGAACCAAAGGAAATCATTTTTGGGAAATCCACCCACTGCCACGCCTTCTTTTCTTTTATTTGAATTTTCTTCTTAATACGTTGCTGTACTGAGCAGAAATTTTGGGAATAAATTGTCTAGAATCTTAACAACAACATATAAAATATTTGGAAATACCCTTACTGCCACGTCTTCTTTTCTTATATTTGAGGTTTTTCTTTCATCCGTTGTTCAAGAGAGCTGAAATATAATAAGCTGTCTAGAATCTAAAGCACAACACATAAAATGTTTAGAAATCCACCCACTGCCACGCCCTCTTTAAATTGTATTTGGATTTTCTCCTTGATTTGTTGTTCTAGGGAGCCGAAGTTTTGAAAATAAGCTTGTTAAGAGCCTTGAAGACAGTGTGTGAAATTTTAAAAAAACCACCCACTGCCACTTCTGCTTTTCTTGAGAGCCAACATTTTATAAGTAGCTGTCTAGAAATTGAGGTTTTCATTTTCATATATGCAAATACATTTATTCTTAATGTAAAAATATGATAGATTTTTGTAAAATAAATTTATTGAAAACTTTCTCATTCTAAAAGATTAATACTCCTGTCCCTGTAGTGAAGTCCCGTAAAAATTTCCGTACTGATTTATCTAACCGCCAGAATCGATTAAAGTACATGTAGGAGAGTCAGAAAAACTTGGGTAGACATCACCGTTTTCTGGAGGGGGTTTTTTAGACGCCATTTTCCAAAATGGCCGACAAATAGTAGTATAATTTGTATGGGAGAACGGAAAAATCTCCATAAAAACTAAACCACTAAACCGATTTTGATGAAATGATCAGACATGATACAAAACAAGATGAGAAGCCAACATAATTAATATCCGCTCACTGCCACGCCCTCTTTTTTTGAAAAAGTAATATTATTCGTCAAAATTAATATAAATTCGGATTTTGCTTTAGTTAAACTTATACGAATATTTATTTATGGAATATAAGCTGTAAAAAGTTCCTACCACGCCTATTTTGTGGGCGTTTATTAATTTTTGACTTGTATGGAGTTCGTTTTAGTAAGATAAAAGCTGAACCACTTCACCCAATGTCAATGACGTGTGAAACTGTGAAATGAAAACAAAGTTATCATTTCATTTTCACAGAGTTTTATCATTTTATCACTTCACAAACACGCGCAAGGCGATTCCCGAACTCGTTATGAAAAACAGCTGTCAAAGTGAGTACTAAAAAGTACTAATATGAAAAATGCTACCACTTGCTCATAGAAAAAGATAATTGTGACGTCATAGAAATACCACGATGGCGAGTTGGGTGTATCAAATGAGCACAATTTGTCTTTATTTATAATTTTTCTTTTCACAGGTTTTGAGTTTTCACAGAATGTAATGATTGTGATAAACGAATCATCATATAAAAACATTTTGGCATTTGCTTTCATTTTTCACTTCGAAAATCGCATTTGGCGTGAAGGCGTTATGATATTTATCACTTCACAGTTTCAGAGATCAAGAATGAACCCCCAGAAGGCATTATGTTAAGGCACAATCTGTCAGCTGCAGGCTTGAATCTGGAAAATATCTCTACGATAGGCTTAAGTATTACCTTAAAAAACAAAACAGCATCTTCGGATATGTCCATTTCTAATTGTAAAAGATAAGGGTAACTCTGATATATGTTTCTGTTTATGTAAGGAATAACGAAGCTCATCAAATGTCTTACACTTTGCTGATGAATGTAAAACTTGAACAAGGTATTCCTCTACTTTGTCAAGTATTTCATCAGATAAAATATTATCTTCTGCAAATCGAAATAGTATCTAACGGTTCTGGCGATGCTTTAATTGCAGGTGATTTTGTTCCCATCTTCCTTGTGGTATCACAAACTGGGGGTCAATTCTCGATCTGTGAAACTGTGAAATGAAAACAAAGTTATCATTTCAGTTTTCACAGAGTTTTATCACTTCACAAACACGCGGCAGGCGATTCCTGAACTCGTTATGAGAAACAGCTGTCAAAGTGAGTTCTAAAAAGTACTAAAATTAAAAAAATCTACCACTTGCTCATAAAAAAAGATGATTGTGACGTCAGAGAAAGACCAAGATGGCGACTTGGGTGTATCAAATGAGCACAATTTGTTTCTGTTTATCATTTTTCTTTTCACAGGTTTTCGCAGAATGAATTGATTGTGATAAAAGAATCATCATATGAAAACATTTGTTTTCATTTTTTCACACTTCGAGAATCGCATTTGGCGTGAAGGGGTTATCATATCTATCACTTCACAGTTTCACGGATCGAGAATTGACCCACTGTAAGTATGTGGGCCTTAATTAAATTGTTGTAAAGTGCAGCTCCCAGTTGTTCCCCAAGAGTGTGTAGAGGCACATAGCGCATTTTATCACCCACTTCCACTTTGATCCACAATTCTTGCAATAACTCACTGAATAGTTCAAATGTATATCGAAGGATGAGAACAACGACATCAGTGTCATTTGATAGCACTATAAGGCATTTTATGCATGACTGGGCGGCATTGAACAGTTGGATTATAATTCTGCTATCTGCTTCCTCAACAAAGACTTGAAGGTCCGAGCACGTTTGAAGTTCTTTGTTATTGTTATTTATTATTAATGCATCCCTGCTATCATTTTCACCTGTGAGGGTTCCACTTAGAGCTGTAGCGAAGTCAGTCACTTTTGCCTTCTCAATGAAGCTAGAAGCAGCAGCTAGTTGGAGCATCTCTTTGTTTTTACCTGAAGACCTGAATCTATCCATCTGTCTAGGAATACGCGTCTCCTGTTTGATATTTATCAGTTCGATTGGATCTAGAATTTTTTGTCTTTCTCTTTCATATTCGTTAAGTGACTGGTCAATGCCAAAGTCAAATCGCTTAATTTTCTTGTTTTAATGCTTTTTTGTTTTAAGGGAATGCTTAAGCCTATCACAGAGCTATTTTCCAGATTCAAGCCTGCAGTTGACAGATTATGGATTCGTCAAAGATGCAAATGGTGTGCTTAGGCCCGATCAGTGCCTTAACATAATGCCTTCTGAACTATTAATTCCATGCAATTTTACAACATGTTCTACTTAAAGGTGTAATTGTAAATTTAAGTATTTGACATGCACAGAGTACTGCAAATGTGGTGAGCAATGTACGAGATACAAATGATGTGTAAATATGTAATTGCATTTTTTATAATTAAAATTTTTTTTTACTAAAAATCAAAAAGAACAGATTTTCTTTAATCAGTATCAATCAGGAAACTTCAAAAAGCATCTTAATTGATATCGTATCCTTCAGCTTTTAGCAGCTAATGAGGAAGAGTGATAAGATGGGCTTTTGTAGGCGTGTCAATGGGCGAAAATTGTATACAATCCTATACTATTCGCTATCATGTGTGAAAATTTCATTACATTGTAGGGCTGTAAAAGTAACGACAATATGAGTACCCGCATGTTTACGTTACTTTTGGTTCGAGTACTCGTTACTTTGGTATCGTTACTCGTTACTCTCGTTACTTTCGTTATATTGGTACGTAGATACCCTGAAAATCGAAAAGGCATTTCGCATTTCGGATTTTTTATTGTAACGATACGAATATGATTATGTACCTATTTGTATGTGGTTCGGACTACATAACAACTAAGGTTCGGAGAATCATAAAATATGATTCCTTCTCTCATGGTTTCAATGTAATCGACACAGGTGATAGCTGAGACATAACTAAAAGAAAAAAATATTTTCAAAATAGGGTGTTTTACAAAAAATTTTAAAATTTTTCAACTTCGTTGTTCCTTCAGTGATTTCAATGACTTTGACAGAGGTGATAGCTGAAACAGAAATTCAACAGAAAAAATGTTTTCAAAACAGGGTGTATCAAAAATATGTATGTCAATAACTTGCAACTTCGATGTTCTTTGAGTGATTTCAATGAAATTGACACAGTACACATTGATAGCTGAGACAGAATTAAGAGGAAAACAATTATGTATTTCAAAACAGTGTTTCAATATGTCAACATTTTCCAACAACGTTGTTCCTTCAGTAGTTTTAATGAAATTGATACAGGTGATAACTGAGACAGAATTAAAAAGAACAATATTTTCAAAACAGGATTTTTCACAAAAAATTTCAACATTTTTCGACTTCGTTGTTCCTTCAATGATTTCAATGAATTTGACACAGGTGATAGCTGAGATAGAATTTCAACAGACAAATATATTTTCAAAACAGGGTGTTTAAAAAATATTTCCACGATGACCGTCATACGCCGATGACGATGGCCATGACGATGACGGGCAGGACGGCAGGCCGGCGTCGATGACTATGTTACGGCGGGCATCATATCGCAGGCAGGTCTTGGCTCCTGGGAACTGGTATAGATTTTCTGGAGGTTGGTCTGGAACTGGGACAAAGGATATCTAATTTTTTTTTTTGAAAAATTTATTGAAAAAAACTTAAATGTTTTTTTTCTAAATTTCATAAAAAAAGAACTTTTTTTGTAAATTTATTTTACAAATTTGAAAAAAAAAAATTGCTTTTGCACCAAATGTATTTTTAAGATAAATTTGCATTTTAAAAGTCGTTTACCCAGCGCACAGTGGGCTCAAATGCAAATCTAGCGGGTCAAAAATCCAAATCTTTGTAAAACGAGTGGTGTGTGTGTCTTAATCTTATTTAAACACCTAAAAAGCCTAGCAAGTGCCAAATAAAGAGAATAGTAGTTGCATTTTTATATGGACAATTAATTTTTTTTCAAAGACAACAAAGACACAGAAATAAGGATGAAATCATGTCTCAAAGCCAGTTTTTGGACTAAATTATGGTTTGGCTATAGGTAAAACTATATCAGCTAACATTATGTTGATCTCTGAGCTGTTTTCCGCTGATAATTTTTAACTTTTTAGTCGAACAATTTGGACTACTTACTGCCGTCAAATAACCTATAAGTTGTTATGTCTTACTTTGGCCAAACGGGCAAAAACGGGCAGATGGAAAATAAAAATATGTTATCTATATTAATCCTTGAACTCAATTTTAGTTCAATATTTTTGTACAGATTTGTACAGAAAAAGCTGCAGCCTACAGAATAAATGTTTTATCAATTTTTTCTTACTAATAAAGAAAATGCCATGGTTCGTTTAGCTAAAGCACCGTAAATCATTAATAAATAAAACTAATAACTTTCTTAAATATAGTCCATTTGGGAATAATAACAACAAAGTTCATAACTTTTCAAACAAATAAGAGGTAAACAAAATTCTACCATCATAAATATTGAACGAACAATGACTGAATGATGTGTCTGCAATTAACGGTATTATTGTTTAAAAACTAAAGTTTTCTGTCATGAAATTTGACTCTATTCATTGTATCTGACATGTTTACAATCAACCTATGAACTACCTGCCCTGATATAAAATGCATATTTTTTGGACTTTTGACCCGCTAGATTCGCTTTTGAGACCACTCTGCAGCGGCTCCATTGGCAATATTTGAGGCATTAAATTGCCTCACTCATTGCTATTGTCTTTAATAATGTAAGTGGAAACCTTGTCAATGGCAATATCGCCTAGAAGATGAGAGGCAATTATTGATTTCCTTCGTCAAGGCAATAAATTGAGGAAAAATGGAGCTCTCCGTGTTTTTGAATGGCTTCTTTATTGATTTTTTCAATTAAATCGTAGAATATGTGAACGCACATGACAAAATATAGTGAATTAAAATTAAATTTGATTAAAAACAGGGAATTTGAACAGCATTTGACTGCATTTGCAGTCAAATATTTCTATACCCACATTTTATAATTGAAATTGCCTGGTAATGAAAATGCCCACCCAAGCAATAAATTGCCATTCCTATTTCAATAGCAATTGACTCAAAAATTGCCAATGGAGCCACAGCGTAAGACGCTTAGTTAAGCCGACAATCAAGGATAAAGGTGTCAACTTTGATGTCTCTAGGACGTTTAGTTTAGTCGCAAATCGTGTTTAAAGATTTCTCAAAAAAAAAGAATTCATTCCAATTTACAAAAAAAATTAAAAAAAGTTGAGAAAGTTTAGTAGCAAAACTGTATATACTTTTATGAAAGTTTAGGAAATAACTGTTTTTACCAACTTATTTTTTGATTTTTTAGAACTTCCTAGAACACAAATATGCATTTTATAAGTAACTAAGACGCTTAAATCAGCCGCAAATCAAGTTTAAGGATGTCAACTTTGATGCCTCTAGGACGCTTAGTTTAGCCGCAAATCGCGTTTAAAGATAAAAGTCGAATTTTCGTATAATGCGATGCAGCAATTGAGCGCCAATGTCAATTTTTCTTGTGCAATAGTACCTTGGGTGGCGAATAAACACGAATAAACAGTAAGGTATGTATGGGGGGCATGCTACCCCCCTGCTTGGGCTCACTATAGGATTTGGGGTGGGTGCAAGGGTGGGTGTACGCAAACTTTCTTTTGCATTGAAGTCGCAGGATGCTTAGTTTAGTCGCTAATCAAGTTTAAAGGTGTCAACTTTGATGCCTCTAGGACGCTTAGTTTAGCCGCAAATCGCGTTTAAAGATAAAAGTCGAATTTTCGTATAATGCAATGCAGCAATTGAGCGCCAATGTCAATTTTTCTTGAGCAATAGTACCTTGGGTGGCGAATAAACACGAATAAACAGTAAGGTATGTATGGGGGGGGGGGGGGGGGGCATGCTACCCCCCTGCTTGGGCTCACTATAGGATTTGGGGTGGGTGCAAGGCTGGGTGTACGCAAACTTTCTTTTGCATTGAAGTCGCCAGGATGCTTAGTTTAGTTGCTAATCAAGTTTAAAGGTGTCAACTTTGATGCCTCTAGGACGCTTAGTTTAGCCGCAAATCGCGTTTAAAGATAAAAGTCGAATTTTCGTATAATTCGATGCAGCAATTGAGCGCCAATGTCAATTTTTCTTGTGCAATAGTACATTGGGTGGCGAATAAACACGAATAAACAGTAATGTATGTATGGGGGGGCATGCTACCCCCCTGCTTGGGCTCACTATAGGATTTGGGGTGGGTGCAAGGGTGGGTGTACGCAAACTTTCTTTTGCATTGAAGTCGCCAGGATGCTTAGTTTAGTCGCTAATCAAGTTTAAAGGTGTCAACTTTGATGCCTCTAGGACGCTTAGTTTAGCCACAAATCGCGTTTAAAGATAAAAGTCAATTTTTCATATAATGCGATGCGATCAATTGAAAGGTGGCACTTCTTAGATTATGAATATGACGCTTATAGCGAGTTTCTTTGCCAAGTTTTCTTGACATTGCGTGGCCTGCTTCGCGGGTTCTGTCCCGCTCACGCAACTCCGTTGGTCCGCTTCGGGTATTCAAAGTCGTCTGGCGAGCGCCAATGTCAAGTTTTCTTGAGCAACAGCACCTTGCTTGGCCCTCTCGCTGGTTCTCAGGATTTTAACCCTCCTCTTTGGGTCCTCTGTCCCGCTTACGCAACTCCGTTGCTCCACTCCAGGTATTTAAAATCGTCTGGCAGCTGGCAGGCGCCAATCTCTAGTTTTCTTGAGCAACAGTACCTATCATTCATATTTCGAAAAAAATTCAAAAACGAAAAAAAAAGCTGAGAAAAGTTTAGTTTTTTCATTGAAATTTTCTTCAAAAAAATTTGTTTTTTCTAATTTTTTTTCAAAAAAAAGTCGAAAAAGTTAATATTTTTCTATAAAAAAAATTTGAAAAAAGTTGTTTTTTTTTCTAAATTTCTCAAAAAAAGTATATTTTAATAAATTTTTGAAAAAAAAAAATTCCCACCTCTGTCCAGAATCCAGACCACCTCACAAGTCTAGATCAAATCTCACACCAAATCTCCCGATCCCGACTCCCACCAAACAGAAACCTACCCCTTTCATATTAATTTCAGTTCAAATTTTTCATATCCATACTCAAAAGCAAAACAACAAGAGGAAAAGGAAACGTTTGATATCGGTATAAGAACAGTTTTGCTTGATACGCCATTCATTCCGTACGTGCGACGAGTCCGAGTGATACGATATCCGATATAGTACTTTTTGTATTGTATTGAAAAAGTAACGAAACATGCGAGTAACGAGATTATTTAGGTAGTAACGTTTCGTTACTCGGTATCGAAGTGAATACCCGTATATTAGTAACGAATACATACGATTCGTTACAGCTCTATTACATTGGGTGAAGTGGTTCGATTTCATCTTACTACAACGAACTCCATACAAGTCACAAATTAATAAACGCCCACAAAATAGGCGTGGTAGGAACTTTTTACAGCTTATAAAGCAACATCTGAATTTGTATTAATTTTGACGAATAATACTACTTTTTCAAAAAAGGGGGCGTGGAAGTGGGCGGAAATTAATTATGTTGGCTTCTCATCTTGTTTTGTATCATGTCTGATTATTTCATCAAAATCGGTTTAGTGGTTTAGTTTTTATGGAGATTTTTCGGTTCTCCCATACAAATTATACTACTATCTATCGGCCATTTTGGAAAATGGCGTCTAAAAAACCCCCTCCAGAAAACGGTGATGTCCACCCAAGTTTTTCTGACTCTCCTATATGTACTTTAATCGATTCTGGCGGTTAGATAAATCAGTACGGAAATTTCTACGGGACTTCACTACAGGGACTGTATTATAATGCTAATCAGTTTTTTTTTTAAATAATAAAGCGTACAAGAAAATGAGTCACCATCACCTATCCCGATTTTCTAATATAATTGTTTTAATTCACGAATCACAATCACCGGCTAAAATCACAGTGAATTGCAAATCATAATCACAGATTTACCTGTGATTGAAAAATCACGACTAAGCCCATCTCTGGTATTTAATAAAAATTGACAGAGATATGTATAGCCAAGCCATTCAAACTTTTCCATTTCTTATAATTTTTCTTATAGTGTTTGGAAGAAACCCCGTTCTTTTTGTGCTACATGACAAATTTAACAATTCTTGCACCTAATTCCTAGTGTTATATATTAATAAGCCCAGCTATTGAGTTTGGAAGCATCTGAAAACAGCTGGAAAACAAAATTACGGGCTTTCCTACTTTTTAGATATTCTCAATAATCGTAATGTAGTATTAGTTCAGTCATGATGTATTTTAACCATGCAAAAATTGTGGGTTAGTTTTGATTTTTTTGCTCCTCAATATTTTTTTCCGAATCTGAGGTTTGCCAACAAAATTTCGTGACGCAACATGGACAAAAATGCAAAAAATGATGCAAAAATGCATTTTTTGGGAGCTTATCACTAATGGCTCGAAAACTGCCAACTATTCGAAAATAACATCAATGTACCTACCATTAAAAGTATATGCAATTTCCAATAAATCCAAACCTAAGGTTTTTTTCTGCGACAATCCATTTGGACTCAAGCGCTAGTCGAAAATTGACGTATTTTTACTGTTTTCGAAAATCCACTCGAAAGCTCTAAGAAATTACTTTGTGTAGCAAAATTTGATTTTTTGTCTGCAACATGAACCAAGATATACTTTTCTGATGGTCTTGGATACGTGTAGTTAAAAAAAATGCACTTTTTATACTAATTTGGGGTTATTTTTTTCTCGAGGTCATCTTTTTTTCAGAAAAATGTTGCCGGTCATTCTGAAGTATGAACATTTTACTTAAAAATTCTTTTTGAATTTTCAAATACCTGCATTCGACTTCGAGAAATCGCTAGTTTTTGTCTTAATATGTACCTAATTCGAAAAATCCCTCAATTTGCCCTTTTGAGCACAAATTGACTGGATTTTTCGAATTAGGTACAAATACGAAAACCAACGATTTCTCGAAAACGAATGGAGGTATTTCAAAGATTCAAAAAGAATTTTGAATTAAAATGCTCATACTTCAGAATGACCATAAACATTTTGTTCGAAAAAAATTACCTTGAGTTAAATATATATCTTCGAATTTGCATATAAAAAATGCATTTTTTAAAAATCTTTACATTCGAATATCTCAAAAACATAATATGCTAGAGCAATTCCAAGGACAAATTCGAACACAACGCATCAAAGAGCATCAGAAAAGTATATCTTGGTTCATGTTATAGACAAAAATTCAAATTTTGTCACACAAAGTAATTTTTTAGTGCTTTCGAGTGGATTTTCGAAAACAGTAAAAATACTTAAATTATCAACTAGCGCTTGAGTCCAAATGGGTTGTCGTAGAAAAAAAACAAAAACAGAGGTTTTTTGGAAATTGATGTATTTTTTGAATAATTGGTAGTTTTCGAGCCATTAGTGAGAAACTCCCAAAAAATGCATTTTTGCATCATTTTTTTGCATTTTGTTCCATGTTGCATCACGAAATTTTGTTGGCAAACCTCAGATTCTGATTCAGCACCCCTGAAAACATAGAGGAGGGAAACAATAAAAACTACCCCACAATTTGCTCACAAGGACCCTTTTTGAGCACAAATTGACTGGACTAATGTAATGTAATGTAATGTACCTAATGTAATGTAATAATGTAAACAAATTTCGAAACGAAAAACATAAAGCTGTAGAATGCTTTCTGTTTCAACTTACAAACACTCATCACAAAGATACAGCTCTTCAAAAACAATAAGAAAATTGAAAAAAATGTTGTTCCTTTAATTTTGACTAGTGTACATACATATATGTATGTACATCATAATGAGAAAAAAAACTGATTTTTGTTTTAATTTAAAAAATACGCTTTTGAAAATGTTGGTACCTATGTAAATGTAAATAATTTGTAAATTTTTTTCTGAGAAATTCCTTACAAACAAAATAACATATTAAATTTTTTCACCAGGTTTTCAAGAAAATCGAAATTCAAAAATCAGTTTTTAAAAATAGCTTGCGATATTATATTATATTATATTTATATTTATATTTATATTTATATTTATATTTATATTTATATTTATATTTATATTTATATTTATATTTATATTTATATTTATATTTATATTTATATTTATATTTATATTTATATTTATATTTATATTTATATTTATATTTATATTTATATTTATATTTATATTTATATTTATATTTATATTTATATTTATATTTATATTTATATTTATATTTATATTTATATTTATATTTATATTTATATTTATATTTATATTTATATTTATATTTATATTTATATTTATATTTATATTTATATTTATATTTATATTTATATTTATATTTATATTTATATTTATATTTATATTTATATTTATATTTATATTTATATTTATATTTATATTTATATTTATATTTATATTTATATTTATATTTATATTTATATTTATATTTATATTTATATTTATATTTATATTTATATTTAATCAAAGTTGCTTGTATTAATTTTTTTAAATTTATTTATTCTACGAACAAAAGCATGCATCTTCAAACTCACTTTGAAATTGTATCTTACTCAATACCTATCCTTCTACTTCATATCGATTTTTTAAGCGTTTCTTCTTGAATTCTTTCAAATTAATGATGATTGAATGATTTTATTATGATGCTTTCACTAAAGCTAAGAGATCAAAATTTAATTTATATTAATTGACATTTTGTAGTTATGCATTTACAGTTTTCTTAGCAAAGATTTTGGGATTTTGCGTGTTCTGCATTCAAATAAAAAAAAACATTCGAACATGATTTAATTTATTGATTGCAAAAATATTGCAGTAACGTAGGTAAATAAATTAAAACTCAATCCATCTTTTCGAAATATAGAAGCTGTCAATGTCATATTGTCATTGTAGTAATTGTATTATTTAATTTAAACCACATCATTTATCTAATTGACAAATACACACAACATGAATGAATACCCGATACCCCTGAAATGTTGTCTCATCAATCAATAAACATTATATTAAATAAATATTTTACAATCATATCATTTCACAATATTCACCCACAGATTCGATGTATTCAATGGCTATAGGCTGCTTTATAAAAATAACGAACCAATTTTCCTTTATGAACCTAATCATTTGGAAAATGGTACAATATTCCAAGAAATAATACCTCAATCTCTATCTCTAGTCTCAGGGATTGACCTGTTGACAGAAGAAAATTCCAATCAAATACCAAAATGTTTAATTACAAGGAAATAACAAAAGATAATAATAATTATGATGATAAAATATTATAACAAAGCAATCAGAGAAATAATGGAACGGCATCAATTTATTTATATTATGCCATTTGACTATAGGATATATTAATATTATTCAATGCTCCTTTCAAATGTCCTTTGAACCATGAGACTCTGGGCTTCTTTGATTTCGTCCTTTTTGTCGTTATCGTTGTCGTCATCATCGTCGTTGTCGTCTTAGTCTGCTCTGCTTCTCTTTACGTTTAGACTTCAACTTCGACAGCATTTGTGTCGTTCCGTTGAATTATTCTATATAAGATTCCAAACTAAGACAATTATATCTTTCTCGATGAAAGCACATCGCACAAAAGAGGGTGAACTCTGTTCTGTGTAACAATGACTGCATTGCCCAAGGCTCAGCTCCCCATCATCTCAATATTGCTGACAAGTTGTGCAAAAGTGTATAGAATTACCTTATCCTATGTCTGGGCTAGGGCATATCGCAAGGCAGAGCAAGACAAGGCAAGACATGGCAAGTGTATTTGCCTATATTTCCCTTTGTTTCATTTTATACTGCACCTGCTACACTTATACACTATACACTTGCCCCATCATCAGCCCCGTGCTAGGGTCTCTAAATCCTGTTTGTCTATGTTGCTGTCGCCATATTCGTTCGTTTGTTCGTTCTTTGCTTTCTATTTCAATCGATTGATTTTCGATTGAAGATAAAACATGGCTATAAGATGTAAATGAGAGTGGTTTGCACAATAAGAAAGTGTATCCACATCCTGCAGGGTTATCGCATAAAGATATCCAATACCGAGTTAATGTATGCATTACTCTGTTATATAAAGAAAAAGATATCCAAGGGAATAAGGTGAAACTGTCAAGACCTCAGAGGTTTTATATCAAAGGAGGACGTAACGAAAGGAAAGGTTATTCCATTATTTACTGCAAATGTAAACAAATGAATTTTTGATTCACTTTCATCTTGACTAAAAGGCAGCATATCTATAGCTATACATTATAATATATTATGGGAAGGCGGTTATAGGTTATATATTATATTCAGCCAGAGATTGTAATAAAGAATACAATATACATACTCAAACCTGGGTAGATATAAAATAAGTATGTATAAGTACATGTAGATATGTTTGGTATATAAATTAAAAAATATAAAAATAACGAACAAACAAAATAGAAAGGTTGGGGTTGCCCTTTCTTCATTAAAACGTTTATCATAAAACACACGAGATGAGATAGTTAAGAAGAGAGTGGTAAAAAGGTCTAGAGTATTTAAAACCATGGATTTTGATCTCTGTTGAAATTTTGTAAAAACAAATTGGTAAGGCCGGACGGTTAAACATAAAAAAATATAAGCACTAAGAAATTTATATGTTTACATATTTATAAAGTTTTGTTTGCGCAATGTGTTCTTTGAAAAACTTAGAAGTATTATACGTATTTGTCAAATTTGGAAAAAATTCCCAACCAACAATTTTTCCCCTATAACCATCCATATAATCTCATAAACATTTCTTGCAATCATATAAGCATTATATAATAGTGCATGGAGTTGAAAAGGTGCACTTTCTAAGCTCCTATTGGACCTTTATGGAGTAAATTCAGCTGCCCCGAAAACGAAAAACACTTACTGGACTCAATTTAAAGGTCTTATAGAAGAAGGGGGAAAAATAATATTTCACAAATGATTTATATTTATTTATTTATTTATATTTTTATTTTATATTATTTATTTGCTGATATTTAATTTTAAAGTTTTTATCTGAAATGCAATCTTAGAATTTATTAGATTTTAACTAAGTTTTAAAAATTACAAGGTTTCTGTGAGATTCGATCCATGGTCCTCTCGCTCTAAAAGTCCACCATGCTAGCCGCTAGGTCATGGAAGAATATATTTACGATGAAAAAAAACGTATGCACTTTCTCCAAACTGCTGGTTTGTGGCTATACTCTTTTGTATGCCAGAAATGGTTTGTGGCTGCACTTAAGCATACCAATACAAGCAATAAAGAAAAGAAACAGAAACTAACATAGAGATTGTATAATAATTTTACAGGATGACTATAGAAGTGAAAGCTCTGTCGTGTATCCAATATAGAGAGATTAAAGAAACATTGGTACCTATATCGCTTCGATCAAGCCAATATAATTTGCACCAGAAAATATTTAAGGAATCAGTAATGGTCCAATAAGGTATTTACTTCCCGTCCGTCAGGAGCGCTATAGAAGCAAATAACACTTTAAAGTCTGAAATGCGAATCAATTTTGTTATTTGGGTTGGTAAATATATTGTCGAGATTACAAAAACCATTAATAGCAAGTAGGTACGTTACATCCATTTTGTGGATTTTTTGCCAAAAATATGGTGCAAATATGCAGGAAAATTCTTTAGCATGTAAGTTGGGTCGAAAGGAAAAAAAATTCTATTGGAGAAGAAGTTAAGTCACTTATCTTGGTGGACACTTTTTGACGGAATCAAATAATTTTGATAACTTAATTTTTTGCTACTAAAATGCTAAAATATTGCACGCACACCCTGATTATATAGCTATTGTTATTTTTTAAATATCAAGTTTTCGCTAAAATGAGACTGAAATTGATGTGAACGGAAGAAAATCCAAAAATTATAATTCTGTTAATTGTTGAAAGCTAATTTTTTGCGTAGACCAAAATTTGTAGGTCCAACGTTTTTTTTTTTTTTTGTTATATTCAAATTTCCGCCAGCTCAAAAATTAGCTAAATCAAGCCTTTAAAATCTTAAAAAATGACAAAATCCAAAATTTTGTTTGCCACAATTTGAAGACTCCTGTAACTAAATTTTTCCTAATACAGCGATTTTGTAGCTCACTTAGTTTTCTTTGCATTCAAATTCGGATTAAAATTAGCCAGTACTCTCATATCTAATATGTATGTAATGGACAAAACTTTCAAACAAAAAATTATTTTAAACTTTTTTTTTTTAAGACAGAATTTGAAGCTTTTTTAATATCAATTGGTTGCGCAAAGATTGATTTTGTAGCTTTTATTGATCGTTTTTTTTATTTGAAATTCAAATTGTAAAATACGAATTCCGAAGAACTTCAATTCTCCATAGATTTGTGGCGCAGGGTCAAAAGTCCAGAAGCCAAAAGTCCATAATGGAATTTTGACCCACTTGGGTGGGATAAAAGTCCATAAATGCATTATGGACTTTTAACCCACCCAAGTGAGCTAAGACTCCAGAAGAAAGTGGGTCGTAAGTTCGTAAATTTTTTAAGGAAATGGGTCAAAAGTTCATACTTTAGCCAAAAAACAATTTATTTCAAAATTTCAGAAAAAAAATAATGAATATAAATTAAAAAACAAACAAGAAATTTACAAATTTCGCACATTCAGAACACGTAAGTACTTACAAAGTTTTGGCTGATTTAATTACATCTAATTTTATTTTGTTTAGGGTTTGGGAAAATTGAAAAATATGATTTAAAAAAAATCACTTGATATTTTTATACAATAATATTGAGTTTTGAGAAAACGACATTACTATGTTATGTTTTTTGGGAAATTTGAATTTTCTAAAAATTTAATTTGCGCGCGCGTTTTTATAATTTTGCTAACTGAACTTTTAAAACAAATTTTCAAAAAAGTAAGCTCAATAAGTCACTTAGAAAGTTTTAAAGAGATATAATTTTCGAATCGAAGTTTTGTGATACACGGAATTTTAATATTTTTTGAAATGATTTTTGTGAAATTTGAATTTTTGAAAAATGCAATCAGGTAATTTTAAAAATTTCGCGCGAAATACAAAAAATTATCAATTGCTTCCACTCGCCTATGGAAACACTTAAGAAATAAACTTTAAATATTGGAGCTGAATAACCTTAGAAAAACCGTATTGTTTGTTTTTCAACATCTTAAGATAATTATTATTTATTTATGTAAATACATAATTATATATATTTTAAAATATTTTTTTTATTTAAGCTGCAGTAATATCACCACCCTTTGAAAAGAGTGCAAGAAAAATATGTAATACTCATTTTAGTAAACAGAAAAGCAAATATGAAAGCTTTTACATAAGTATGGACTTTTGGCTCACCTTAGAGGTCCAAAATTCCATAAACGATGGGCCAGTAGTGCATAAGAAATTTTCTGGATTTTTTACCCACTAGGGTGGGTTAAAAGTCCCTAATGCATTTATGGACTTTTAACCCACCCAAGTGGGTCAAAAGTCCATTATGGACTTTTGGCTTCTGGACTTTTAACCCTGTGCCTAGATTTGTACCAAAATTTCAATTTTCTATTCATTATTACTAAAGTTATCAAAATTCAAACTTTGACCGTACATTTTATATAGGTTTTCCTATATAAAACTTCTTGCGACTTGGGGACCGGGTTAACGGTAAGTTAATAAGCTAAAATTTTAAAGGAATTTTGTATTTATTTTGAAGAAATTATAGGGTGCCCACCAACTTAAACTAAACAATGACATTTATAAGGACATATGCATATGCATTCGTAAAATAAATTGAAGTTGAGATTTTGATCAAACTTGTTATTACGACATAAGGGAAGACGATAAAAGGGGGTCTATCTGCCTGCCCATTGAGCTGCAGCCTGAACGCCTGGATCCACTTTCTTTTAACTTGGTTCAAGGTACAAAGTGTGTTTTGGTCATTCCCTCCAAACATTTAAAAATTTTTTTTTAAGAACCAAAAATGTCGGTTGGTACCTGGCATACAATTATTATTTATAGCCGTTTTACATTATCTTAATTTTCTCAAAAATGAAGGTTACAAAAAACTTTTCTAAAAAAAAAAAATACTAACTTACTTTAAGGAGGGACTAAATATGCTTGAAAACCCATCTTTCAAAAAATGGTTATTAATAGTATAGGTACCTCCCGAAATACCATTTTGTGTGCTCTCGATTTTCTTGAAAACTTTTTCTTGAAAGCCGTGTCCACAATATATTGAATTGTGTAGATAAAAATCCAATATTTGTTGTGAATAAGTATTTGATATTAATAATATCAAATTTAACTTTATTGTTCACAAATAAAAGTAATAAAAAAAAAGTGAAGGATTTGAACCCTGAACCCTTCGGTTGGATCCTGACGCATCGATCAGAAAATACGAATCCACACAAATTGTACCTACGATAGTTTTTGACGTAGGTACAGACTATAGCATGTTGATCGACAATGTTAACCAACAATATTGATCAGCATAGTATGGACCCTCCGTCAGAATGTTTTGGAATGGCTTTCCAAAAGCTACAAAACAATACTGTTGGTGTGGTCGTTGTTTTGAAACATTTTTAAATTAAATTAAATAGCCCCTTCAGCGACTATAACGGATGAAAGTAAAAAATGAAAAATTAGGGAATTTTGTTTTCTTCATTTGAAGCAGACTCAAAAACCCTATATAACGGACACCCTAATAATACATGTTAAAATAGATTTATGTACAAATATAAAAAGTTTGGGTGCCAAAAAAGGATCTTGATAACAAAAATTGGAAATCATTGGTCTAAGCAAGGCTATACTATCCTCATATAAATTTAATTATTTTTTCTCAAACAAAAACCTGTATTCTCAGTTGTTTCTATTGGAATTATAAGTAAATAATAGTTTCTAAAGAAACATCTGTTAAAAACTTAAGCTTAAAAAAAATATATTTAATTTCGATTTTTAAAGTAATTACATATTTTCAATTAGTACCTTTTCACGGTTGGTTTTCAATATCTGCTGTAGGCATTCAAAGTATTTTTGTTTTATAAAAGTGCTTATAAGAACTCATACTCAAAATTCTCTTTTTTAATTCCTAACGTTATAAATTATTTCGGTTTTTAAATTTAGTCCTTATTTTAAATAAGCCATTCTTTTTTTTATTTTTGTTACATAATATTTTTTTAGAAAACCATTACTTAAAACAAAATTTAAATCACAATCTATTTCAATTGTTTAAGTTATTGTTTATTTTTTCTCTTGAATTATTGCAGCTGTTCTGCGAATTAGCTATATTCAAATTAAATTAATTTTATTATTTTGCAAAAATTAATAAATTGAATTTAGTTATATAATTTTTTTTAATTTTTATAGGTTACTGTTTATTTTTCGCATGATCTTAAGATCTTAAGAAAAATTCTGAATCTGGTTTATTGAAGGAATTTAAAATAAACACGCTATTCATTAAAAATATAAATTCTGAATATCTGCAGTAATTTAAGAGGCCAAATGAACTGTAAGAAAATGTAAAAATTAAAAATGAGCCCTAAATCATAAAAATATATATGTAGCCCAGGAAAATTGGACAAAAAAATGACACAACTTCGAAAAAATTTCGAAAAAAGCTGAATTTTGGTGGAGAGCTTTGTTTTGATGTCTTAAGCATTTCCTAAAAAGTTCAATAAATTAAGGCCGAGGCAAATTTTTTAGGGTGGTTAGGGGTGTTAAATTCAGTTATTTCTTAATTTCTCGAAAACTATTTTTTTTTTTTTTATTTCTCGAAAACTATTATTTTTTTTTTTTTTTTAATGTGAAAGTACAAATTGTAACAAACGTACATTCTACACAAAAATTTTTTTTCAAAATCTGTCGCTCCTAAGAAAAAAGGTGTCATAAACTTTTCTTGTGTAGAATTTTATGAGCATATATTTCATTTAATTTTTGAAAAAAATTATATTTTGTTGAGATATTTACAAAAAACTGTTCTTTGTCCCTGTTACAGTACAAAATCAAAAGCGTAACTTTGACACGCTATAACTTCAAGATTAATAAACTTACAGAGTTTGTGAATAGCTCATTTTTTTTTGAAAATTTTACTGTCTAGTGGTTATTCTCTCATGATTTTATTGTTAGCGGAATTTCAATCGATTTGTTGAATAAAAATCAAATCACTTTCTTTAAAGATAATGGCCTTCCCCTTACCCCGGACACCCCAAAAAATTGGTCTTATGATGAGAAAATGCAGTCAAACACAAATCGTACCCAAAACTTTGCCCATCGATTAACGAAATTTTAATAAATTTTTTGACAAAATTTGCTCTACCATGAAGTTCTTGCTCGTCTTTCTTCGAATCTATTGATAAAAGTTTTCGAGAAATTTAGAAGAAAACTGAATTTTACACCCCTACAAAATTTTTCCACGGCCTAAATTAACAGAATTTTTTGGTTAGTTGTTGATTTTTTAATAATTAATATCTTATAAAAAAAACTTTTTGTTCATATAAATTTTTAAACGAAGTTTTTCAAAGGAGCTATTATTTAACAAAACTCAAAACATTAATGGAAATACCTGTTGTCGTTTGAGATAAAAAAAAAAGGTAAACGAAATGGTGACAATGTAGCAATGGATGTAGTATTTGACTGCTTATTCAAAGGTGTGGGTTCGAGTACAGCTTTATACAGGACTTTTTTCAATATTTTCTTCCAGCTTAACTGGACGTAACCCATGAGATAATGAGAAAATAAACATCTTGATCTGAATCCACTGTGCCATAGCTTTCCTATTCTCCTACTTTTCTAACTTGTGTCTAAGGTCTTTCAGGCATAGGCATATACATAGTTAAAATTATTACTAAAAAAAAAAAAACAAATCAATGGGAAATGTATGGCTTTAGAACCATAGTCACAGGTATATGACCTCACATAAACTTTTTTCTCTTCAAGATCCCTTGTTTTACCTAAACTTTTGATATATAGAGGGTGTGATTAAAGAAAATGGGTTTGGGAAAAAACGGACAATCAGTTAATTTTATCACAAAAACCTTCCAAAACTACGACTTTCTACGAATTAAGCCCAAAGTCCTGTCAAAGCTCATATGAAAAAAATAAAATTCGTAGAAATTCGTAGTTGTGGGAAGTACGCGAACAGACCTATTATTTTTAAACCTAAACAAAAAATTTACTGCATACAAAATCACATCATATAATGAATATTTTTCTCTCTCATGCATTTACTTTCTATGTGGTGGAGTTTCAGTTAGTCGACTAGTTATAATTAGACATTTTATTTCAATTTACAATTAATCGTATTTTAGAAAATATTTGAGCACACGTCCACCTTCTAAGTTTTTGAATTAACTGATGGCATTTTTACCAAAATATATTTCCAAAAATTTAATTTTGATTTGTCCGTATGTATGCTTTACCTGACTCTGTATTTGTATTTCCCTCTCATTTTTATATTCAGAGCTACAAATTCGATGTGCATCGGTACCTCCTCTATAGAATCCTTTTTTACTTTCTTAAGGCTCGCGCTATATTACAATATTTTAAGGGTAGTCAAAAACCCTCAAAAATGTATGCTCATTATAACAAAAAAAAAAAAACAGGATACTTTTTGTTTAATTGCACTGGACTATACTATATACAAACAATATTGAGTTTTACTTTTCTTAAGTTTATAAGTTCATTCATAGTGACATTGTCAAATAAAACTGGATTTAGATTTTAATGTTAAAAAAACTGTCCAAAAATCGAAATACTTTTAACCATATCTAAAGATTTCATAGTCACAGAATAAAACACATTCTTAAAGCCCCCTAGACATTAAATATATTCAAAGCTTACAATTGTTTTTCATCATACATATACATAATGTAACTGCATGCATATATGTATGTACATAAGTTATAACATGACTTACTTTATAAAGACTATCAAAACTTTCTAATAGTTTTTTGTCTGAGCCAGAGAATTATTAACACATATTAAATACTAAGACAAAAAAAAAGTCCACTTTAGCTATGCACAGACATAACATTCCTTCATACATTAATAATAATGCCCTTAACTGAAATTAAGTCCTGAACTTTCCTTCAGCCGCATGGAATTTATTTACAGAAGTATTATACTTAAGTAACAAAATAAAATATGCCTCTCGTATTTGAATATATTATGTAGAAACAAAAACAAAAATATTTTCTAACATTTTATTATATACTCGTACACACACAATACTCATAAGTCCTTTAATGATAAATAAGACAATTCTTAAACCTAATTCCAAAAAGAAAACCACATCAACCGCATATATTTAGTGGTGGCCTTGTGATATGTGATGTGTGTCCCTGAGCCTGACCAACTTTATATACATAAATGCACATGTAGAACACACGTTTATTGAATAAAATATTTTCATAAAGATATAATTTTTTTGTTTTGTTAAAAATTATAAAATTTAAATCAAAATTCCATGTGTGTCAGTCTGTTGTCTTTAAAAAAGAAACAAAATACTTATAAATAGAGAGAAAAAGGGAAATAGGAAACGGAAACAGGATATTTACCTAATCGTTAAAATTTACTTCATGCAAATAATATAATAATATATACAATATCACGTGTCGAATCTTATAACCACACATCCTGACTTGGGTGACTCTCTATATCTAAACTATGTATGCAGGGTTGTTTTCGGAATAATATTGAAACTTCATTTCTCACTTTAGATGAATTTTTGAAGAGGCAGAGGGAGGATGGTTGACTTTCCACAAAAAGGAAGAGCAACAAAAACTATTCCTTGGAATTAATTTAGATACAACAAAATGTGTGTGGGTGGTTTCATGTATATTTAGGTCTATATGAAAAAATAAGGATAAAACGAATACAATGGAATGATGAAGATTTTTCCGATGAGTAGACCTATCAAGACATTTTCAATTGTAAATTCCGTAGAAAAAAAAAAAAAAACTAAAACCTAAAAAAGATATTCTTCCATATAAAAACAAGAATAAGAAAGCTTGTGAAATCAATGTTATATAAAGGAAGCCCAAAGCGGTGTTAAGCAAAGTTACCCAGGGTCATGATGGTGAAAAGGATCTTTCGGCCATTTGGTCCCCTTATGATGGAACTTTAAACTTTTCCTTTCATTTGCCAGTTGTTGGTTGTGTCGTTGTCATTGTCGTCGTCGTCAGGCTTGTTATAATAAGAATAGGTGCCTATCTTAGATTAAGCTATTCGTATATCGCTTATAGGGTTCTTAGTCTTCATACAAAACAAAAAAAAAGAACATGGAAGTCAATCGTTTGTGTTCGTTTAAGATAATCCTCGTATAATCTGACACAATGCTGGTATAGAGAATAAGACTGCTATATTATGTATTCAAGCAGATGAGAAGAAAAACACGTTCCTTATACATTTTTGGGGCTTCTATAATGTTGAAAACAATTCTGATACAAACAAAAAATAGGTTCCAGGAAAGGCCTTTGGTTTTTTTTTGCTATTGTTGTAGTTGTTGTTGTATCTATTTATACTAGTCTCCGTATTGTCTGCTATATCGAATATCTATTCTGGATTTTACCTCGATTTTTATGTTCTTTTGAAAGTGTGCTCCTTAGAAGTAAGCTGATTTTCAATTTCCTTAGTAATTTGTATCGGAAGTTGGGTGAGGTTTAGGATTTGGACAGAATTTTGTGTGTGTGTGCAAGAAACATGAGAGGAGTATAGGTAAGGTGAAAATTGAACTCTTAATTTACTAAGTTTTAAACTTATTTGGAAGTAAAATACTCAAAGGAAAGTTATGAAACAAAATGGAATAATGAAGTACCTGCGGAGTCCAACTTCAATTTAAATTAAGAGTTCAAGGGTGACCTCAATCTATCATCAGTTAGAGGTCGTTGGTTCACTTTTGATCGAAACGGATTTTGAAGTTGAAGGCAGTTGAACTCTTAATAAAATCATAATCGATTGCTCCACTTTAAGAGGTTTCGAAAGAAATTTTGGAGGAAAAAAGGGAAAATTGACAAAATGGTTTCTAAGGATCCTCAGCCACGGAACATGCATTGACATTTTTGAATTGCATAGAAGGAATGACATTTTTCATCAAAATGTTCAAGCTACATTTTTGATTTGGATTTCATTTTTTGCAAAAATCCAGAGATAGGTTTTGTAAAAATTACTTAAGACTGCCAAATGGACTCCCAAATTCTGGGAAGCATGAAAATGGTACATATGTAATATGTATATCATTTTAAAGGTTATGATAAGGGCTTCAATTTGTTCAAGACATATTTTGGATTTCATCCTTATTTTTGAAATATTTGCTTTTGGAAGTTGTCAGGTATTCTATTTACCATTATTGTGTTTTTAAATAACAAGAAATGAACCAAATAACCCGCAACTTTCTCATAATGACATTAGTGTTCTTATAAACTAGTTCGTTAAGAAAACTAGCATACAAATTAAATTTTGTTAGAAATAACACATTCTCTAAAGGTCTTTTTTCCAATAAGAAGTCATTGTTTTTAATATTTAAAATTTTTAGTAAATCTAATTGCCACAAGACGGTTTTGTCTTCGAAAATAACGTTATTTATGATGGATGATCAAATAAAACAAACAGTTTCGTTTTTTGTTTCGAAGATAAAAGTCCTCGAAGCACAAGCCACAAGCTTATTGGGAAATGAAAAAAAGTTGAAAAGCATTTGGAGAGGAAATTCAATAAGAGACCAGGTTTTTTAATGAACAGTGATGCTTAGGCCAGTTCTTCAATGTACAACTATTTTTAGACCAGTTTTTCAATTTACCTACAGATATTTTAAGGCATTTTTAGTTTTTGGAATGCACTTCTGGGATGCATTTCAAAATTAAGATTGCAGACCTAATGAGCATTTAATTAGACGCAACTATTTTTAGACCAGTTTTCAATTTACCTACAGATATTTTTAGGCATTTTAGGTTTTTGGAATGCACTTCTGGGATGCATTTCAAAATTAAGATTGCAGGACATTGATGAGCACTTAATTAGGACACAACTTCAGCATCATTAGATTTTTGGATTTCTTTTGTGGCGGTCCTATCTCGAAGTCAAGTCAGCACCACCACAAGACTGTGGGGGAAGGGTAATTAAGTGCTCAGCTAAGATTGTTAGTTTAGTTTAAGTTTATTTCGATAAAAGCTAACACTTTAAGATAAATCTTATAAGCTAGTGATAGTTTATGATTTTATATACATAGTTCAAGATTAAATAAATAAAAGTGAGAAAGAATTATAATAATTAATTATATACAATTGATTACAATTTTATAAGAATTTATAGAAAGAAAAATAATATTTAAATTGAAAAAAAAAAAGTTGAAATTAAAAGGTTAAAGTAATAGTAAAAGAAGATATGGATAAGGAAAAAGAAGAAGTTAGTGGTTGCTTTATTCGAGGAAGAAATGCCCTTTAATCTACTCTGAAAATGTTGTTGCATGTTGCTTAGCTCTCGCAGATAGGGTGGGAGTGAATTCCAGAGGCGAACTGCAGCAATAAAAAACTGTCTCTCAGATGTGAGACAAGAGAACCGAGGGAGTATTAATGAAGTTAATCTGGTTGATGCTGGAACCGAAGTTTTTCGAAAAGATATGTTGGTTGACGTGTTCTTAAAATATTAAAAAGGAGTATCAGAGTACGATACTGGATAAAGTTTTCAAAGGACATTTTAAGGAGGTTCTTAGATAGATGCGAGACATGATCATATTTCCGAAGTCCGTATATATATCGAATAGTGCAGTTAAATGCTACTTTTAGTTTTGTCTTACTAGCAAAATCACAGTTGTAAAATATTTCACATCCATATGTAAGAACCGGGATGACCAAAGTCTTGGCAAGAAGGATTCTTAAATTTATTGGGTAAATTGCTGGACGGTCCATAAAGCTCTAAGAACTCCATATGCTTTCCCCCACTATTGAATTGATGTGGTTATTCCATGTCAGAGTTCTATTAAACACCACGCCTAAATTTTTGGAAGTATTTACAAATTCTAGGGGGAAACTGTTAGCATTATCGATGGAAAATATGATATATCCAATAATTTTTTTGATATAACTACACATTTACACTTATTTGGGTTCAGAGTCAGACTATTGCTAGTGGCCCAATCGAATATTCGTTCAAGATCATCATTAATTGAAGAGACATAATTTTCTATAAGTCCCAGGGGGCAGCTTTTGTAAATCTGTATATCATCAGCATAGAAATGCTTAGATGTTTCAAGGATTATTGACGATATTTCATTAATATACAGTGAAAACAAAAGTGGAGCTAAAATTGATCCCTGAGGAACACCTCTTGATATTGTCAGAAATTCAGAGAACCGGTTTTGCAGGCATACAGCTTGCTTTCTGTCGCTTAGGTAGGAGGAAATCAGTTTTACCGCTTCTGGAGCAACGTTGAAATTACGACGCAGCTTATTTAAGAACAATGAATGGTTAACCATATCGAATGCTTTCGAAAAATCCAGAAGGACGAGAAATGAAACGCAATCATCGTCAAGTTCAGTCCTTATTTCTTCAATGACACTCAAAAGAGCAGTTGTACAACTGTGTTTTGGTCGAAAGCCGGATTGAATATTTACTAAGAAATTGTTATTTGTTATATGTTCATTGAGTTGTTTTTGTAATATGCGCTCACATACTTTTGAAAGAAAAGGCAAAATTGAAATTGGTCGAAAGTCATCACACACCGAATTTTTTGGTATTGGTATGATTTTCGCCAGTTTCCATTGCTGTGGAAAAATTCCAGTCGTAAGTATAGTGTTAAAAATGTGGGTTAACAAAGGTAGCAAAAATGGCAATATGGCTTTAAGAAAAACAGGATTTATTTCATCCACGCCCACTGCATTCGACTTAACAGAAAGTATGCATTCTAGAACGTCTAGATCGTTAACTCTTGAGAAACTAAATGAAGTCACCGAGGTTGCCATGGGTAAGTCATTTATTATATCAAATGCTCCCGAAGATCCAGTACTTAGTGGGATAAAAATCTCTGGTTCAGCTCGTTTCCGTCAATATTTTTCTGTAGAAGAAGTCGTTGTTTCCCAATTCCTAGCTCCCGAAAACTTTTCCACATCTTACGACCATCAGAGTTAGCATTAAGGCGGCTAGCATAAAACTGTATTTTCGCAGCTCTTACTTTTTCGACGACTTTGTTTCGCAATGTTTTATACAGTATGTGAAGTTCTATTACTCGAGTGCGTGTCCAGCGTCGATAGGCCAGATCACGATTGTTCATGAGTTCTTTGATCTCATTTGTGAACCATGGTTTGGTTACACTTCTCATCTTCTTTTTCTTGATTTTAACATGAGCATTAAAGAGATTGTTTATGTTTTCATTCAAAAACAAAACTTGATCGTCGGGTGAAGACATATAATAGATGTTTGTCCAAGGTAAAGTGCGAATATGTTGTTCAAGCAATAGCCAGTTAATATTTTTGAAATCCCTAAATTGAATAGTTTGGCTTTCCTGATAGCTTGCGGTATTAAAATCAAATGTTAGAAAAATAATGTCATGATGCGAAAAAACAGGAGCAGCAAGTTGGTCATAAAACAAGACCCCATCATTATTACTAACAAAAAATAGATCCAAAAGCGTACTAGATGTTTGAGTAAAATGAGAGGGCACTGATAAATTTACTGAATTTAAATCAAAAGAGCTCATGTTCTCGATAAAACTTTTATCAATTAAAATATTACAATTAAAGTCACCACATATAATAACATTTGATGAGCTCACTGCAATTTGTTCCATTAGGTTATACAAAGTTTCTAATTCAACATATCTATTCGGCCTGTATATAGTTCCTAATAAAAGATTGCTTTCACTTCCTACTACTTCCAAGAATAAGTATTCGTAGGGAGACCCTGCTGACGAGGAAAATCTTACTTTGCATGCCAAACACTCTCTTAAGTAAATCGCAACACCACCACCACGACCACATCTATCTGAGCGGAAAAGTTTGTAACCATTTAAGGAATATGAAACATCATTAATGTCTGGAGAAAACCAGGTTTCCGAGATACAAATCGCATCTAACTCAGAACACTCAAACAAATATCGAAACTCATCGATTTTAGGCATCAAACTTTGAGCATTAATATGCAGTATTTTTAGACCTTCCCTGCGGTGACAAAAAACTCCAATCATCGATTTTAATATAACATCACTGCCTTCAGCTCTGAAATTCACGTTCGACTCACTCAACTCTGTACCGATCAATTATACGACGAGAGATAAGCAACAGCAAAGCAGTCAACAAATTAGGGTACTCAACTTCAAAGCAACCAACAACTTTTACAATATTAAATTTAAAAGAAAAGAATGATAAGTTGAAATTCTTAATAAATAGAAAAAAGTAAATGGGATAGACAAAAAGAGAATGAAAGATAGAAAAAAGAGAATAAAAATAATTACACTATTGATATTGTTGATTTCGGTGTCGGTGGTCATTTGGAGTCCATCGCCATGGTGAAGGTTTTTTTTCTTTCGTCTTCTTCTTGTGTTTCTTCTTCGTTATTCATCGTAGCGGCAATTGCATTCAGAATTGCATCATTTTGTATATTTATGCTCTCTGAATCTGCACTCTCTTAACGAAAACTGAGCCAGAGTGCGTGTAAACGGAAAAAAGTGCTCCATCATGTTTTAGGCGCATAGCTTTTCGGAGAAAAGAGCGATTTTTTGACGTCAAGCTCCCGTGCAGGTAAATGTTCTGTTTCCTTTTTCCCTGCGCTGTCATTCCTATATCGTCCAACTGTAGCAGCCTATTGTTGGTTTTGTGGTAAAGAGCAATACATTTTAAAACCGTATTTCTTTCTTTCGGAGAGTCGAATTTAAGTATGATGGGGGAGCTGTGAAGATTATTTTTGTTACGTTGTTTAGTGCGAAAAGCAGCTTTCAATGAAACAGGAACGCATTGAACGGTGTGACATATTTGTTGGAAGATTGATTTGAGATCTTCATTTGGCAGTTGAGGGATACCGAGAAGTACGGCGTCGGCGGCAACTTCCTTTCTTTCAAATGTGTCGCATCTATGTTCCAAGTCAGCTATTACCCCTTTAAATACATTTATTGGTTCTAAGTGAGTCTCCAGTTGTGTTACTCTCTCTTTAAGTGACTCGATTGATTTGTTGGTGTGTTCGATGTGGGCAGATAGATTATTTTCAATGGTTGTGAATCGTTGCATAACTTCGCTTCGTAGGTCCTTAATTTCCTTGGTTATTTTGAAAACAATGTCATCGGTTATATTTATGACAAGTCTGTGGATTTCATTAGGATGGATCGTTGAAGTTGATGTTGTAGCTTTGTTCTCAAGGTTGACTTCATCGGCTGGTATGATTGGAGATCCAAGTACCTTTGGTGAGGCAAGTTGAGTTGGAGGGGCAGGTTGGATTGGATCGGCTGGTGTATGGGTTCCAGATTTTTGTGTGGTTGGCTTTAATTTGTTTGATTTTCCTGATTTGTTTGTAGCCGATGAGTGGCTACCTTCGGGTGCTCTTACCATCCTTTCCAGTCCGTGTTTGACGCTCCATGTTCGAGAGAGAAACAATTAGCGAATTATAGAGAAAACCACTGGCAGAACAAGACAAAGAAAGATCACAAACCAGAAAAAAGTGAATTTGTTCTTTTTAATTTTATGGTTTTAAGCTTGAATCTTTGAAACTGAGAATAAAAATTTAAGTTATGCAAACTGCAAGTAACACTTTCCCGCACTTAGAGGCCTTATGGATATTTTAAATGATACGAATATAAATGTTTTGCCGGACGAGACTATAGGCACGTCTATTCGCTCTTGAACATCGTATTTTTTGCAGCAGAGATTGCAGCACTTAATTAGCACCACCTAACCATTGCATCATTAGATTTTTGAACTTCCGTTGCTATCTTGACGGACCTTTTCCGGAAGCCTTTTAAGAAGGTTTTTTGAGTTTTTGTGTTAGTTCTTTAAAACATTTATGTCATTATGAAAAAAGTTTTGGGTTATTTGTTTAATTTTGTATCATTTAAAAATACAACTGAAAAATAGGAAATTTGTCGATTTCCAAAAGCAAATATTCAAAAATAAGGACGAAATTCAAAAATTGGCCTCGAAGAGATTGAACCCCTAATTGTTACCTTTAAAATGATATACAAATTATATATGGGATCCTCTCCTATTTTCGTGAATTAGAGAATCGATTTGGAAGTCTAACGTGAATTTTAGAAAACTTGTCACTGTATTTTTGAAGAAAAAAAAATCCAAAATGGAAAATGTAGCTCGAACAAAGTAAAAGTCGAGATGTCATTCTTTCATATGCAATTTAAATTTTAGAAATACATGTTTCTTTGGCTGAGATCCTTGGGAATCCATTTAGCCAGTTTTCCATTTTTCTCAAAATTTATCCAGAGACCTCTTATTCTAAGAGCCCACAGCAGATTTTGGGTGTGATTGATAGCAAAAAAAAGATGTATAGGCATCGAAAGCTTCATTAAAAGCGATTCAAAAAATCAAAGTCTTGCAGTCCACACTGGGGCCTTTGCGAAAAATAGTGCATCAAAAAAAAAAAAAAAATATGAATGCAACTTCGAGGATAATTGTGTTAGCCGAAATTGGTTTTCACCCCTCCTTAAATAAGCTACGCGGATCCCATCACGGAATCTGAGATCATTTGAGTGTTTAATTCGCCCTGCCAGACTGTTTATAAAAACGGTTTTTTCACTTAGAATTTTGAATTTTTTAAACGGTCCCGTAGAACAAACTATACACTCAAATGGTCTCAGATTCCGTGATATGTAATCCAAGGAGCTTATCTAGGGAGGAGTGAAAACCAATTTCGGCTAAAACGATTATCTTCGAAGTTGCATTGATATTTTTTTTTGGTGCACTGTTTCTCGCAAAAGGCCCCAGTTGTGGACTGCAAGACCTTGATTTTTTGAATCGCTTTCAATGAAGCTTTTGACGCCTATACTTCTTTTTTTGCTATCACTCACACCCAAAATCTGCTGTGGGCTCTCGGTCTATCTTTAACAGGACTTATTTTAATACTTCATCTTCGTTATTTAAATCCAATTTTGATCCACGGCAATTTTATGAAAAGCACATAATAAAAATATATTTTTTTTGTCTGTGGTTTAATTTATAATTTTAATTTAAAATCAACTTAAAAAAATTTGGTTCTTTAAAACTTAACAAAAAACAATCATCCTTGTTATGAAATAAAAACCTCTTATCCTTCTCAGCAATCTATTTCTCACTGCCAAAGCTCTTCATCATATACATATATAGTGAAAATTCTGGCTGACATTGGTGGTATATTGGATTACCACTAAGAAAAAAATGAGCACTTTAACCAAATCCTATTTAAAAATGCATCGATTCTCCATCAGGATTAATGTCACCAGCATAAACGGATCACATCCTGTGCTCGTAATTGATTTTCGCATAATTTACGCTCAAAATAGCTGCATCGTAGTAGCTGCTATATAAGTGTATGTGTATGTGTTTATATGTATAATGTGTAATGTTGTGTGTAAGTGTGTGTGTGTAGGAGTGTAAATTATTCTATGCGGCGTCAACAACGACGACGACAACACACTGACGCGTACTTTATCTCCGACAGGCTTAAATCGTATAATTTCGTTCTATGGTTGATGGAGATGTTATTGGTAGGGATGGGGGGGGGGGGTGATGGGGGGGGGGGGGGGGGGAAGGTATATAGTATAGTGATGTTCAAGTGCTATTTAACGTCAACAAAAACAGCAAAAAAAAACTATACGATTTACCACTGCATCGAGTTTAGTGATATGAAATTTTCTACTCCAGGTCATATACCAACATCGTTATTGACAGGATATAGGATATGAATATTTTATACATGAATATTTGCCTTATTCATTAACCGCAAATGCATGCGTGTAGAGTATAGTTGTTATTTCACATATAACCAGATCTCACAGCTGCCATTGAACAATTGCATAAAATGCAGACATGCTGTCAACACCATCTGAATTGGATGCGTGTTTTATAGTTCGAATGTTAATGATGATGGTAACCTGATATTACCTATGTTTTGTTTTTTTTTTTTTAAGCTTGGGATGGGTGTATTATTATTAGCAGATCTATAAATCGTTAATTTTGAGATGGTTTAAATACTCCACAATCGATGGGGATAAAAAATGTTTAACAACTGAATGCTTAAAATAAAAAATTCATGACTGAGTTGTACGTTACTGGGTCTTATGTTCAAAAGGCTTTAAGTTTTAAAAATTGTACACAAAGACATGGATATCGGAGGAAAATATTAAAAACATGAAATTCTATATTTCGAAATTTGCTACAGCAATTCCATTACAAAAATTGAAGTGAAAATAAAGAATGCCGTTTGAATTCTTGATTTATTCTCGATTGAATATGATTGTATGGAAATAAATAGTTTAAAATCATTGGAGCAGTTTTTTAAAAAATATATTTTTTTTGTGTATAAAATTCTCAAAACATCTTTAAGGACAAATTTCGGTATGCAAATCTAAAGTAAATATTTATGAGCATATGAAAAAAAAATAAAAAAAATTGTCAACCCGTTTTCGAGATATGGGTGATTCCGTGCCAACTGTGATTCTTTGTGTCCAGTACTTTTTTTGGTATTTAATGAAAAATGTTCATGGGTCAATATTTCAAAACATTAATATTTTTTCACTCCAAAATGGACCCTCGCTCAAAAGAACCTATTTTGGTAGACGAACAATTATGTCTCTTAATAACTCTATAATAACCACTTTAAAACAAAGAGTCATAACATTTGATCAAATCTAACGGGTTTTTAAGTCAGGGAAATAATACTTGTATAAGGGGAATGACAAAAAATTTATATTTACCTCCGTTGATTAGATGGATATTTAATTTTGCGAATGGTTTCAGGAGTGTAAAGAAAAAGAAGAACAAATACTAGCACGAAAAATAGCATCCACGACTATGTTGCACGAACTTGCTCTCATGATTCAAGAATTTTGCGAGATAAAAATTCAAAACTACTAAAAAAAAAAACTGTAAATATGTTTAAATGTAATATTATTTATTCTTCTAGAGTTACCAAAACGCAATCAATCATTATAATGAAAACTTGAAAGTCAGGGGAATGACACAAAAAATGATGTTAGGGGAATGACTCCGAAGGGTGTTTTATGAGAATTAAATGGAGGTTATTAGAAAATTAGATGTTTATACTATTTTTCACGTAGGCCCTTGTAAAAGACACAGACGAGTAAATTTTTTAACTTGTATACCACACAGTTTAGTAAAAAACACGCGTTAGAGGAATGACAATTTCGCTTGACGAAAAACAAAATCATTGCCTTAACTTGAAATAAAAAAGACAACAACGTTTTTATGAAACCCTTACTTCAATTTTCATAAAGAACAATTCTGTACTGTTAAACAACAAAAAAAATCAGTTTTCTATTTTGAGCCTATATGTATATTTTTTTTTAATTTCCATTGGTGGGATAGAAATGATCAATTTATGGGGGACACTTACTTAATAGCTCCTATTTAAAAAAATAAAGCAATTAAAAATCATTTAACTATTTTTTAGTAAGGATGCATATATTGTTAAAAAGACTGCATCATTAGATTTTTTGTATAGTTTTTAGTTTCGTTGCTAAAATTCAGACAGTGTGGTAATTAGGCCTGGGGACACGTCAGGGGAATGACATTTTGGGTGTTTAAATGAAGATAGCGGGTATGATATTTTTTTTTTACTTTATTTTTCTAGAGCGAATATTAGAACCCGTTTGTTTCAAGCCATCCAATTAACAAAATTATAATAAATTTTGTACTTTGGTTCAAAAATGAAGGAGACTGAAATATTAATATTTTGAAATATTGACCCTCATATATATTTTTCATTTGAATTGGGTAAATGGCTATTTACTACAATCTACATTCGATATCATGAATAAATTTGCTACTTATTCCACGTGGCTTGGAAAAGTGTAGTCAAATGTCAGTACCTACCGTGGCATGTCCGTTCCATGTTTTTCCAATTAAATCTACTATTTTCTAATGAAATATATTTTCTAATACATTATAATCAAGAATCTCAACAAAAATATGGTTCAAAAGGGAGAAAACAAGATACAAATAAAAACGTAAAAAGTTTCATTACCGCCTTCTCCAGTTTGAGTTACATTTAAAAGTTGTAGCAAAATGCGTATAAGGATTTAAAGGACAGAAAAAAATTGTTTCCAATAAGTTTTAATTTTTAAAATAAAATAAACAGCGTTGGCAGACAATCCTATATCGAATTTTCAAAAAAAAAAACATGCAATATTATTTAATCTTATCTAAAATTGTAAATATATAAAAAATAAATCCGTTTAGCCGATAATGAGAAAATACAAAATAAAAAAAGATCTATGACAGGTACTATTAACAGTTGCTAAGTATAAAATTTTTTAATTTCGTACTAATTTTAGTATATGGAAGAGTTTAACCAAAATCATAGAGTCCTTTTGAAGAAAAAAAAATATTTTCTTTTGCGGTTTTAACTTTTGTATGAAGGTACCGTTATTTTTTCATTAATGTATAGTTTTTTCTTAAAATATTTTAGAGAGTATCTATGAAAAAACTCTTAAGTATCGAGTTTCAAAAAAAATCGATCATACCGTTTTCCAAATACTTGATTAAAAAAAAAGAA
>CAWUEQ010000007.1:0-208493 GCA_963921185.1 Dasysyrphus tricinctus | reverse complement strand
ACCTTACTTTTAACACTATTTTCATTACAAAACAATGCAGATCAACTTAACTTTTTCATTACTAAAGAAGAATTTTGTTTTGTTTTTACTGCGCAAACACATTATCTTAAAAAGCTTAAAAATTTCTTTAGACTTTAAATATTGCAAGAAAGTGTCATAATCCTTTTTTTACATACCACTAGCAACAGAATCCAAATTAAATTATTATACAAAGCACCAAAAAAAAAAATAAAAAAAAAAAGCAAACTACTGCTTATCACAAACCAAACTTGCTACTGGCACTCGTTAATTTAAAGTTTCCACTTTGAAAACATCTACTGATTAAACAGTTACAATTTGCATCGCATGATCTATCATGTTCAAAGCTCATTTTATTTGTAAGCAACTTGGCATTAAACAAAAACAACAAATCGTAATTTTTTTTTGTAGTTTTGGCCATAAATTTGGGAAAATTTACTTGTAGGCTATTGATTATGTCGTAAAAAACAGGGCAATAAGGAACTAAGACGTTCATGGGTTTTTATTGTAAAAATCATTAAATGGGTCTTTGAATATGAGAAAACCGCGGAGTGCTATTAAATTAGAGGGTGAAATTTTGAGGGGGGGGGGGGGGGGCAAAAGTACACTTTTTGGTTTTTTGCATATAACTCGAAAACGAAACAAAATTTTGAGATAACGCTATGACCTTTTTTGTGAAAAATCACATTTTTTTTTTTTGCTTTTTTGCCCATAACTCTTTTTGGAGCAGAGATAGGTACAGGCAATGCCGTAAATAAAAGAAAGATAATTAAATTTTCTTTAAAATGAGCTATTCAGAAAATTTTTTTTGGAAGAAATCGACCGAGATATAGTCGCTCAAAGTAAGCCATTTTTTCAATTTTTATCACCATTATTTCAATTTAATTTTTTTATAACAAAAATAACTTTTAATTAATGAACTGAAAATTATTATTTAATTTATTGATAATAAATAAATAATATTTTCACAACTATATAAGACTTAAATGGTTTTTGAAACAAAGTAATACATTTTTTATCCATATGAAATTGTGTAAATCCGTAAAATAAAGAATTTGTAATTGTAAATGAAAATATCCATTGTGAATGAAAATATACATGTTCTTTTTTAGTATCCTCTAAAAGCTCTCTTTCGCTGAGAAGCTTCATGTACTCATGAGTCATGACCAGTCTGCCACACAAAGATCTTCTCTTTCTTCGATCTACAGTGGTGCGTTCTTTTATGTTACTCTAGTTAACTATGGTAATTGTGTCAAAAAGAAGAGTAGCAATGTCATAGTTAAAAAAGTTACTCTGAGTTACTTTTCATTTAGGAACGACCAAAGATAGAAAAATCTATCAAACAAAATGGATAAAAAAAAAATCGAAATAGATTTGGAATTAAAAATCAAGAACAAATTGTGATTCCATGAGATTTATTGAAAAGAACTTTTACTAGCACTTTGAAAATACATATTTTTTTCAAATTAAATTTAAATGGAATAATTTAGCAAAATATTTGCAATATTGCAATCTTTTTTTTTCATTCACCACTAGCACTAATTTCTTTTTTTATAAATCGATCAAATCGGATAAAAAATATCGCAAAACGTAAAAAACAATTTCAAAACTCACTATCGACGATTAAATCAATTAAATTAAAAATATTTATTACAAAAAGAAATCAAATCCAAACTGAACGATCGAGAAGCAAACAAAAAATAAATCAAAATGAAAACATTGTAGGTCTGTTCCTTTACATTGAATTTCTGTGATTTTCTGTGCATTTCTGCGCATTTCAGTCCAAAGTAGTGTCAAAGTTCATATAAAAAAAATATTTTGACACAAGTTTGGACTAAAAATCACAGAAACCCAAAGTAAAGGATCAGACCTTGTGATTTCAGCTGCTTTTGACAGATTAACCCTTTCAACTCATATCAAGGAGATGAGTTGGAAAAAGTTACTCAAAGTTACTTTTTGACACTTTAACTTTGAATTTAGGAACGACTCAATGAAGTCATAAAGTTAAATAAAGTAACTTTTTTAAATTAAAGGAACGATGAAAGTTAACTATAGTTAACTTTGGTTAGAAAAAGAACGTACCAAGGTTGCGCCAAACCAAACAAGTTGGTCCAGGAGTAAAAATTCAAGATGACTTGGAACCACTATCCAAACCCGACCAATTTTTGTCAAATGAAAGCAATAAAAAAAAATTATTACATACTTGATTAAAAAATTCTTGCTCGCAAATATAGAAACGAAGCAAGCCTATGAAGATGCAGATGTACTCATTTTGCAATGTGCAAAAGAAAAGGCATTGCAGTCAATAAATGTGGTAGAAGTTGGCCAAGATATTGATCTTCTTATTATTTTGTCATTGTTGTCAGAGCAATTTCAAAATGTGTATTCCTTCAAACCGAGCATAGGAAACGTACCATCGAAATATTATAATCGCAATAGTTCTAACTTTCCACAACAACAGCAATATATTGGAGTTATCCATGCCTTTAGCGGATGCGATACCATATCCGGATTTTTTAATAGATATATGTAGGAAAAAAAAAATGTATGAAATTTATTGATAAAAGTAGCTTATCGTTGATATCATATATGGACACGTTTTTACGAGAAGATGCTAATGAAGAGGAGATAGGTTCTGCATCTGAATTTATTGCAGCTTCGTTATATGGGGCACGCTCAGTGAATTTCGCTTTCAACTTTTTCGTAAACTTTCAAAAAATTCTAAATTTTCATTGGCCCAATTACCACCAACGCGTGATGCCATCACTCAGCGTGGCTTGAGGGCTTACTATCAAATACAGCAATGGAATGGCAAAAATTTGAATCCTCTCGAATGGGGGTGGAAAAAATCTAAATATGGATTGATACCTAAGACCACGAATCAACCTCCTGTACCAGAGATTTTATTGAAAAAAATGGCATGCGGATGTACAACCGGTTGTCACGGAAGCTGCGGTTGTAGGAAGTTAGGACTTACGTGTTCTATATTTTGTAAAGATTGCATGGGTGTAAATTGCGACAGTTCACAAGAGACGCAGATTGAAGAAGATGATATCCTTGAAGACATCGATGATGATATTGAAATCCAACTTCAAAATGTTATTGAAGAAGTTTAGTCCAACAAAGAGATGAAAAAGCATCTTTCTTGTATGTATGATTGTTACATTTTCTGTGAACATATTGAAAATATGTTAAAATAAAATATATTAAAATATTTATTTACTATCAATAAATTAAATAATAATTCTCATTTCATTAATTAAAAGTTATTTTTGTTATAAAAAAATTAAATTGCAATAATGGTGATACAAATTGAAAAATTGGCTTACTTTGAGCGACTATATCTCGGTCCATCTCTTCCAAGAAATTTTTTCTGAATAGCTCATTTTAAAGAAAATTTAATTATCTTTCTTTTATTTACGGCATTGCCTGTACCTATCTCTGCTCCAAAAAGAGTTATGGGCAAAAAAACAAAAAACAAATTTTTTTTTGAAAAATGCAGTTTGATGGTAAATTTTCTTTACAAAAAAGGTTGTGGGCATTATCTCGAAATTTTGCTTCGTTTTCAAGTTATATGCAAAAAACCAAAAAGGGTGCTTCCCCCCCCCCCCCCTCAGAATTGCACCCTCTCATTTAATAGCACTCTGCGGTTTTCTCATATTCAATGACCCATTTAACGTCTTAGTTCCTTTTTAAATGACATAATCAATAGCCCATTATGTGAGACGCCTTGAATGTAGTTGATTGATCGTCTTTTGAGAGATATTTGGGGCAAAAACGATCTTTTCGGAGGAAAAAATATTCTTTTTGGTGAAGATTTTAGGCAGGTCCTTCCTGTTGAAACTTGTAAGGCACGGAAATAGAACCACAATTTTGTTGAAGCAAATATAAAACAATTTCCTCTCCTTCGTGGTCAAAAATTGAATGAAAATATGAGGGGAAAAAATAATCCCATTTTTAGTAATTGGTTTTAAAGTTGGGGAACGGTGAGCTGGAGTATCAAAATGATGTGTCTCCACATGCAATTAAAGTACCAAAACATTGCTATGTTCCCGAAAATTAATTTTTGCATAAAGTTTATGATACACATGTCATAACGAAGATAACCTTATGCAGTTTCTTGATCGTGCAATTTTATGTCCAAAAAATGAAGATTGCGACAATATAAACTATTATGTTGTGAATAAAATTGTTGCGGGTGAAGCACACATTTATTGCAGCTATGACTCGATTCAATCTGATGATAAATCCGATGAAGAACTATATTCTATACAACATAATTAAGACAAAACAATTTAGAAGTCAGAAATGAAATAAAAAGAGAAGTCTTCAATTATGTTCTGGAAAAAATTAACAAATTAAAAAACCGTTTAAAACAGCACAATATTTTGCCGGTTTTTTCAAATAATCAAAAACTTAAAAATATTTTTGCATCTACGAAAGATAAAGTGGACGATGAACAAAAATCGGGCATTTATGCTATTGAATGTGGTGTGTGTAAACGACGTTACATAGGCCAAACTAAACCCAGTATACAAGTGAGATTTAATGAGCATTGTTATTGTGCAAAAAAAAAAACGAACTAAAACAATCAGCCTTTGCGGATCACATTATAACTGAAGGTCATGGAATTGTGGAGAAAGAGCATAGCATTACTTTGATTAAACATGTAAACAAATGCAACAGACTTGATGCTTTTAAAGTTATTATATTGAAAAAGAAAACAATAACTTGAATGCAGAGGAAGGCGAGATTAGAACACTGCTGTTCTCTTTGGTATAGGTCATGTCCGTTACTTCGCGCACCCACTCTTCGATGCTAACATAATATATGATGCAGTTTGTACAATCGAGTTAGTGCTGATGATGAACGCCCAAGAACCGTTTGAAATGCATTCGCTTTTAATGTTAGTCTTTTTTATTATAATTGACTTCGTTTTTTGTTGTGTGAAACAATAAGGTGTTGTGTTCATATAAGTTGTTTTATTTATTTACTAGCCTTAACCCGCGGCTTCGCTCGCGCTAATTTTTATTTTGTCAACCAAGTCTGGTTGTCGATCGATCCAGAAATCACTAACGAAAAAACCTATTAGTTAAAACAGATAGAGATAAAATTATTACAAAAAGAAAAATATTTACTGCAGAGTACATATGTAATAGGTTCTGCCTCGCTGCGAACTGATTATCCCACTAAGTTGAATATCTGAAAGCAAAATAGAGTTTGACAATCTGCAGGTGCATACATCTTAATATCGAATTCAGAAGTCTGTCAAGCGTTTTTCGACACCTATGGTGGGGACGGGGTGTGAAAAATAGTTGTTTTCCAATTTTTGTGACAGGGTTACAACCACATAAGCTAATTTTCAAAAAACAGGAAATGATCCCTAATAGACTTTAATTTTAACGATCAGATTAATAGAACTTGAGATATAACCATTTTATTTGTTGTTGACAACAACAAATATATACAGTCAACTCCTCTAGTCGAACTCCCTCTAAGTCGAATTTCCCTCTAATTCGAACTTTTTCGCCCAGATTTTGTATTCCCCTCAAATTTTAAACCATACAATATTTCTCTCTAACTCGAATTTTTGACTCTCTCTAACTCGATCAGATTTTGATTATCCCGTGAAAATTCGAGTTAGAGGGAGTCGACTGTATCTAAAAAAAAAAAAAAAAAAGGTCATAAAATATAACCATTTTACTTAATTTTTCAAAAAATAACCAAAAAAATATAGCCGATAAGCTTTGCTTTAAAGGTTGATTCAGTTTTTGTAGGCTAAAAGGTCATTTATTTATAATTTTTAAATCTGCAACGTTTCAGGGATGTTTATCCCCATCGTCAGGCCTTTATTTAAATAACAAATTAATAAACATATATACAAATATCACAGAAAATAAACTTACAAATAAAAAACTTGATATCCTATACAATTTTTGATTGAATATGAAAATTTTTTACAAAATTTTATAAATTACTAATTGAAAACAAAATCAAAAATAATATATACAATAAAACAAGTTATAGAATATTTAATATCATAAAAGATGTCTATATATATTGCTCAGGCCATCACAATCAGATCTCCTGTTAACAACATTTTATTTTTATTATTATGTAGCATTTCCAAACAGCATTCTTTTCGAATAGTGCTTTTTCATTTTCTAAATTTTAACATTTTTGAAATCAAATGAATGATTTTCATCTAGGCAATGTGAAGCCAATGCCGTTTTTTGTGCATTACCAGTTCTTATATCTGATTTATGACCAGCAATTCTGTTTCTTTAATTTTTGTTTAGATGTTCCGATGTAAATTTTTGAGCATGTATTTCTTCCGCCTAAACAGTTTATTTGATAAACTATATTTGATTTATCTTCTTTTTTAATCTTGTCTTTTAGTTTTGAAAATATATTAGTTTTTAACGAATTCGATGATGACTTGAAAGCTATTCTTGTTTTTTGTTTATCCCTTATTGGTGCATTTATCAGCCTATTAGCCAGATATGGTACATATGTGGCACTCCTATATATAATCTGTTGATTATTATTATTATTGACATTTACTGGTAATGCACAAAAAACGGCATTGGCTTCACATTGCCTAGATGAAAATCATTCATTTGATTTCAAAAATGTTAAAATTTTAGAAAATGAAAAGCACTATTCGAAAAGAATGCTGTTGGAAATGCTACATATTATTATGCTTTAAAGGCTCATATCTTACTCAGATCACAAAAATTAAAGTTTGAAGAATTATGAAAAATTACAGAGCCCATTCTCTCATTTTAAATAAATTTATTGAAGTGGTTGTACCCCTGACTCAAAAATATCAAGATGCATGAACCTATACAAACTTTCATGTTATGAACTCATATATTGGATATGCGTTCACCCATAGAATTTTCTTTCGGCTCTTAGACTATATGTACATATGTATATGTGAGGATGCTGCTGTGTATGTCCTTCCATTTGGCGTTTACATACAAATTCTGGGCACTGGGCACTTCTTTCTCATCAACTCTGAAGGCAGCCTATCCTTACCTTAATTCGTCATGAATTGATTATTTTATCGAACAATTTTTACTGCCGGGCCTGCGATGAGCTCCTGTTTAGTTTTAACCAACGTTTGTGAAGCATAAGTTAGAATGCCGTTGTACACACGACAGTGATAATGTTTCTCAGTGTGTCTTGACGATGTCGGGTTTCTCCATTTGGTGGTATCCCCATCTTTTTCCTTCCTCAAATTTCTTGATAAGAGCAATTGGGGAAGCATTAGTATTTATAAGAAAACCTCAAAATAATAAAAAACAAATCACCACTCAAACGAAATATCAAAATTGATTGATTTTTTTTTCAACTCTATTGATTTTATTTTTGTTTCCTATGAAAAGAAGTTGTTTTGGTACCAAATATTTTTTTATTTTTTTGTCTCATATGGTAAAAAAAAGTATCCTATTGACGCTTCCAGAGTCCCATCTATCTCTATATCAAAATTTCATCCCAATTGATTCAGCGGCTTAGACGTGAAAGCGTAACAAACAAACAAACAAACTCACTTTCGCATTTATAATATTAGTAGGATTCACTTTTTCTTACAGCCTTATTATTGACACGTTTCAAAACTAGTTTTAACGTAAAACTAGTTCTATAGGGGGTTTCGAGTTTCAAGTTTTTTAACAAATTGGTATTATTCAAACAAAAATTGACATCTAAAACTCGAAATTATTAAACTAGTTTTTGACAAAACTAGAAATATTAAACTAGTTTTTGACAAAACTAGAAATTCATAAGACCAGAAATATCTAGTTTTAAGGGAGTTAAAACTAGTTTTTGAAGCCTTTTCCTATTATTCATCGCAAAATAAAAATCGAAACGTCAAAAATAATTTGGCATATTTAATAATTTTAACGATGGTGCGTAAAATGATATTGCACGAGTTCAACACAGATTGGACTGTAATCCATTGAATGTCCTTTTTTGTGGTTGTCGCTTTGCTTGTCTCTTTGGACAAAATACCACTTTTGACATGGGATAAACAAAGCGACGGTAGGGTTTCCATTTTCGCTTGTGTCCATTTTGTACCTTTAATTTATTTCACTTTGTCCATCTTGTTTTCGACGGTGACTAGTTTCCGCGGACGACCCATATCTTCTGATCCTTGCAAAGAAAGATTTAAAAAGTAGAAAAAAGAATGTGCACCAAAATATGGTAAATATATTACCTGTATTTTCTTTTTATATATTTGGCGGTCAAGATCAACAGTATGAAAGAAGTAAAAACAGTTTGAAAATAACAACAATTGTTTGACTTTTCAATTTTGTTGTCAAAATTATAGCTACTTCGATAAAACTAGTTTTAAATAGTAAAACGAGAAACCCGTTTCAAAACTTAAACTAGTTTTGTCTCCAGAAATGAATAATGCCGATTTTTTTCTGAAACTAGTTTTGATTAATTTTTATAGAACTTGAAACAAAAACAAATTCTCAATAATAGGGCTGTTAATGTTATATGTTTCCACGTCGTTCGGTCTTAATATGTCTATTTTGACAAAAAGAATATTGAACTATATTCTGTTGAGTTTCTAAATAGTGTTAGTCATTCCGGCCTTCCACCTCACAAATTATTATGTTAAAAAAAATGTGACTGTGATGCTAATAAGAAACCTAAATGCTAATGAAGGCTTTATCAATGGGCTGAGGATGATTATAGCTAAATTAATTAAGTTCATCATAACAGCAAAGGTTATACATACTGGGAACACTGTTTTAATTCCGAAATATAATATTTTAATTAATATATGCCATTCAACATGATGAGAAAACAGTTTCTCATTAAAATTGCCTATGGTATGACCAAAAATAAATCGCAAGGTCAAACGTTACAAAGATTTGGGTTTTATTGGCCTGATACTCTATTTTCTCATGGTCAATTTTATGTGACTTTCTCAAGAGTAAAAAGTTTCGGAAATATTTTCATCACTATCAAAGAATCCGAAAAACAGACTGTGAAGGAAGATTGCATCATTACTTCCAATGTTATTTTTAAAGAAGTTCTATAAATTCACTCATCATTTACACATTTTTGATCCGCATACATATAATAAAATTTAAGAAATTAAAAAAAATAAAGGATTGTTTATTGATAAATTAATTTCATTCATCATTGTATAGGTACATTTTCATTCTTATAATTATTAAAATAATAGAAAAGTAAACTAAAACAAATATAAGGAAAGGTAGTTTCTTGTAATTTAATTTTCAAAAGATCTTAGGATTTTCAAACAAAACAATTTTTTTTTGATTATTGAACCGAGTGCCGATCTGTATCCCATCAAGTGCACCCGTCATGTGAAAGTCTGTCTCGTCGAAGGAAAAGCTCGTCTCGTGTGTGCCGTACCTGTTGTCTTATTGTTACTGTGTGTCAAACCCCCAAATCTAATGACAAAGAATAAAAAAAAAAAAAAAATAGAAATAAAAGTTCCATCAATTCAAATAATAAATAAAATAAAACCAACCCAACAAACCAACACCTATATTAAAAAAAAAGAAAAAAAACACCTACTCGCACCGCTAATACAAATCAGTGCAAGTGCATTTACAACAACAAATAAATCCAGTGTCGTCATTATAATGTGCAAAACAAATAATTATCATCACACAACGAGCGATAATCCTTCTCTTTTTTCCTCGCATCTTTCACAGTCGATTTAGTTTGATCATTGTTGTATTGTGTGGCGTGTCTCACACAGTGCATACAGTGATTAAGCCAATTTGATTCTCGGGCGGATAGCTGTTTGTCTAATATGTAACCAGGGGCGGATCAGAACAATTAATTAGTTAGGCATAACACTAGTAATAAATTGCTTTGTGAAGTCAAATGGGAGCATAGAGTAGATACTCGTCTGGGTTGGTTTTTTTAAGTTTTTGAATATTTTAGAATGGTGGATAATTTTAGGGTCGATTTTAGCAACATTCGTGGGTTAAGAAAAAATGTCTACTCTGCGTAATGCCTACACTGCGTTAAACAGGCCAGCTGTTTTGGCATTATGTGAAACCTAGGTGGGTGACAATACTGATTATACGGAATTTAATCTCCATGCGTATAACTTAGTGCTATTATTCTTTCCCCATCACGGTCCCGCCGTTTATAGAAGAAATAATGTTGCCTACCAACTTCAGCCACAGTATGGTTTGTGCTGACACTCCCTTTGTTAGCTCACTAGAAAAAGCCAATTTGCTTGCAGCACAGTTTGCTGTTAATTCAACGCTGCCAGAGAGTATCATGTCTCAGTCTCCACCGGCACTTGAGAGCGCAAATTATTTACTGGGACAAATCTTCTTTCGCACTCGTGCAGTGGAAAGAGTTTTATAAGACCTCGACGAACACTAATCCGCTGGCCCGGATTGTATTCTTTTCATTGTTCTGAAGAGGTGTTCTTCAACGCTGGCAAAGCCACTGCGTAAGCTTTTCCATCTGTCCTACTCTCTTTCCGAGTGCATGGAAAACAGAATTTGTCCAGCCTGTCCCTAAAAAAGGCGAATCTTCTTCTCCCTCTAACTATCGCCCAATAGCACTTACGTCCCTTCTTTCCAAGGTCATGGAAACGCTGATAAATTATCATCTTAAGAAATATCTCGAAAAGTGAAAGCTTCTTAATGACCGGCAGTATGGCTTTCGTAGCAATAGGTCCACTGGTGAACTGATGGTATATCTCACCGAGCAGTGGAACAAATCTTTACATTGTTTTGGAGAAAGTAAGATTATTGCGCTTGATATTTCAAAGGCATTTGATAGAGTTTGGCATCAAGCCCTCTTATCGAAAATGCGTGCATTTGGTATCGATGAATCTCTTCTTCTTTGGATTAGAAATTACCTTTCGGACCGTTCAATACAAGTCGTCTTGGATGGTTACAAGTCTGATATTCATAAAATAAATGCTGGTGTGCCCCAGGGCTCCGTTTTGTCTCCGACGCTCTTTTTTCCATTTTCCTTAATGACCTCTTTTCTGAAACTTCTAATCCATTAAATTGTTTTGCTGACGATAGCACCCTCAGCTTTTCATATTCGTTTTTAGATTCACATCCCTGCCCTTCGGATGTGGAACTTCAACGGAACCGTATGATAAGCTGATTAAATTCTGATCTTGACAGCATTGTGCAGTGGAGAATCAAAAACCGTGTAGAATTTAATGTTTTAAAAACCCAATGCTGTCTACTGTCACTGAAGCAGAACCCTCCCCCAATGCGGCTCTCAATGAGAGGTACTTGCATCGAGGAAACTGAACAGCTCTCAGTTCTGGGTATGTGTATCACAGATCACCTTCTGTGGAACGATCACATATTAAACGTCGCCAAAAATGCTGCAAAGTGCTTAGGTTTTCTTCCAAGAAGTAAGAAATTCTTTTCCCCTTCTGATCTCGCTGTAATCTATAGAGCCTTCATCCGACCCAAGCTTGAGTATAACTCCCACATTTGGGCAGATGCTCCTATAACTCACTTGAATCTCTTGGATAGAATACAAAATATGTAGAGCCTTGAAAATGATAGGTGATATATCTATTACTCAAACAATTACAACTCTGAAACAACGCCGCGATGTCTCATGTCTCTCACTATTTTATCGCTATTTTTACAAGCAATGTTTTAGTGAAATAGCCAGTTGCATTTCTCCCCTTAAACAATTATTCAACCATAATACTCGCGCTTTTAGGAATGCTCATCAGTTTACCCTTGAGCCTAACTTTGGACGTACTGTCAAGTACAGAGATTCTTTTTTTAGCCGTACAACACCAATGTGGAATGCTTTACCAGGCTCTGTTTTTCCCTTCCATTTTGATTTAATATATACTGGACTTAATCTTTTTCTCGGAAGCTATTAACACCGATACATCTGTAACCCCTGCCGATACTATATTACTAGATGAAGACCGCCACCACCCGGCCTTAGACATAATGCTAAATATAAATCTTTCCAATATTCTACCTAGTTCAAATGAAAAACTTGAGTTTAATTTTAAAAAATGCAATTTTGATCAACTTATTAATTTATTGTGTAATGTTGACTGGAATCAAATCTTTTTAAATAGTAATATTGACGATATGTGTATAAAATTTTATAATATACTATTCAACTATTTTTATGAAACTACTCCACTGCGTAGAACTTGTATAAGTTCTAAAATACCACCATGGTTTAATACTCAGCTTAAGATCTTAAAAAATAAAAGAAACAAAGCATGGTTAAAATTTAGTAAATCCAGAGCTGATGAAGATTATGGGGCATATCCCGAATTGAAATGTATGTTTACAGATTATTTTAACGCCTTGTATCGTGACTATATCGTAAAAACTGAAAATGATCTAAAAGGTAACCCAAGAAACTTTTGGAGTTTCGTTTCTAGCAAAAGGAAAGTTGATGGCTACCCTAACTATATGTCTTTTAAAAATGCTACTAGTCATGACTCCGAAGAAATTGCAAACATGTTCGCAAATTTTTTCAAAGATGCTTTTGTAGTATCTAGTTCTCACGAGCCCATAGATCCACTCCTTCCTAACCCTAGTTTTTCACACCCTAATTCAATTAATCTTTCTATTTGCGAGAATTCAATTATCCAAAGTATTCTTGAATATATTGAAAATTATTGATTAAACAAAAATTAAAATTTTGTATTTATTTCCAACTCTTCATGAACGACGAGTATGATTTTGCCGAACGTAAAAATTTGAATACTATAAAAATTTTATGTGCATATTTTCCAATAAAAAGTTAATAAAATTTTCTTTAACAAAAATTTTTGTAATTGATTTACAACATCCAATGAACAACAAAGATGATTTTCCCTTTTGCCGCCCCCAACTCCCGGCGCCCGGGGCGACGGCCTCCTTCGCCCTCCCTAGCTTCGCCACTGCGCAGGGGAGTACCATTTTTGTCACAGGTTTTATGGTAATAATCCCACAACTCCCCAAAAAACACCCTTTAACAACAGATATTTGCTTAGACTCTTCTTATTATTGATTTTCATGACAAATGAACCATTGATCATTGATGGCAAGTATCATCGACGACCATTATTTTCTACTGATTTTCGGTAATATTTAACTTTTATACATCGCTACATAAAAATGACAATAAATTTTTTCACGGAGGCCGCATCGACTTGGTTTTAATATGGTGGCGCAACAGCTCGTGGGAATCAGGGCCTAGTGACTTACAACTCACAACCATTCCTGTGTGCGTGTTGTTGGCAGGAATGGAGGGGACCTACAGTTTTTTGCTGAGTCCAAACAGCTAAAGGAGAAGCACTTTTTTATGACAAGTGACAAGTATACTCTTGGTGGATTTGGTGGATAAAACATTTCTGGTTTTAGGTGGCACGGCTGGGAATCGAACCCACACCTTCGACAGTCCTACGCACTAACCATTATCCCACGAGGTACTACGAGAAACAGAAACAAACCTTGAACCAAAATTTATTCGAAATTAATTAAGTGAACATTTTCTTTCTTCGTGACCTTTGTGTATTTATAAAAAATGTTTGTCCTAATGTGGGCTCAAGGTCAATTGAGTTTATTTTTCGTTCAAATTGACTGGATTATATCTTAGCATATTTTCGAATAATTTATTTTGAGACGAAGACTATGACCTAAATAAGGATTTCTCGAAGATCAATGAAGGTATTTGAAAGATTCAAAAAGAATTTCAAAGGAAAATATAAAGATTTAAGAATGACCCGAGAAACCCCAAATTTTTATAAAAACGCATTTTTAAACATTTTAGATTAAAATATTAAGAAACTTAACGTGCTAGAGCAATTCTGAGGCCAGGTTCGAATTCAGCACATCAAAGACTATCAGAAAAAAAATTCTTGGTTCATGTTAGAGACTAAAATTCAGATTTTCTCAGACATATAAGTTAATTAGTCTTTTCGAGTGGATTTTCGGAAACAGTAAAAATTTCGTCAATTTTCAACTAGCGCTTGTGTCCAAATGGGTTATCACGAATAATTTATAATTTTCGAGCCATAAGTGAAAAACTCCGAAAAAATGCATTCTTGCATTTTTTTCATATGTATTAATTTTAGTCGCAAACCTCAGAATCGGATTCAGCGCCCCCGAAAACATAAAGCAAGAGTTAATCAAAACAACCCTGCAATTTGCTTGCTAAGGGCCTTTTTGAGCACAAATTGATTGGACTAACATAAAAATCAGTTAATAAAATTATATTAATATACTATATACAAACAATATGTGTACTTCCAATATATTAAATACTAATTTTTTCATATCGATGAATCTTTTATTTACAGATCTTAAAGTTTTGAGATAACCTGCACAGTAGATATTTCTGGCCAACACCATGCAAATAGGAGGAAAAGTTCAACTAAATGAAGCAAAATGCTTTAATTAAATAACATCAAACTATTGGTAATTAGAACATCAGAAAATCTTTCACAGGAATCCTTAACAAATTTCACCTTCGCAACTGGAAATGGAAAATCGTTCAATTTTTTTCATTCAGTTCGTTTTTGTAATTGTTCTTTTTTCTGATGTGAGATCTTTGCAAGAGTCTGCTTTACCTGACTCAGTAACAACACTTGGCAATACAAACTCAAATTTTACTTACGTAGTGCCAACATCGATTGGAGAATGGGATGAAGTTCCAATAACAAATTCTCCCACCTATTCTGAGTTGCAACCCAAAACAACAATGTTTTTGTTCAAGGATAACTCTCTAAAAAAGAATCAAATTTTTGATGACCAAGATGGTTCCAAAGGCATTAAAACGAGTTCATCGACGATTCCGAGTTATGTGAGCCCTTCTTCTTCAGATGAAAGTGATAGCAAATTCCAATCAACAAAGATTAAATTAGAAAATACCGTAGAAATACAGCAAGTTCCAATTACTCCAAACCCATATACGATTGCGTATCCTTCATCAAAGAGAACTACGCAAATTTCAATTAATCCAGACAACACCATATCAGACGATGATTTTGCAAGAACATATACTATTCAAGGGGCCAGTGCCAGAGCAGAAAATCTTTCAGAAGTCTCACTTTTTCAAAATAATTTAGATAACAAGAATGTTGGAATAGAAATGCTGATGTCGTTTTCAAACAGCAAAATCGAAAACATAATATCACCTACAATAAAAACATCTACCTCGGGCCAGAGCACAATATCAACTTTAAATGTAAGCAACACAACAACAGTGTGGCCAGTGAAGCATGCTTCGGTTGTGGAAGGTGATGTTATACTTGGGGGCCTAATGATGGTGCATTCTAGGGAAGATAGCAGAACATGCGGACCAATTATGCCACAGGGTGGTATCCAAGCTTTAGAGGCGATGCTTTACACATTGGACCAAATAAATGAAAATCAGTTGCTGCCGAATATTACATTGGGTGCTCACATACTGGACGATTGTGATAAGGACACTTATGGTTTAGAAATGGCTGTGGATTTTATCAAAGGTAAGTGAGCTTTTGAGTATTGATTTTTGAAATGATTTAGGTACTGTGATGTGAACATTTAATTTTCTCAGCCAAACGAAATGACTTAAGAACAAAAAAGATTGGTGATTTGACGTTGAAGCTTCTTATTAATCAAGCGTTGGAATATGGGTGCTTTGCATAGGAATTTCCTCTTATGTCAGTTCAATACTTTAGGCTTTTCCAGTGGTTGATTTGTGGAAAATATTTCCGTTTCGTTTTCGAAAAATTAAATGACATTTCTCGTATTGCTTTATTTAAAGTACTTACATTTTATGTAAGGAATATGCCGTCAGGAATACTTCTTTTATTTATAAAATTTTAAGTGGCTTTATTGTTTTATGTATAAAGACAACTAACTTAGCTATTTATAATACTTAGCTCTATCATTATTATCATTTTATATGTTAATTCTTTTCAATCAACTGAATGAACGATGATTTTGCAGTACGAGTATGTCAATCAAGTAGGTTTTGTTGGATATTTATACCACAAGAGAAAATGACATTAAACATGAAGTTACCTATACTCTGGATTTTCGAGACCTGAACATCGACTGTTGGTGTTTTTATACTCTCTTACATATATGAACATTAGGGTGGTCCTTAAATTGCACATTGTCTTGGATAGCCCTCATTCGATTCAAAACATTGGTGGATTTTCTTGGCAAGTTTTCTCTTAGTTACTTACTTAATCACAAATCTAAAATATATGAAAACTTGACCAGTAAACCCACCAAATTTTAATCATTCATCATTCAATACCAATTCCTGTTATAATTTGGAGTTGTTTCGATATTATTCTAATTCAGATATTTGATATTAAACTTCCTGAACTTAAAACTTGGCATATAATTTTAGATCTCAGTCAGTACTTTTTTTGGCTGACTTTTTACGCACAGGTTTCTTGTACCTACATATAAGAACTTGGCTCTTTTTAACATTTATGTTTTTGTTGTGATCTATTTGTTGGCATAACTGCAATTTAAGGTACAAATTTTTTCACGTACAGACGTAGCTGCCATTATGTGGGTAGCAGTTTTCCGTTATATTGCTAATTTTTGTGTTAATACAGTGGTTTCAGATACTAGGTGCATTTATCGGTGAGTAGAAATAAACACGCCTTAAGTGTATGTTAAAATGTAGACCCATTTTTGCTATTCACCCATCACTAAAATAAATTTAAATGGCATTCGGTTCTTCTTGTTTACTATACTCTGTCAAACAAAGAGTTTCAGTAAAAGGCTTATGGGCGAGCTTTTTTCAAAACAGTGATACCTGTGCATACTGATACAACAGTAAAATGTTTCACTAATAAGCTTTTTTCAAAACAGTGGCGCCTGTGTATACTGTCACGACATTGAAACTTCTCACTAAAATTGCTCAAGAAATGACGTATCTGGTTGATCGATTATTTTTAACTGTAAAGTATATACATTGAATCTCATACCACTTGAAACACAAAAGTAACGCCGACACAAAACTAAAAACTGCTTTCCTGTAAAATATTCAAAAAGAAGATACATCAGTTCATGAGAAGAGGGACGGTATAGTCAAAAATGTTGCTCAATTCTCTTTTGAGAATGGAATCAATTCTAGTGCTATTCTATCAACAAAATTCTACAGAAACTTTTTAAGACCTAATCTGATCGAGTTTTAAGCAAATTTAACAATTTTGACACTTACAAGTTGCCAAACTAATTTTGGACCAAATTGTCGAAGACTCAAATAATATAGAATGATCTAAAATAATTATTTAAAAATTATTGCTATTTTTTATGGATGCATTATTTGAATGTGACGTCAGATTTTAAATTCTGACAGTCTAAAGTTTTAAATGGTACCAGTTTCAGCTATCATTAAAGCTAGGGTGTCCATAACGTATTTGAAAAAAAAGTTCTTTTTCGAGACTCCAAACCATCATTAAAATAATAGATAAATATGACCAATAGTTTACTTTATGTTTATTTTATAAATATATGTATATATTTATGCAAGTAATGTATATAGGTACACAAGAAGCAGCAGTTTTAATACTTATAGGTAGTTTATTTTAACATCTTTTTTAAGAAAACATATCTGTGATATAAATCAGTATATTTTATAAACACTTATTTGCACTTCAAACTTATAAAATTAAAATTCATAAGCACCTAATTGAATTCAAAATATCACAGTATTTAATAAAATGTATGTAGGTAAAATAGACATTAATTTTCTTGCTCATCTGAAGTGTCATATTTTTGAGAGCTTCGAATTTGATTAAGATATAAAAAGATTTCATAAGACTTTTGACAGCTAAAATCTTCTTAGTTATAGGCAACTATGAGAATGATACTCTTAAACGATTTCGTTCTTTTGTCCATTGCGAACCCATCGACGAGAAAATACGTTCCACGTTCATATTTTGTACAGGAAAACAAAAAAGGAACTGGCACATTTTTAAGAGCTCTGAATAAAACTCAAGATTTGTAGACGAACTAAAAAAACTGGCCTAGTTTTGAACAGATATTTTGTTCTTAAAATTGTCATTTTCTTTCGAAAAAAAACTTGTTTAAATAGTTAAATGGTCAAACAACTTTGAGTCATCCAGGGGGGTCATTCCGTAATTTTTAAAACGATAATCGTCAAAACGATTACCTTAAACGATATCGTCTATAATTTGCTTCACGTAACTCAATCACTATCGTCTCGTCTATCGTTTTTTATATGAATGAACGAAATGAATTTGGAAATTAAATTTTGCTGTCAAAACTAAAAATCCTTGTCGTTTTATTTGAAATGTCACGTTATTTTAAAAATTTAGTTGCAATATCATCCGTTAAAAGTTGTATTTGTGGATAAATTGATTCTTTTCGGTATACGCAAAAATATAGCAATAAGTTCTTAAAGTAGCTGGTCAATCTGAGTGTCCACTTAAAAGTACGATTTTAGCCTACAAGCGGCCCAGTGTTGAATACAAATATGAACAAAGAATAATAGAAAATAAATCTGGTGGCGCAATAGCTCGTGGAAACCAGGCCCTAGTGACTAACAAACTCATAACCATTCCTGTGTTCGTGTTGTTGGCTGGAATGGAGGCGACCTACAAATTTTTGCCGAGTCAGAACGGCTAGATGAGAAGCACTTATTCATGACAAGTATACTCTTGGATGATTTGTCAGTTCCTCTGTTTATAGGTGGCAGTGGCTGGGAATCGAAGCCAGACCTTCGGCATGACAGTCCGATCGAATATACAGCTTGAGGTATGCTTTTGCAGCAAGACAATGCCTTTAATCACGGTGCTGGTTTCTAACGGTTGCCATTGCCTCTCCTCTCAACCTCTACGATTTCCACTTCTTTGGATAGTTGTAAAGTGCAAAATTGTCAAAAGATGTATGATGTCCATCAAAATTATTTAATATTGAATAAAGTATTTGTATCAGTTTTAAGCCAAGATATGCTTTTCCGTTCCCTAACTTATTGCTTTTTTCTCAAAACCATATAGAGTAGGAACCCCTTAGTATAATGGCTATCGCGATTAACTATGCGTGAAGACGATCATCGTCTTACGCGATGAGAGCCCTGTTGACATAGGTGCCTGTATTGATGAACGATTATTTTGGTATAAATGGTCGAATTTTGACCACTGGGCAGATACATACTTTTTAATTTTTGATTATAATTCAATTAATTATTCAATGATTATTTTATTTTCTATTCGTATTATTCAAAAAACAATGGTTAAAGATCAACGAAAAACCATTTATCGCTCTTAAAATATTCAAATAATTACAAGGCGATACCTATTTAGCCATTTATCGCTCTTAAAACATTCAAATAATTACAAGGCGATACCTATTTAGCTATCGTCTAAGCTCTATCCTTTTGACGATAGCGTTTTAACGATTATTGACTTACGTGAAGCAAATAATTCATCGCCAAAACGAGATCGCCAAAACGATAGTCATTTTCAATGTTACGTAGAGCAAGACTATCGTCTAAACGATATCGTCTGGCGATAATCGAAATACGGAATGACCCCCCAGTAAAACTTTCTTAGAAATTCGGTAATCGATACTTTTTTCTAAGTCTTCCCATACTTATTTCTTTTCTTAATTCATCCATCGATCCTGAATAGGAAGGTTTTTACTTCAGTATATTAATGCTTAATTTTATATTTTAGGGGACAAAGTACATTAATGAAAAGTGTGTTAAATTAATATTTTGGTCATTTAGGAAAAAGAAAAAGAGATAAAAAAGAGTACATAAATAAAAAAAGAGTAAAAAAAAAGAATTTGACGAAAAAAGAAAGGATAAGACAGATCAGAGTCAAAAAAGAGAACATGTTCTCTTTAAAAGAGATGTTCTGGAAACCATAATTAAAGCTCATATTGAAAATCTAATTTTTCAATTTTTAAGCATTTAGAAAGCAAAATCATTTTTACAATGGAAAAATATAGCTCAGGACTTAATTAATATTTTGACCGAAAACAAATTTCAAATAGGCCCAACCTTCCACATTAAAAACTTTGAGTATTTCAATAATCATTGGTAAGGTAGTTTAATCCTTGAAATAATAAAAAAATTATTTTATGTGAAAGACTGGGCCAAAATTAATTTTTGTTTAATAATGATAATTAAGACCACAGCTTTATTTTGGCATCAAAATAACCACTGATTTTACTTTTTTAACGTCTCAAAATCAATCATTAAAATTTACAATGATCGGTTTCAATGATTGATAGCTATAACTGAGGCCTAACTAACGGCATTGAAAATCGATGACTTTTTATTTTGAATCAGTCTAATCTCTAGTGTATACATAAATATAAAAATGTACATAGTATTCAGGAATACAACATTTATGTAATATTTCATATTGTCTTTCCTTTTTATGAAAAGCTGGATATGACAACCACTATTTTATACTTTATGTAGAAAAATAACTTAATTCTGAAAAGTGACATGTTTTATCATTTATGTCAACGTTATCACACAGTATTTACTATAGGTATTATTCTTATACCTACTTCCATTTATCATTTAAAATCTATGTTGAGAACCCAAGGATAATTCATCATGATATATTACAGAGTTCCATCCCTATGAAAGAAGAATTATTGATTTCACTCCGACTCTCACACTTTAATAATTGCTCCTAGATCAGAAACCTTAGACATATAAATTTATGTGAAGATTGTAAATATTATAAATATTAAGTGGTTCGTTATTTCCCAAGCTCATTTTGGCTTCTGATTCATAGGAACTATATATGGCATAAATGGTAATGGTATTATAATAGGCGATTGAAGACGTTATGCACTCAGACGAAAATCTAACTTGAGAAATGTATTAAGCCTGCATAGACAAGACATTACCATGAAAGAGAATACAAAAACGTAGGTGCTGAAGTTCTTTCCATTGGCAATATTTTAACTGCATGAATATTAATCTGTAGCTAAAGCTGTATTACTTTAGAGCTGTTAATAGGGGTAAGAAAATATTATAAGCAATAAAAATAAATGAAGCAAGCTATATTATATAGCTGTAGCTGAAAAAGTAGCTTCTGTTCAGCCAGTTTTTACTACTAGGTATGTATTACCTGCACTAATATAATTTTTTGTATTTTTTTCAATGGCCGCCAGTAAATTATATGAGTCCAAGTGTTGAAACACTTTATATAATCCTATGAAAGGTCTCAATTAATACTATTTTTTGTTGTGTGAGCACAGTAGCGGATTTTGGATTTGGTGGCTCGGGAGGGGGTTGGGGCTCCTGTTTTAAAAACACCATTTGAAAAAAGTTTCAACATACGGTTTCATCTCTCATGGTCTAAACCAAAGACCTACAAAAATATTTTATGTTCTATTTTTCAGTGCGAGATTATCCTAGCCACGTGCATAGACCAGAGTTTTTAACTCCAGAAACATGATTTTCAATCAATTTGAACCCTAAGTAAAATTTAGGGTACGGGACCAAGATGCTAATCCATCTTCCGAAAAGACTATTACAAATAAAAACGAGACGTCTGTCGTTGGAAAGGTATTTTTATGTGCTACAACAGCCACTATAATAGCTCATTTCAAATCACTGTGTGAAAAATAGGTTATTCGCCAAGGTTTTGTTTTCATGCATTTTAGTATGGACAAAATAGTATAGAAACTGGTCGAACCAATACCAACACGATGAATGTCGTTGAAAATGTATTTTTATTAACAATAATAGTGACCATAAGAACAATAATAGTTATCGTAACTGGAAAAATAATTCGCTGTTTGAATGCATTTTGGACAGACAAAAATTATGAGGTAGTAATAACACTGTGCTAGTTCAAAAAATCGACAGACGGCGCATATATCTACTGAAGATAATTCGGATATGCTGAACAAGATGGCGTACTTAGTTTTTCAAAATCAGGTCAAATACGAAAGATTTACGATTTAATAGTTTTGTTTACAAGCCTGAAATAAACGATAAAAATCATGATATATTTGATAAGTTTTGATTATCTTAATTGATCAAATTTTTATTTTTTTAGTTAAATATCAATTGGCAAAATTTTTAAACTCAAAAAAACTTACAATTCGACACTAACACGTTTTTCGACAAAAAAATCATCACCCATTATTTGGTGAACTGCAAAATTCGGAATAGAAATGCATACAAAATGCAAAAAAATTGCAAATTCCTGCCATGGTCTCATTGGTCTAGCTCTGTTGTCTTTCTTTCAAGGCTTAACGGTGGGTTTCTTGGGAATAGATACCATTATGCTTGGATCAAACAAATTTTTTTTTACCAAATCTTCAAAACAGTGTTTTAAATTCGCTTAAAAAAATTTCTGCGTTGACATAATATTAATCTGCATATGGACCAAGAGGCAGATACAGTGTTTAGAAAGTCGAATTTGTCTTTTGAAGGTACCTATCATAAGGAGCTAGTAACTACCTAACCATTTTTTGGAAAATAAATATATTTTCAAATGGTAAACCGTATACATAAGGTACCTAGTAGGTAGGTAGGTACTACCAACCTAATTTATTCTAAGCTATCGATTATTTATAAGAATCCAACTTAGAGGTAAATACAATTTTGTTTTACCGCTTATAAATTTTATGTAGCAGGACAGACAGATAAAATTACGAAAGCCGCTTTTTAAATTGCAATATTATGTAATGTACAAGGGCAAGTTTTGGATTTGTGAAAAAAAAATTTGAGATAACAATCAAATATTACATAACGGTGCAGTAAATAGAGGTAAAAATAGGGGGGTTATCCTACAAAAGGTCGGGTAGTTCTAAATTTTTGAGATGTTATATGGTATGGTTGGTAGATGAAAATTCCAAATTTCCACAACCACGCCCCCTTCAAAATCCTGGAAAAACTACAATAAATCAGAACTTTTTTTCAGTTTTTTGCTTATAACTTCTTTCCGGTATATTTTAACGGAAAAAAAGTATGATGAAAATTTGTAGACAATAAAATTTCCTACTACTATTTTAAAAGTTCTTAAGTTCCAAGCAACTTCAACATAAGAGCAAGTACCTACGTGCGCTCCTGTCGTGCATTTTATTTTTCTTGTCAAGAGAAATGTCAACTTTGATCAAAAGCTCAAGTTTGATTTATTTTTTACGAATGCATTACTTGCCATAATCGTCGTTGATATTAAATTTCCGATGGTAGGTCAATGAAAGATTTCCTCTGCTGAGTTTTATTTGTTTTTATAATCAATGTGGGTAGTTCTAAGATTCAAACAAAATTTCTATAAATAAAAAGAATACCTACCATGTTTTTGTTTCTTACGACAATCAAACATAGAAAATAAATTACAAACTAGAATGAAAATAGTTTTGTTTTCTTAAAATTCCCAGAAAAAAACGACCTACGACCTTTTGTAGTATAACTGACGACCTATATCTCAATACAAATGTGAACTCTTTATTCAAATTAAACTCATTCAAACAATTCTTGATAGTAAATACCTAACTTTGGAGATAAATCAATTGATTTCACCGGTGATTGATTATTCTATTGAATACTTCCTTCGTCGTTGTGGTGGTATAAGCTTTTTTTGATTTTTTTTGTCAACTTTTTTTTTCAACTGGCATGAAACATATAAAAGGATGGATTTTGGAGAAAGTATCATTGTGTTAAATTCAATATTGCTTACTGTCGGAAAATCGAACAAATTTCTAACTTTGATACGCCTCCAACTAAAGAGGAATCATTTATTTTAAACCATGTTTGAGGAAAATTAGCATATTTTCATCTAAAGTTTACGTTTCATGATTTAGGAATTTAAGGGCATTTTAAGAAAAACATCTATGGTATGGTGATATGATATACAAAATACAATGCATGTAGCTGAAAGATGGTGCTGCAACCGAAATACATAATATACATTTCCTCTATACAATTCCATTTTGTCTACGGTATTCGGGCACATAGCTGGTGTGCCAAAATGTGGACAGTTACAAAAATGGGGTTCAACATTTGTTTCGGTGGAATTGGTGAGATGGGAGAGGGTAGGTGGCATCCATAATTGTAGAGGGTCTTTCAAGAAGGATGGGCTTCAGCAGCCATGTTGTTAAAGCAACATCTATAATAAATGCTTTGTGGACCCAGGACCCTTCTTTAGTTACTATATTCTTGCTTGTGGATTCTCTTGATTCTTCATTCTCTTTGTTGATAAAACAGGCCAGTTGGCTCGGCAGAGGCAAAAAAGATTTTCCATAATGCAAAATTATAAGGATCAAATGTTTGTATTGAAATTGATAAATGAGTCGATTTTGAGTATAAGAACAAAATGGCGAGCTTGTAAGTGTTGCGCGTCAACTCGACAACGGTTCATTGTACAAAAAATGTGTTTGTATCTTTTTCAAAGGAAATTTTATTATCTTTATCCTTGTAATACCTCGTGGCATAATGGTTAGTGCGTTGGACTGTCATGGCGAAGGTGTGGGTTCGATTCCCAGCCGTGCCACCTAAAAATAGAAATGTTTTATCCGAGGTACTGCCTCTTGCGAGGAACTGACAAATCCTCCGAGAGTATACTTGTCATGATGAATAAGTGCTTCTCATTAAGCCGTTCGGACTAGGCCCTGGTTCTGCACGAGCTGTTGCACCGCCCATTTTATTTATTCTCATATATCTACAACTTTTTTTTTAATGTCTATAGGTACTGTCAGAGTCAAAGCGCCTTAAAGTCTGTTTTTTTTTAGTTTTCGCCTTATATCTCCTTGACGGTTGCTCTTAAGAAAAAAAAAAGTTGAACAAAGTTATATGTAGATCATGTTATTTTCAATAATTTTTGTATATACATTTTTATTCTACGAAGTATGGTTCAAAAGTTATTGTTCTCTAAAGTCGGAATTTCCACGATTATAGACCAGAGAGCTGGTGAACATTTTGCTCAAAGTGCTTTATACCGCTTCACATTTTGTGGACGTACTGTTCGAATCAGCGCAAACTCCATAGTAGACACCTGGTAGTGATACCGTGACCCTTTGGCCACCATAATGCACTCTCAAAATGCAAACATAAAATTAGCGAAGTTAACGTGTTTTATACGAAAGTTTCAGAGCAATACGAGAATTATTGGAAATAACATTATCTACAACTTTGTAAAACATTTTTTTTTTTTCAATAACAGCAACGGAGATAAAAGCGAAATCTAAAAAAAGCATACTTTAAGGTGCTTTAACTCTGACATTATAGAAATTCTAACAAAATGTTGCATACAGGAATAAAGATTATTATATTTCCTATGAAAAAGATTACATATTCCTTGTACGATGAACCGTTGTCGAGACATTGGCTAAAACGCGTTTTTCAAAATGGTGGCTGACGCACAACACTTACAAACTGGCCATTTTTTCTTATACTCAGAAATGACTCATCTATCTATCAATTCAAATTAAAAAATTTGATCCTTATAGTTTTGCCAGAAAAAACCTCTGCCGACTGGCCAAAAACGTTGCATTGTGAAAAGCATTTTATTTAATCAACATTGTGAAAAATTGATGTCTTAATTTTTTTTTTTTTACACTATCAGATCTTTGCCGAAGAGAGCTTAGTACAAGCACCATCTTGCGACCAAAGAATTGCCAAACACAAATTAAGTGCTTATCAGGCTCATCACTTAGTGTAGTGTTAGTAGTTAGTAAGCAACAAACTACTTAAAGACATACACCCCTATTACGGTTGTCAATTATCAATTTGATAGTTGATAAACCTTGAAAATTGGTTTTTTAAACTCAATTTATTAATAAACTGGCCAACAATTCTTTTATATTTTTTAATTTTCTTGTTATTAGCAACTGCCTGCATCATTCTCAATGATCAAAACTTTTATAAGATGGATTTTTAAACATTGAATTTTAAATATATCAACTATCAAATTGATAATTGACAAACGTGATAGGGGTGATACACTTTACAAAATAAAATAAAATTAAAAATAATAATTATAAAATAACAAATAAAATGACATTGAAAAAATTAACAATTACAAACATTTAAGAGCGTAGTACACTGGTCTTCAATGAAGCTTTGAGTCTATTCTTACTTATATTAAAATCAAAAAAATTAGAGTTCATATTCAGAATGTTGCACATGCGGGTAAAAGGCTCATGCCTTCCATAATTGGTACGGTGTTGAGATATATGCATTAGTTCTAGACTACGAGTGTTGTGACCTCCACCACGGTAATTAAGGCTAGTACAAGATAATAAATCAGGTGCATCAATAACCAGCCCCGGATCTATGGGGGGGCAAACCGGGGCCTGTGCCCCGGGCGGCACCTTGTAGGGGCGCCAAATCCATGTGAATGAAAAAAATTGAGAATTGCGACGTTTAATGAAATTAAATGAATTGAGATGCGGCAAACTGTATTTCTCCGTCAACCCTTAGCCGTTTTTACTATCATTATTTCACCATTTTAAATTATTTTTCAAAAACTATTGACAACTACCTATAACTGGATTGAAAAATTAAACAAAAGACCCGAGCGTTAATACATCGTTGAAAGTTTTTCTCTGTTTTTTTAAAATTGTTATTATGATTGTATTTAAGTGCAGTTTTACAATACTTCCCCTCCTTCCTAAACTGTAGGAGTTAGATTCAACCAATATGGTAGCGGAGATGAATTCTATCAAAGGAGAGTCTGCTCTATCATTTACAATCGTAAAATATTGAGTGGCAGAACTAAAACGAGGTTGCACGAACTGCCAAGATCAACATCGCAGCGGTTGACAAAGTAAGGTGAGCGCTCCGGAAATGGTTGAAATAGCCCATAAAGTGGTATCGGATGACCCTCGGATGAAGGTTAGGTAATCCTGTTCATTGCATATAAACCGTTGATTTGTACTTGAAAAAGCTGAGCCCAAGATGGCTGCCCCGATTACTCACAAATGAACAAAAACAGGTTTGTGACGATGCAATGTTCAACCAAGTATTTGACTAAAGTTTCATCGAGATAAACCCTCGAATCCTTGCGTCCCTTGTTAACATGGTTGAAGCATGGGCTCTAAGACGAAGCCGTAGTCAAAATAATGGACTGGGAGGAGAGAATTTGCTCCAAAGAAGGCGCAGACTGTTTCACCTGCGGGCAAGGACATGGCTTCAGTTTTTTGGGAGGCGCGTGAAATAATTTCCGTGGATTATCTAAAATCTAAAAAGGAAGAACAATACACGGAGAGTACTATGCAAACTTGTTGCAGTGATTGAGTGACGAAATAGAGAAAGCAATGGCAGCATTTCACGAAGAAAAAAGTTTTGTTTTATCAATACCCACGCCAGTTCACACTTGTGATATTGCGATGCCAAAAATCCATGAATTAAAGTTTGAAATTCGTCACCACAAACCTTATTCACCAGCCCCTTAGGATTATTTTCTTTTTCAAAATTAAAAAAAATTGTTAAGTATGGTCAGAGATTATCCAGAAATGAAGATGCTGACTCTGAATTTGATCGCAATTTTGAAGAGTCCAACGCTTCTTACTATCGAAGCGATTGCACATCTGTGAAAAAATGTATTGGACTAGAAGAGAATTATGTAGAGAAATAAATTTTCCTTTTTTGAAAATTTTAATGTTTTCCTTGTTAGGTCGGGTACTTCTGCGACCACCCTCGTAGATATTTTTTAGTTCACAAGAAATCTCAATAAAAACAAGTAGGAAATCAGTGCCGAAATTCAGCTAATTCGAAACCGCAGGGAGTGAGTGAGATGAGTCACTTTTCGTCAAAGATCGATTCAGTTAGCAAAAGGGAGTGAGTGAGCGAGTGAAATGAAATGTCAGATTACTCGCCACTTCGCCAGATATTTCCGCAGTGATTTGGTGTATGTGTTGGTAAATTCCCAGTTTAGGATAGGTATGTGTGCTTTTCTCAAGAATTCCTATTCATGGATAGGAAATAAAATAAAAAAACAACAATGTAGATAAAAACAACTACCCTCTTATTGATTGAAAAATCTTATTTTATTATCATATGCACATTTATGTTTAATAGAATTATATTTTTCAAGGGTGAAAACTCGCATTCAACTTAAATTACGACAAAAAAAAATAATTGATACAAAAGATACTCCATTATTAATATTTATATGTTTACATTGTTGTATTTGTTATTTCATTTCGCGTCCATTAGTGGTGATGTGAAACAGAATATCAAACGTACGAGTGTGACAAGGAGGTTGGATTTGGCTCTATTATATTTATTCTTTGTCTCATGTTCGAAACTTAATTCGAACTTACTCATTTCACATAAATAGCTGAATCACTTTTGCGAGTGAAGTGAGATGAGAAGTGAGATGAGTCACTCGCTGAAATAGCTGAATCTCGGCACAGATTCAGTTATTACAAATAACTGTTTAATACAAAATTCTTCGTTCAGATGAACAAAAAGTGAAATAAACGCTAGAAACCATTTTTACAGTTTTTCGACAACAATTTTGCATGATGTCGTAAATATTTGTAAACACAAAATTTAAAAGATATTTCAACCTACAAAATGAAATAAAAATTTTGACAGTTTTATTGGAGTCCAGAAATTGGATTTACGGTTTTCAACACTCTTTTTCAAAATGGTGATTAGCACAACATTTCCCACCAGCCAGAGACTACCCTCACGCGTATCAAAGAACCAGCCAATCTAAAATGACTTGTACTTTGAAATTATTTGTGTCAATTCGTTCAAGGAACAACGAAGTTATAAAATAATGAAATTTTTTGAAGCATCCTGTTTTAAAAACATTTTTTTTGTTGTTACAATTCTGTATCAGTTACCACGTGTAAATTTTATTGCAATCGCTCAAGGAAGAATGAAGTTGCAAAATGTTGACATAATTTTGAAACATCCTATTTGGAAAATATTTTTTCTGCTATCACTCTGTCTCAGTTATCCTCTCTGTCAATTTCATTGAAATCGCTCAGGCAACAACGAAATCCCGAGAGTTTTTCGAAACCTTGTACTTCAATACTTTATCTGACGTTACTTTGGCTTTTCCAAATTTTGACCTTTCATAAAATTACATTTTTCTTTCTTATTTTAATGGATCTTCAATAGTTCTCCCATGATTAATTTCGGGAAAAAACCATATTTTACAGATCATTGCAGATTTGATTCGAATGAAAACGAATTTTATTAGGAACCAAAAAATAAGATTCGCGATCGAATGAAAAATAAAATTCCCTTCTGCTGTGTATAGTCTTTCATTAGGCATTGTCAATTCTCTTATCTATAATGAAAAGTTGCTGAATAGGTATGGACTGCACATCCATTAAAAAGTTTTATTCTCCCAGTGACCAAAAATCCAACCTAGAACATATATTTTTTTTTTTTTTTAACGGCAGGGGCGCCAAAATCAAGTTTTTGCCCCGGTTGGTAAAAATCGTAGATCCGGGGCTGTCAATAACGCCCGTTAAAAGTTGATGAATAAATACAATATCATTATTAATTCTCCTTTGTGCCAAAGTTTGAATCTGAAGAAGCTTAATCCGGTGTTCGTAAGGAGGAAGATTATAAGGATCGGACCACGGTAGTCCTTTCAAGGCGAAACGTATAAAATTACGCTGTACTGCTTCTAGTCTATTCTTATGGACATCGTAAAAAGGAGTCCATACCTGTGATGCGTATTCAAGAGCGAGGGTAACATAAGGATCCTGAAATTCCTTAGACCAACGTTTAACAAACCCTAACATAGAGTTTGCCTTGTTGACTATTAAATTGATATGCTTCGTAAAATCAAGATTAAAAGTAAAATGAACCCCTAGGTCTTTGAAACTATCAACACGACGCAATGTGTGCTGCGATATTTCATAATCAAATGAACTAGGAACTTTTTTTTTTAGAAATAGTAGGGTCGCTTAGCAAGAAAATCTGTTTTTTCCGGACAAAAGCACCAAATTTTTTTTAGGTACTACTTAGGTCCATAGCTTCAGATTTAGGGTAGGACCCATTTCGGCGGTCAGCCATCTTGGATTTTATAGCCGCCATTTTGAAATTTAGGTATATTATTAATATCTCGGCTTCTAAGTCACATAGGATCCCAAACTTGGTGTCTAGGTATACATTTTTGGGGTCAGGGAATACAACCACATACTTTTCAAATGTTAAAGTTTGCAAATATACGAAGGGGGCATGGGGGTCATGACCCCCTTGCTCCAAGACAATCATATATAATATTTAGGATCGGATAATATACCTATATAAACAAGTTTAAATTGTATCTGTCTAAACTTATTCAAGGAGGGAAATGGGGGGGTCATGTCACCCCCCCCCTCTCAGAGCCCAACAAAAAGTATAAATAAAAACCAAACATCATTTAAACACACAGAAGTGCAAAAACTGACGCGACGTACGGCTAGCCCAAATTGTTTCATATTCATTATTTGCCATACATACATGTACATGTAGTACCTCGTGGCATGATGGTTAGTGCGAAGGACTGTCATGCCGAAGGTGTGGGTTCGATTCCCAGCTGTGCCACCTAAAAACAGAAATGTTTTATCCGAAGCACTGCCTCTTGCAAGGAACTGACAAATCCTCCAAGAGTATACTTGTCATGAAAAAGTGCTTCTCATTTAGCCGTTCGGACTCGGCAAAAAACAGTAGGTCCCCTCTATTCCCGCCAACTACACGCACACAGGGATGGTTGTGAGTTGTAAGTCACTAGGCCCTGGTTCTCCACGAGCTGTTGCGCCACCCAATTTATTTATTTATTTATTACATGTTCATACATATTAATATATAAAATAGAAATCACATATGAAAGATGTTGAATTGCATTTATCTATATGGATTGCTTATGTCGTCTTCAAGCATTGATAATTACAAAGGTCATTACAATTGAGGACCTTGCATCAAAAGGGGGGCAGGTCCAATTTTTTACCAAAACCGGTTTTTTCGCTCACTATGTGAACAAAAAAAAAAGCTATCTTTTGGTGCAAAACCGAAGTCGATACTACTCAAAATAAGCCCGTTATAGCAAAATTTGGATCTGCCACTCTGGTGCGTTTGGTGCAAAAAGGTGGCAGATCTGGATCTGCTCCTTCTTGACACAAACGAAATTCTTACGTCATTTGCAAAAAGCCAGTCCACATTGGGGAGTACATATCAAAGTTTGAAGAAATGGGTTTGCATCTCTCCAGGGGATATCAAAAAAGCGTGTAGATATTATATTTAAACAATATCGTAACCCTAATGTAAGCTTCGCTTGCTTTGTCTCAGCGTGGGAAACATCGAAATAGACCAAATTGTATTTCTAATAAGTGGACTTCCAAACTTGACTCTCAGATAAGAAGTTTTTAAGAAGGTTTTTGCTTTGTAATAGGTGTTTTGGTGTAATAGAAAAGTTTAATAGGAAGAAAGATTATGTTTTTACCACTACTGAATATGCGGAATGTATAAAGCAAGCTTCTAAAAACTTTAAAGTTGTTAATGTTGACCAAAATATGATTCTGAAATTCAGTTCACACTGCGAAGGTCATTTTAAAAAAGTGATTATAAATGCAGAGAAGATTCGATTCAAAATATCGCATTTTTGAACATAGTCAAGCACATTGAAACTGTTATGCAGTTATTTTTTAGATTTTAGACTATTATCGTGGTTCTGAGACATTGTAAATAAAAGATGCTTTTCAGACTTACCACGATTGTTTTTATTTTTATTTTAATCAACCGATTAAAAGATAATTTCCCGACATTTCGATAGGGTTGCACCTGTCGTGGTCACGAGGTAACTGATGGCTTGTGGGTGGTTGTTGTTTTTTTCTCTCTTTTTATTTTCGTGTGCGGAGATTATATTGATGTGTTGTTTGTGCTTGTAACTGAGCTGGTACTTGTTGCAAGTTACAAGCACAAACAACACATCAATATAATCTCCGCACACGAAAATAAAAAGAGAGAAAAAACAACAACCACCCACAAGCCATCAGTTACCCCGTGACCACGACAGGTGCAACCCTATCGAAACGTCGAGAAATTATCTTTTAATCGGTTGATTAAAATAAAAATAAAAACAATCGTTGTAAGTCCGAAAAGCATCTTTTATTTACAATGTCTCAGAACCACGATAATAGTCTAAAATCTAAAAAATAACTGCATAACAGTTTCAATGTGCTTGACTATGTTCAAAAATGCGATATTTTGAATCGAATCTTCTCTGCATTTATAATCACTTTTTTAAAATGACCTTCGCAGTGTGAACTGAATTTCAGAATCATATTTTGGTCAACATTAACAACTTTAAAGTTTTTAGAAGCTTGCTTTATACATTCCGCATATTCAGTAGTGGTAAAAACATAATCTTTCTTCCTATTAAACTTTTCTATTACACCAAAACACCTATTACAAAGCAAAAACCTTCTTAAAAACTTCTTATCTGAGAGTCAAGTTTGGAAGTCCACTTATTAGAAATACGATTTGGTCTATTTCGATGTTTCCCACGCTGAGACAAAGCAAGCGAAGCTTACATTAGGGTAACGATATTGTTTAAATATAATATCTACACGCTTTTTTGATATCCCCTGGAGAGATGCAAACCCATTTCTTCAAACTTTGATATGTACTCCCCAATGTGGACTGGCTTTTTGCAAATGACGTAAGAATTTCGTTTGTGTCAAGAAGGAGCAGATCCAGATCTGCCACCTTTTTGCACCAAACGCACCAGAGTGGCAGATCCAAATTTTGCTATAACGGGCTTATTTTTAGTAGTATCGACTTCGGTTTTGCACCAAAAGATAGCTTTTTTTTTGTTCACATAGTGAGCGAAAAAACCGGTTTTGGTAAAAAATTGGACCTGCCCCCCTTTTGATGCAAGGTCCTCAATTGTAATGACCTTTGTAATTATCAATGCTTGAAGACGACATAAGCAATCCATATAGATAAATGCAATTCAACATCTGTCATATGTGATTTCTATTTTATATATTAATATGTATGAACATGTAATAAATAAATAAATAAATTGGGTGGCGCAACAGCTCGTGGAGAACCAGGGCCTAGTGACTTACAACTCACAACCATCCCTGTGTGCGTGTAGTTGGCGGGAATAGAGGGGACCTACTGTTTTTTGCCGAGTCCGAACGGCTAAATGAGAAGCACTTTTTCATGACAAGTATACTCTTGGAGGATTTGTCAGTTCCTTGCAAGAGGCAGTACTTCGGATAAAACATTTCTGTTTTTAGGTGGCACAGCTGGGAATCGAACCCACACCTTCGGCATGACAGTCCTACGCACTAACCATCATGCCACGAGGTACTACATGTACATGTATGTATGGCAAATAATGAATATGAAATAATTTGGGCTAGCCGTACGTCGCGTCAGTTTTTGCACTTCTGTGTGTTTAAATGATGTTTGGTTTTTATTTATACTTTTTGTTGGGCTCTGAGGGGGGGGGGGTGACATGACCCCCCCATTTCCCTCCTTGAATAAGTTTAGTCAGATACAATTTAAACTTGTTTATAGAGGTATATTATCCGATCCTAAATATTATATATGATTGTCTTGGAGCAAGGGGGTCATGACCCCCATGCCCCCTTCGTATATTTGCAAACTTTTACATTTGAAAAGTAAGTGGTTGTATTCCCTGACCCCAAAAATGTATACTTAGACACCAAGTTTGGGATCCTAAGTGATTTAGAAGCCGAGATATTATTAATATACCTTAATTTCAAAATGGCGGCTATAAAATCCAAGATGGCTGACCGCCGAGATGGGTCCTACCCTAAATCTGAAGCTATGGACCTAAGTAGTACCTAAAAAAAATTTGGTGCTTTTGTCCGCCAAAAACACATCATCTCGAAATTTGACGCTAAGCGACCCCACTAAAAAAATGAACGCCTGACATTTAATAGGGTTGAGATTTAAACCGTTTTTACTACACCAAATAACAAAGCTGTTAATATCTTCTTGCAAAAGTAAACGATCACTCACAGATTTGACGCTTTTGAAAATTTTCTTATCATCCGCAAAAATTAGAATTTCACTATAACGTATATAGAGGGGTACGTCGTTGATAGCTAAGATAAAAAGAAGTGGGCCCAAATGACTACCCTGGGGAACTCCAGATTTGGCAAAGAAAGGGTTGGAGACAGAGCTCCTAAATCTAACTTGATAGGATCTATTATGGAGATAAGAAGAAACCCAATTGACAGTGATGCCAGATGAGATTTCTAGAATCCAACCAAATTCCAAAAAAATCCCACCATTCTTGTACTGGAAGGAAAAAAAAAACACCATAACCTTTTCTGCTACAAGCATTTCCTAGATATACAAAAAGAAGAATGTTGGCTCTGCACTCTTGGTACTTCATATTCGCAAAATAAATATGTCATCTAATTGGTGAAGAAATTCAACTTGTCTTAGAAATTAATCAGTCCTAGAAAACTTGTAATCAATACTTAAAATTTCTTAAGGTCACGCACGATTTTTGTCACCTCATTTGTGGAATATTCACAAAAAATTTTTACCGATCCGAAAAATCACTAGATCATGATAAAATCAACTATTTTCAATAATTGATCAGCCAAAGTTTTTCTTATAAAAGTTCGTTTTAAGGTTACAAAAAAAATGTTGCCATCTCACTTGAAAGGTCACTTTACGGTCATAAAAGGTCAGCTAGTAAGTTTCAGTAATTTGTCAGCCATTGATTTGTATGAATTTTGAGATATTTTTTGATTTGTTCAAGGTAGTGATTTTTGGTACCTCATTTGTGTGGTATTCACAAAAAAAAATTATTTTTTAAAGTTTCTGTTTTTTTTGTGCCAAATCATTAGAGGTCATAAAATTCGAAGATAGGCCGGTATAGTGAATTGTGGTTTTTTCCACCAAAAAAGACACCATTGAAATATTTTCCCACCATAAATCCCACTATGAATATTTTCCCACCATTTTTCCCACCAAAGGCAATTTTTCCAACCATTTTGGTTGGAAAAACCACCAATCTGGGAACACTGCCAATTGATGAGTTTAGGAGGGAAGCCAAATACCTTTAACTTAAACGTGATGATGTCGTGTGAAAGTTGATCGAAAGCCTTAGAAAAATCTGTATAGATTAATCTTAGTTGAATTGAAATTTTAATCAAATAGGCATGGTCTTTTTTTTCATGGATCGATAGGCGCAAATTTGCGTAACCTAACAACTTTTTTTTACCAAAGTTATTGGTAAAAATGTGTTCTTTGACAGTTTTTGGTCTTTTGTGAATATCTCGGCTCCAGTATATCGGATAGAAAAAATTTGAATTTGGTTTAATTCATAATAACATCGGCTACTATACATATTATAAAAAAAACATTTGTCTAAACAAATAAAAAAAAAGTTAAAGTTAGTTAAAGTAAGTTTTTGTTGTTTATCACTTTATCGTGATAATTAAGAAAAAAGCTCATTTAACGACGGAGTTTTTATTTTTACTTTTATATCCTTGTCCTTGTAATTAACTACAATTATTATGTCGAAAAGTAAAAACTTAAAAATTTAATTGTTTATAATAATAATCTCTATCAATTTACCTTTAATTTATTTTATTTAAACAAATATACAAAAAGTTTCCGTTGGTTTATAAGTTTTTTTGTCTTGCAGTTAATACCTTTTTTCATATTTTTTGAGAAAAAAAATAATGTTTTACGGAACTTTTTTTTTGTAGTCCTATTAATTTTCTATAAATTGACAAAAAAAACCCCTCACGACGAACGAGATTCAAGATATTCATGAATAAGAAATGACGTGTCAGATTCCTGACGCTGTGTATGTGTATAGTCAAATATACATAGAATAGATTTCTTCAAGGCAAAAATTACTCAGGCTGATTTTTGGTATGTTATGTCTTATGTACGTTAGAATAATAGTACGGTCAAGTTAGATTTTATTATATGGAGCGCTGGGAACTAAATCCGAGGTCAGGTTTGACTTCACTATTCGATAAGGTATTGGTTCACGAGTCTAAAACCACATTTCTCACAACTGTACGACTGTACCTAGAGTCATTTGGCCGCCATTTTGTTTTTTATGTTCATTTAGATTTTTGCTTATAACTCGCGCATTTTTGATCTTAGGAAGAAAAGATTGTGGCCCAAACTTGTAGAAAATTAAATTTTCTACAAAATATGTTATTAACTTTTTTCACTAAACACTTTTGTTTAAAAGTAACAGTCCATTAAAAAAAAAAAAAAATTAAAATTTTTGTTTCCAGTTGCCATAATTTTGTTTTTGTAAATCAAATAAAAAAAAAACAAAATAATAAAAGTTATAGATCTTTTAATTATCTACATTGTTCGCTTTTACAGTTTCTTAATTGGAATTACGGTTCTCGCTTCGGAGCGAACATACGCTCGAGCAATCCGCACGGAATAAGTTTTTTTATTTATTAATTTTTTTTTGATTTCAATACAATGCTCGGGTCACCGAGTCTAATTTATGCTTCGAGTTTCGAAATGGTGTTTAAGGTTTTCTTGCCACAATCACAAAAACGAGTGCTGTGACACGTGCATCACATTCGTTTTTTAGCCTTTGTGCGTTATTTTTTTGTGTGGTTTCTCCAGGAGATAAGTCATTCAAAGTATTCTAGATATTGTAATACTTCGATATTCTTCTTCTCTTTTTGGAATGTCCTATGGTGGTCATCATCATCATGTTCATCGTTAAAAAAGATCCTCTCTTGCTCTTACTCGCTCTTTACATCTTTATCTTTCACAGTATCTTTCACAGTAGTATCACAGATACTATAGTTCCATAGATATCGCACGCAGAGGAAAAAAAATGACAATTTTTCAAACGACTGGGACGTACCTCTACGTCCCAGTTTGATCGAACTCGTGTGAATAATACTTAAACTTGATGTTACCTTAAATTGTGTTTGAGTATCAAGTTGCTTGTTGTGTTTTATTTTTTTGTGTGTATGTTTGTTCCTGTTTTTAGTTTATTTTGGTTGAGTATTTAATTGTACCCAGCGGGAAATATCGTCCTCAATGAAATTTATTGCTGAAATAATCAATGAATTCACTTGCCAAATCATAAGAGAAACGACATGCAATGATTTAGTAGGTGAAGAGTAATGCAAAGTTTCCTCAGTTCGTAGCTTTGATTCCACTTTCTGCTTTGTGTTTATGAAACGACCCTTTATTTCGGTGAATTTAAAAGGGAAATGTATGTGATGAAAAATTTGTGGAAAAGTAATGTACAAGATCATCAGTTCATTGTTTGAATCCACTCATCTGCTTTGTAAAGTGTTCATGGCGAGAAAAAAAAAAAAAAAACATGTGAGTGAAACTCATGGTGAATTGTAATCGATGATTCCAACGATGAATAGTAATGCACAAAGTAGTTTATAATTTTTTGGCAACTATAAATTCTCATTTTGTTGGATACAGTTCACAGTGACTTTCTTTAAAAAAGTCCATGTAAGACGAACTGAAGTCAATAGAAATTGCGTTTGCCGTAACGCCAAATATTTTTGATTTGAAATGGAAACAACATTTTGGTTTGTTTTCATTTTAAAATAAAGGGTGCATTACCGATGGGATTTAGTAAACAATACAAATGGGAGGATTTTATTGATGAAAAAGAAACTACCACTAACCTGGTGATTTCATAACTGAATTTTCATTCGATTTTTCATCGAAATTATTGAACTGATGAATAAGCTAAATACCCGTATGTAGTGAATTCACAGATTAAGCAATCACCATGTTTTTCATCACCTGGGTCGGTGAATAAACAACTTCCATTGAAGTAGTGAATTTGTTAGTGAATTTTCATCGGAAAAGTGGCATGTGCTTCCCGCCAATGACACGCCCATGTTAAATTCATCAAAGGAATAAGCTGAAAAGTGGCAGGTACAGCTTCCATTCCTCAAGGAAAAAGCAGGTTTTTCCTCAATGAATTTTTTAATTTTTCCCGCTGGGTAGGTACCTAAGTTTTTTATGTGTATGTATGTATATTTTATATTGCATTGTGAAATGTGAACGCTGTATCGCTGTATGTATGAAATACTTCTTTATCAAGGTTGGCTACATTTTGTCTGGATAAAAGAAAGGCATTTGAGAAGAAAAATGAACAGAATACATTTTAGTGTAGGTAAACATTTTTGTTGGTAGAAAAACACTTACGTAGACGAGAGGGGTACAAAAAATAATTCTGAATAGTTCTCAAAAAATGACTACAAATTTTATTATTTGAAAATAATATGAAGGTTCAGCAAGGTAATTACCGAAACCCCTTCTTAATAATGTTAGGGTTAATTTAATAGGAGAGGTGGTAGGAACAATTAATAGAATTTTAATACAAGTGCATATACAAGGGCATGATATTGAGTTGAAATATATTTTTTTTGTGAAGGTAACAAATTAAAAAAATATATTTTTTTAAGTGCTTAAATTTTTCTTTGATCAGTGGTTTTCTTAAAAAAAACTGAGATCCCACAGCAGATTTTGGGTGTGAGTGATAGCAAAAAAAAGAAGTATAGGCGTCGAAAGCTGCATTAAAAGCTGCTAAAAAAAGTCTTACATATATTTTTTTTATATATATTACTTGGTGCAGTACCGAAATTAGTAACGGAATTAAAAAAAAAAGTTTTGAAATACTACGTACAATTTCCTCTGTATTTCAAAAGCAAAAAAGAGTGTTTTGACTGAAGCAATATATCTGCCTTCCCTTTATGTTAATTTTTGTACTCTTTTTTATTAGAAAAAAAAATTATAGCAGACACCTGGTGCAGTACCTGCATTTATAACGGAGTTTAAAAAAAAGCCCTTTGAAAAACTCCATACAAATTTAGTAGTATTTTTAAGCCACTTTTACCAAAAGCACTTTTTTTGCCTTTGAAATATAGCAGATCTTTTTTCAACCCTTTTTTAGAAATTCGGTTATTAATGCAGGTACTGCACCTGGTGTGTGCTGTAATTTTTGTTCAATAAAATAAGGTAAACAAATTCACAGAACGAAGAGGCTGCTTAATTTTTATGAAGTTTTTCAAAGGCCTTTTTTTTTTAATTCCGTTATAAATGCAGGTACTGCACCAGGTGTCTGCTATAATTTTTGTTTTCAAATAAAAAAGAGTACAAAAATTTATAAATAAGCGAGGCAGATATAGGTATTGCTTTAGTCAAAACATTTTTTGTTTTGCTTTAGATATAAAGAGGAAATTGTATGGAGTATTTCAAAACTTTTTTTTTTAATTCCGTCACAAATTTCGGTACTACACCAAGTACCTGCGCATAATTTTTTTTAATAATTCAAACTATTATTATTAACATATGAAAGAGACAAACATATTCCTTCAGTTTAAACTGTAGGAGGGGTGAAAACCAATTTTGGCTAACACGATTATCCTCGAAGTTGCATTCCTATTTTTTGTTTTGATGCACTGTCTAATCACAAAGGCCCCAGTTGCGGACTGCAAGACTTTGATCTTTTGAATAGCCTTTAATGAAGCTTTCGACGCCAATACTTCTTTTTTTGCTTTCACTCGCACCCAAAAATTTGCTGTGGGCTCTTAGTCTAAAATGTTTAAATTCAAGTAGTTTAAGTTTAATATAATTAAGGATTTGATGAAATAACGGCTTTACTACGTGACGACTGAATTATAAAAGAAAAAGATTTAGTTCTTAGCAAAGGATTACAGTTTAAAGAATTAAAGCTAGTTAAAGTAAGTGAGGAACGAGAAGAAAATATTTGGGAATGCAAATTTTAAGTAATTATTAATATGCAGATAAATATTATATTAAAAAAAAAAATCAACCCAATTTTGAAATAACATTCAAATTTTCAAAAAATTTTTTAATTTTGGTTTTTAAATTCATAAAATACTTTTTGAAAGTGTTGATGTGCAAGATTATTTTAACTTTTTGGAGGTTTTCGAATACAAAATTTAATTAAAATTCGTTCAGCCGATAATGATAATGAGAAAATAAAAATAAAAAAAAAACCTTCTATGGGTGGCTTTGTTTCAAAAAAATGATAAAAAATGTTTTTGTATAAATACTGGTAGACCATTTAAGTTTTGACTGGCTACGTAATCTCGCAAATCAAAATCTCGCATAGCGAAATCTCGCAGTTACAAAATCTCGCTTTTCATAATCCCGCAATTATAAAATCTCGCTTTTAATAATCTCGCAATAACGAAATCCCGCAAACTAAAATCTCGCATATCAAAATCTCGCAAAGTTGAATTGCATTGCAACAAAAACATTTTTTTAATCAAAATGTTTTTGTTGCAATGCAATTCAATTTTGCGAGATATTCTATACCTACTGCAAAATATATAATCCAGTGTCTGAGTTCTCTTAGACCAAACTGTTATAGAAGTTATAATCTATAGATTCATTTCTAAAAGCCTTGTGCGACTCATTGCTCTTAAATTTGAATTTGCGAGATTTCGATTTGTGAGATTTTGGTTGAAATTTTCGAGATTTTTAGGTTCGAGATGTAAATGCGAGATTGTAAAAAGCGAGATTTTGTAATTGCGAGATTATGAAAAACAAGATTTTTAATTTGCGAGATTTCGTTATTCGAGATTTAAAAATGCCAGATTTCGTTATTCCAGATTTTGGTTTGTGGGATATCGTAGCGCTCCTTTTAAGTTTTTAAGCATGGAAACATTTACAATTATCTTAATCGTAGGAGCCATTTTTTTAACATTTGTTTTTTTTTGTGCATAAAAGAGAAATGTTTGTTTATATGTATTCTTAAGTGTTAAAAAACCATTAAGTACTTAGTTTCAAAAAACCTTCCTAGTTGTTTTCTAAATATTGAGCTTTCAGCAAAAAAATTAAAAGATAGTTTTTTGAAAATCCAAAAAAATATTTTTACTTACATTACCTTAACTTTTTGTAAGCTCTTCCATGAAAAAATATGATTCGAATCAGCTAAACAGTTTTAAGATAATCGAAAAAAGCGAAATGGTTTCTCATCCAATTGCGAGAAGCGAGACCCATGTTTTTTTTATCTTCCCTATCATCGCAAGATATGTTTGATCAAAATTTCGTATATTTTTCAAGTAAAAATATGCAGAACCTACTTAAATGTTTTTTAAACTAGAGTTTGAATTGTATGTACCTATTGGTACTTATATTCGTATATTAATAAATACTAGAAACTGCCTTACCTACCTACCTACCAAACTTTCTTTTTTTATGCTTAGTAAACTTTATTAATTAAAAATACACCTTTATAAAAACCTCTCCTACGATTTAAAATTTCTGTTTGCATGTATGTACAATGTACATTAGGGTGGTCCTTATATTGGGTTTTTTGAAAATCCAACTTGGATAGGCATCAAATGACTCTAAATAGAGAAAACAAAATTTCCTATTTTTTTCAGATTTTTATTTCACCCCCTGGTCACCCTTTTTCCACTTGAAGGTACAAATAATGGAGTTAGGGTGATTCTTATAACACGTGAAAAAAAAATCAGAACTTATAGATTAGATTGAGACGAAAAAAAATCGTATTGGAGGGGGGGTCCATTTCCCCCCGTTCAGGTAGGAGGGATCATTTTCTAAAAATTTGACCCAAAATAGAAAAAAAAATTTAAAAAACAACAGGACCACGTACAATGGCATGCTATAGCTTTTTTTAAAGCCATGAATCCAGTCTTTAATATGTTTCCTAAATCAAGTTTTTATTATAAATAGTTTCTGAAAAAAATTATTTTCAAACGTACAACATTATTATTTTTGTTTTTATTTTTAAGTTTGGAAATTATTTTTTCAAAAACTATTTACAATAAAAACTTGATTTAAAAAACATATTACAGACTGGATTCATGACTTTAAAAAAAGCTATACCATGCCATTGTAAGTGGTCAAATTTTTAGAAAATGACCCCTCCTGCCTGAACGGGGGGAAATAGACACCCCCTCCCATACGATTTTTTTTTCGTCTCAATTTAACTTCAAGTGGAAAAAGGGAGACCAGGGGGGTGAAATAAAATCTGAAAAAATTAGGGAAATTGTTTTTCAATGTTTTGAATCGAATGAAGGCTATCCAAGACAATGTCCAATTTAAGGACCACCCTAATGTACATATATGTATATGTACATGTACAATACTTATTCATTACTCGTTATCATTACATAAGATTACCAGAGTTCTTATTTTTGAGATCTAAGCAATTTTATGAGTTGCTTAAGCAACTCGTTCATTTAGAACGAGTTTAAATCTTCGTTACATTTTTCTATAATAACTTGCACACCTATTTTCATAATATAAATTCTCTGAATTACCAAGCAACTTGTACTATGTGTATGTTTGTCAAAATTATTTTCGATTCATATTTCTCAAAGAGAAAAAAAGTCAAAATAATTGTTCATTTCTGAATTCTTAACATTTCTCGTCGAAAGCCAATAGTTTTGCAGTTAATGAGGGTGGCAGTTTCCAAAAATCAGTTGTTCATGTTCCATCAAAGCAATAAATGTACATAAGTATCGATCCAAAAAAATAAATATGTATGTATTTGTATGTACATATGTATATGCCAAAGCTAACCTTCATTCCACCACGCTATCCCTTTACCGATCACGCAAGCCTTCTCTGCTGAACATTTCTTCCTAAGCTTTTGTTATTTGTTCTACCGCCAAGGCCAACAGTAAAAACAAAAGAGATTTCTTAAAAAAGGAGCAAAAACCATAAAAAAAAACAATACAGAAGCTACCGCGCAGAACAAAAGATAGATACCTACATACATAAACACACAAATACACAACGACGACATCACACCCCACAGATCGCAGCTACTCTCATAGTACGGGGTAATTAGATTTCGTTATATGGAGCTCTGAGAAATAATTCAAACATGCAGTTTGACTTTCATATTCGAAAGAGTATTAGTACACGAGCCGAAAACCACATTTTTCACAATTGCACCTAGAGTCATTTGGCCACCATTTTGTTTTTAACGGCTTTTTTTGTTATCAGACGTAACTCACGTATTTTTGACGCTACGAAAAAAAATTTTGAGACAAACTTGTAGACAATTTAATTGTCTACAAAATATGTTAAGTAACTTTTTTCGATAAGTGCTTTTTTTAAAAAGTTATACTGCATTTTCTTAAAAAAAGTAGGTGTTGATTTTGGTAAATTCTTCATATCTTATTTTTTTGTTCTAAAAAAAAAAAAAAAATCGAAATAAAAGTTATAGTCCTTTCAATTATCTATATTTTTTGCCTTTACAGTTTTGTGATACGGCTTACGGTTCTCGCCCTGTAGCGCATATTAATAGTAGAGAACTCTATAGAATCATATATTTTTAACTACTTGGCTTCTGCTGGTAAATAGAAACCTCGAGGCTCGAAAGCAAATTAGTACTCGAGCCGAAAACATAATTCTTCACAACTGCCTGTAGAGTCATTTAGCCACCATTTTGTTTTTAAGGTTTTTTATATCTTCGCAAGTAACTCACTTTTTATTTATGCCAGACAAAAAAGTTGTAGAACAAACTTGTAGAACATTTAATTTCCAACAAAATGTGTCTTGTAACTTTTTTCGATAAGTACTTTTTTAAAATTGTACTGCATTTTGTTAAAAAAAGGGTTTCTTTTCAATTTATTTTTTATAAAAAATAAATGTCGAAATAAAAGTTGTAGGTAGACTTTTCAATTAGGGTAGACGGGGGAGCCTTTGCCAGGATTTCGGGATTTTGACCTTACGCGAAAATTTTAGCTTGTTTTCAATTTTCTTGCTATCTAATATGTTCCTTTCTTTATTATCTTCATTTTAAAGTACATTTCATCTTGATACTTTAATGATTTATATTTTTAATTTTTAATTAAAAATAAAAATTTGTGATATGGCAAAGCTTCCCTGGTAGGGATGATTTGCCATGGGTATGGGGTACGTTTGCCAAGTACCTAAATATCAAAGTCAGCAAATACAAAAAAGACTAAACATTTAAATAACGTAACAAAACATATTTATTAATTCAATTATATTAAAAGTAACTTAAATATTTATAATTCAGAATTTTTATTTCATTTTCTTTGCCAGTGGTAGAGCCACGTCATGGGGTGCCTTTGCCAGGAAAACCTACCCACTAACAACCGGCAAAGGCTCCCCACTAGCTGTTTTTTTGAAAATTTACTTATAACTTTTTTTCCTTGTAAGCAATTAATGTAAATCAAAACTATTTACCACAAAAAATATACTAACAAAAGATATTTGAAGCGAAAAGATATTGAATGAGAAAAAAATAGAAATTAACGAAGATTGCTTACCATGTAATTTAGAATCTGGCACTTGAAAAAGCAACACACAACTCCAACTCGGTTGGTGTCTAGCGGAGAACTGCCAAACTTTGTCAGAAGTTTGTATATAGGGATATGTAATAAAAATCGATTTTTCGATATTTTACATTTTGTTCGTTCGCCATAAAAGTTCGATTGGCAAAGGTCCCCCTATGGCAGAGGGTCCCCCTTCTACCCTATCTATATTTTTTGCCTCAATATTTTTTTCTTATGCGGTATACCTTATGATATGATTTGTTAATAGTTTAAATTATTTGCGTATAGTTTAACTATATTTCCGAATTGTAAAATTAACTAATATCGCACTCTAATCGAGAAATGACTTCAGAACTTTTGTGGGAAATTACATAGAAATTCCCAAATTAATTTCTTAAATAATGCTAATTTAATGTTAGTTAGATAAATGTAAGATAATTTTATCGACTGGGTTTAAATGGATGTAACTTCAAAACGGCTGTATTTACGATAAAACATATTAAGACCTTTTGTGTAGAAAGTTCAATTTTCTATAAGAAAAACGTGAGTAGTAAGTTTAAATACTTGTTATTATGCATAAAGTTATAAAATTCCAAATACAAACAGGAGTTGGAAAACCGAAATCTGCGACGAGGCATGTCTAAACATGATTTTTAAGAGCCCAAATTTTCACAGATATCTTTTTTCGCTTAACTGTTTGAGCCTGTTTGGAAGAAAACAGATTCTATTTCTTTGATGTTCGCTCGTTTTTGTAGTGAAAAACTCCATGTTGAGGGTGGGGTGGAAGAGAGTTATGTCGTCAATTATTTGTTTGAGTATAGCCAATTATGATACGAATATAACAAAACAAAATTATAACAAAAATAAAACATCCAATGCTGTACGGATTTCTTGAATATGCATATATGCGCTACAGAAGTATGCCGCATAAGAAAAAAATATTTAGGCAAAAAATATAGATAATTGAAAGGTCTACCTACAACTTTTATTTCGACATTTATTTTTGTATGATAAATTGTTGAATAAAACACAACATCCCTGTTCAAAATAATGTATACCACTTAAAACTAAGCTTTTGTTATCATTGTCATATTTTGATGTCATATCTAACCTGAAATGTTACATACTGAACTTCTATCTTTTTTGAATAAAATGAAGTCATCGAGAAAGGTTGTAATCCATTTATTTCTAGGGGTTCATTTATAACTTCTACCATAAATTGAAAAGAAACCCTTTTTTTAACAAAATGCAGTACAATTTTAAAAAAGTACTTATCGAAAAAAGTTACAAGACACATTTTGTTGGAAATTAAATGTTCTACAAGTTTGTTCTACAACTTTTTTGTCTGGCATAAATAAAAAGTGAGTTACTTGCGAAGATATAAAAAACCTTAAAAACAAAATGGTGGCTAAATGACTCTACAGGCAGTTGTGAAGAATTATGTTTTCGGCTCGAGTACTAATTTGCTTTCGAGCCTCGAGGTTTCTATTTACCAGCAGAAGTCAAGTAGTTAAAAATATATGATTCTATAGAGTTCTCTACTATTAATATGCGCTACAGGGCAAGAACCGTAAGACGTATCACAAAACTGTAAAGGCAAAAAAATATAGATAATTAAAAGGACTATAACTTTTATTTCGATTTTTTTTTTTTAGAACAAAAAAATAAGATATGATGAATTTACCAAAATCAACACCTACTTTTTTTTAAGAAAATGCAGTATAACTTTTAAAAAAAAAGCACTTATCGAAAAAAGTTACTTAACATATTTTGTAGACAATTAAATTGTCTACAAGTTTGTCTCAAAATTTTTTTTCGTAGCGTCAAAAATACGTGAGTTACGTCTGATAACAAAAAAAGCCGTTAAAAACAAAATGGCGGCCAAATGACTCTAGGTGCAATTGTGAAAAATGTGGTTTTCGGCTCGTGTACTAACACCCTTTTGAATATCAGAGTCAAACTGCATGTTTGAATTATTTCCCCGCAAAAGTCTAACTACCCCGTACTATCAACCGACTATGATTTTTATAGTAGAAGTTAGAAGATGAAGAGGGCTGTAGCTGTAGTTGGATTATGAAACAAAAATGTGTTAATGTGTCTGTGTGTGACAAGATTGATCGAACACGAATTATGCTCAAAAGGGTTGCATAGGTATCCGAAGTTAAATCGAAATATGTGTATCTTGGAATCCAACTCACTGGTCGACGTTTTTTGGGGATGATCGTGTTCTGTGGGTGACATTCAGCTCTGTTTGATAAGGTTGCATGGTTTGGCTCCGACAAATCGCTTAAAATAGTCGATTGAAAAAGTTGTCATTTTTATTTGCACTGAATGCAATATCTATGTAACTCTATTATCTGTGGTAGTATCTTTCACAGTACACTTACTAGTCTATTATCTATAGTCTAGTCATATCGTATTCTTACCATGCAAATTGTGGGGTAGTTTTGATTTGTTCGCTCCTTTATGTTTTCCGGGGTGCTGAATCCGAATCTGAGGTTTCCCAACAAAATTTCGTGACGCAACATAGAAAAAAATGCAAAAAATTATGCAAAAATGCATTTTTTGGGAGTTTTTCACTAACTTGACCGTACAATAATGGTATAAAAATACAAGGTGATTAAGAATTTAATCATATAAAAAAGAAATAATGTTCCGATCACAGAATAAAAAAGCGCATCATTAACAAAAAATACTAAAAATATTGGCAGGTTAAATTTGTTACGGTAAACAATGTTACCAATCGACCCTTGCTGTCAGCTGTGCTGTGGTTGAAATCCAAGTGGCAGACAAAAGCCCTGCTTAATAAAGCAACAGCAAAATTCAATCAAAATACAGCCCACTGCAACTGTAGATTTCCAGTGCTCTCTATCAAGTTATAACAAAAGTACAAAAGTACCGCTTGTACAAGAAACAAATTCTAATACACTCAAAGTATAAAGCCGCAAGTACAGTGGAGTTGTAGATTTATTTACAATGACAAAATTTAATGATTGAATGATTGCATGATTGAATGAAAGTATGATTGCATTAATTAGATTTAGATAGAAAACAAGTTGAAGGTAAGAAAATCAAGATTAAATGTTAAGAAAATCAATTCAATTAATTAAATTAGCAAAATGAAAAGTAAATGTAAGTAAATAGCAAAATGAAAATTATTAAGTCGATGTGAGTTCTTAAATAGTCGAAAACACAAGGTATGTTGTATGAGATGAAGGGTCGCCATATTTTGTTTTAAGTGACGTCATAGCGAGTGTTCACCAACACATATAGCTTTAAGAAATAAATTATTTATTGTTTTACTTGAAATCTAACAACAAATAATTTCAAAACATAAATAATCTATTGTTTTACTTTGAGTTTTAATAGCAAATAGCTTCAAAACAAACAATTTATTGTTTACTTTCTTTGCCATAAATGACAAACAATGGAGATAATTCATTTGCAATGACGTCACGAATCGTTTGCTTGAACTATCAAGCGTACCTTGTTATTCTTATACCATGCGTTAGAATTGAGGTAACCTATAATGAATCTGAGAAAAGTCCTCAACTATCCGATGACCGCTAGGTCAGTTATAAGGGGTCAAAAGTCATGAAAATAGGTTTTTGTCGAATATCTCGAAAACGGTAAGTTTTGGAAACATTAACCGTTAAGAAGATACACCATTCAAACTAAACGCATCTGGTACTTGACATCTAATAGTGGGCATGCTAGAGCACGATATAAGAACATACCTGTCATTTCAACCTGAGGGGTTGCGCTTTAGTATACTTATATTTCATGTCATAATTTTACTTTAAGGAAGTTTTTCCAGAAGGACGAGCGTAAGGTTGCCATTTACCATTTAAAACCCCGAAATAGTACCTACGCATTGAACTATAAATCGAGAACAAAATGTCTGATGATTACACAAAAACTCTCATGGAATTGAGCAAACTTGAGGCCTTTGAACCACGATAATATTTATTTTGAGTCTTTGTCCAGAAGATTTAAGGGTGGTTATGGGTTTCATATTGATTTCATAAGATTGGGCATGAAAAATACCCTACAGTAGGGTGTCCATCTAGGACCTTTACAAAAAGAGAACATTTTCCTCTTAAAGCTTTAAGAAAAGAGAACATACAAAACAAGGATAAATTGAAAAAAACTTATAAACATAGATTCAAATTACTTAAAATTGAAAGAAAACTTTTTTTTTAAATGAAAAACTGTAAAGAAATAATTCCGATATAAATATAAACTCTGCAATATTTTTCCTTTTTTTTAGTTTATAAAAAATAGAAAATGATTTAATTGAAATCTTCTTGCTCGTTCTAATCATTGCCATTTTTGTTTTTATAATTTTTTCTTACTAACGTTTTGATTTTAAAAGATATTATTTTTTTGTTACATAGAGAAACAAAATTATAATATACATTTTTTTAAGGTAATATGTATTTCTTGTCCATTGGCGACCAATCGGGGTAAACATTCTTTCAGTAATTGCATTTTGTACAATCGTCACAGGACAATTTTTAACAATTCCATACATTTCTCAATGTAAGCAGGTATTTGAAACTTTGAAAAATACCTATCAATTTACGATTTACGACTTTTTATCAACTATACCTATTTTTAAGTTTCATCCAAGAAAAAATATCGATATCTCTTCAAGCCAAGTTCGTTTATGGTTCAAGATACTTAACAGCTCGAATTTTTGTGTATTTAATTCACACTGAACCATGTTTGTAATCATTTATTTTATGTTTTTTGTTTAATGTTAAGTTCCTTATTGATTACAAAAAGTTTTTTGTTTAAATAACGAAAAATAAATAAAAACACGAAATATATTTTCGACGAAACACTTGTCAGATATTTTTATTCACTTCAACGATAATAAACAAATTTACGTATGCATTTCGGCATGATTTACATGCCATCATCAGCTTCACGCTTTAAAATAAAACTAAAGAAAGACAATCAAAAAAGAGAAAGTAAAATATTTTTAGAATAGATAACAATTATTTGGCCAATTTGAAAAGATTAGAGATGATGTTGCCTGCATCGGTGTTCATTAGATTTTTGCCTTTGTAGTTATATGTACATAGCTTCGTAAGCATCAAGTTTTCGCTCATCAGTGACGTTTTTTATAATTTACAATTATCAGAGAAATTGCCTATATTTTGAGGAGGCTCTTCTGTGTTGCTGTAAGCATGTAAAGCAATCGATGACTTATGAACCGCTTTACATTTGATGTCATATTGATGCTCTTTAAATCTCTTTTCCACGTTGCGTCTCGTTTGGCCTATGTATTTTGAGTTGCAGTTGGAGCATTTTATTTCGTAAATGCCCGATTTGTTTTGTATTGGGGTTAGATCTTTGGTGCTCCCTAATACATTCTTTAGTTTGTTGTTGTTAGTAAAAACTATTTTCATACCATGTTTCGAGAAAATGTTGACCAGATGGTTCGTGAAAGTAGGTACATACGAATAGATAACCCTTTGTTGATTTTGTGATGCAGCTTCGATGTTCTGAGTGAATAAAGTTGAAAGATTTTGTTGTTGTATCTTTTTTGAATGTTTTCGTACCAATTTTGGATGATGTTGTCTTTGTAGCCGTTGATGTTCGCAATACGAAGAATGTTTTTATATTCTTTCGTGTAATTAGCCGTTGACAGTGGCAATTTGCATAAGCGGTTGATCATAGAGTTAAATGCTGCTAGCTTATGTTGCTGTGAACAAAACGAAGAATTGGTTATGTATCGGTCGGAGGTAGCTGGTTTTCGATAAACGGAGACATCGATTTTGTTTTCATTGTTGCGTGTTAAAGTCAAGTCTAGAAAGTTGATTGAGCGTGTGGATTCATTTTCGACTTCGTAAGTGAATTTGATGCTATCATATTGGTTGTTTAAGACGTTGAGCAAAGGTGAGATGTTATTTACTTTTATGATACAAAAGACATCGTCCACGTATCGAATCCAAACTCTAGGTAATAATCCTTTATTTTTAAGAGATGATTCAAAACTAGTGAGGAAAGCTTCAGAAATCAGTGGTGACATTGGATTTCCCATGCTAGCTCCAAATTCGCACTTGTACCATTCATTTCTGAATTGGAAACAATTATGTGACATGCAAATTTCAGCTACTTTAATGTATGTATCTATTTGTTGAGATGACACATTGCATTTCAAAAGATGATTTTTTATTGCTTCAATAGCCGTTGGGATTGGGACGCTAGGAAACAAAGCTTGTTCCAACGAGAGTTTTCACGTTGTCATAAGCCATTTTGTTCTCGATTTATAGTTCAATGTTCATGTACCATTTCGGGGTTAACCTGGTAAGTGGCAACCTTACTCTCGTCATTCTGTCTGGTTTGTTTCGTTGTTTATCAATTGCAACAGCGACTAGCATTTATATAAACACACACAAGCTTTCTGTTGCTCAGCAGTGCTGTCGTTTTGGAAAAGACAAAAGCAGTACATTCCAAAATGTTTTGCATAATTTTGGGGCAAAAGCAGTACGCATATAATTTTAATTTTTTTCAAATACATATGTATTATTAGGGACTCGCACCACATAAATGTTTCAACCATTTTCAAACATTAATACTAAGAACCGAGACCTTTCTCTCAAATCAATTTGCATATTACAGATTACCGTGGTGAATAACATCGATATCTTCTCGTAAGAAAGTATTGAGTTACATATAAAAAAAAATTAAAGGCATCGAAAAAAAAACTCTTGTTCAGTTATTTATTTGTGTTTTTAATGAATTAAAAAGATTTGACAAAGGATTTTTAACTCAAAATCCCTTTAAAATCTGTTTATTACCACAAAATTCACAAAGAAATAACTGAGCAAGAGGTTTTTTAAAATTGTAATTTAAAATTTTATAAATGTTGCTTAATACATTCTTACGGGAAGGTATCGACAAGCTTTTGCAGTTTGCACTAGTGTATGTGAAAAACTCACCTATACGCAAATTTTTGCCGTTCATGCTTGTGAAATTCAAATTGTGGAACGTGGAAGTGTATGTTCATGGAAAATATGTTTTTTGTCTGTGAACAGCGAAATTTAAAGGGCAATACAATAAAGAAAATGCAGTACAAAAGAAAACTGTGCAGTACGGCAGTACGCACCAAGCTAAAGCAGTACAGATACTTCTTTTTCAGTACGTTCGACAGCCCTGTTGTTCAGTCGGTTTCTTTCTTTTTTCCCCGTGCACCGATTCGTAAGCCAATAATTCGCTGGACATACCTGCATTGGGATAGAGCTAACCAAACCATTCACCATTGTGGTTTCAGTGGCGCTGTGTTTAGTGCATCGGCCTGCACGGCAAAGAGTTTTTCAATTAATACGAGCATAACCACTAAGCACCACTAAAAGGAGTCCGATGATCGAGGTGGCTCTCGTGAAATAGCTATAACTCCAGCCTATACTATACTTTGTGGTAATACACACAAGTTGTTGTTGTTCATTTAAACAGATAAAGATGTTGCCAGATTGAAAATTGCAAATAATAAAACGACTTTTCAGAGAAAAATTTGTTATAATACCTAAGAAAAAATGTATTTTAAAATTTTTGAAATAACACAAAAAGTAATAAAAAAACATAAAAATAAAATAATAATAACAAACGCTGATAAAGGGATAAAACAGTTAACATGTATAAATCAGACTACACAAGTAAAATGCACACAATATTAGACGGTAGAAATATATAAGACGACGAGAATAGATCCAACAATAGAACTACAAAAAAAGAACAACAGCATGGCGAATTTTATTTAAGCAAAAATATCTTGAGAACAGACAGTGATATTGGCTTCGGTTAAATTGTATTCTACGCATATTGATGGAATAAGCAGTTGGTAAGAATATAAAACATAATTATCAACTTATAGCTTTTTAAATACAAAAAAGTTGCTGAAAATTGTTGAAAAAAGTTATTTGCTCAAATATCTTGAGAACAAACAATGATATTGACTTCATGGTAATTTTATTTAATACACTAGCTTATAAATTAAAATTGATAACATTTTTAAAATATTGAATAAAAAGTTTTATTGAAGCGAAAAAAACTCTTTAGTACGCAAGGTTCTACTAGGTAGTTATAACCCTTTGAACGATGATATGGAATGTGTAGATCAGGGTTGCCACTTCAAGAAAAAATGACAGCAGTATATTCTTTAAAAAATGCAGTAGATTCGATTTATCAGCAGTAGATTTTTTATTTAACGAAAAAAACTATAATCGGTTTCTTAAGACTATAATAATAAATAAATTCTTATATATAAAAATCAATCGTTGTGCGTTAGTCCTGCAAAAACTCGAAGACGGCTACACTGATTTGGATGATTCTTTTCGAGAAATTTTTGGTAGGTATGAACCAGTGGGTGTTTAAATGAAGTTTAGTTTAAATCGGTCTTGCCTGTTTTACATACAAAAACTAATAAATCAATAATGGAGTTTGAATACATAGTCTAGTCATATTGTATTTTTACCATGCAAATTATGGGGTAGTTTTGATTTGTTCGCTCCTTTATGTTTTCGGGGGTGCTAAATCCGAATCTGAGGTTTGCCAACAAAATTTCGTGACGCAACATGGAAATAAATGCAAAAAATTATGCGAAAATGCATTTCTTAGGAGTTTTTCACTAAAGGCTCGAAAACTACCAACTATTCGAAAATTACATCAAAGTAGCATTGAAAGTATACACAATTTCCAATAATAAATCCTTATTTAAGGTTTTTTCTGCGACAACCCAAGCGCTAGTCGAAAACTGACGTATTTTTACTGTTTTCGAAACTCCACTCGAAAGCTCTAAGAAATTACTTTGTGTGACAAAATATGTTGTGTGTCTGTAATACCAACCAAGATATACTTTTCTGATGGTCTTTGATGGGCTGAGTTGGAATCTGGCCTTGAAATTGCTCTATCACGCCACGTTTTTGAGATATTCAAATCTAAAAATTAAAAAAAAAATGCATTTCTTATACAAATTTGGGGTTACTTTTTTTCTTGAGGTAATTTTTTCGAAAAAATGTTTATGATCATTCTGAAGTATGAATATTTTACTTCAAAATTCTTTTTGAATCTTTCAAATACCTCCATTCGTCTTCGAGAAATCGTTGGTTCTCGTTTTACTACCTAATTCAAAAAATCCCACAATTTGCCCTTTTGAGCACAAATTGACTGAATTTTTAGAATTCGAGGAAAAACAACGATTTCTCAAAGACGAATGGAGTTATTTGAAAGATTCAATAAGAATTTTGAAGTAAAATGTTCATACTTCAGAATGACCGTACAAATTTTTTCGGAAAAAAATTATCTAGAGAAAAAAATATAACTTCAAATTTGCATAAAAAATGCATTTTTTTTAAATCTTAGATTCGAATATCTCAAAAACGTAACGTGCTAGAGCAATTCAAAGGCCAGATTCGAACTCAGCGCATCATAGACCATCAGAAAAGTGTATACTGGTTCAAGATACAGATAAAAATTCAAATTTCACGAAATTTTGTTGGCAAACCTCAGATTCGGATTCAGCACCGCCGAAAAAAAACAAAAAAAATTACAGTCGAGTCTCCCTTATCCGGAATTCCACTAATCGAGGACTGGATTTTCAAACGAGAATGATATTTTTTCCTATCCAAGATGGTTCTAGGGTGATCAAAAGCTGCAGTTTGGGTGTTGTAATTTCAGTGCATATTGCAAAATTTCTAAAAAAAAGTCAGTAAGGGTATCGTCCATTGAACTCAATACATAAATGAAATGTAGATGTAGACCATGAAAAATTTACTTTTGGGAGCCAGAGGCACGAAATACACAAAAAAATTGTCCTACCAAAATTCCCAAAATAACCTACCAAATCAAAGAAAAACCTACCAACAATTTTTTTTTTTAATATTTTTGTTTAAGAGAAAAAAAGTATCTAATTCATATATATTTTCTTTTATTATTTCATATTTTATCAGTGTAATTTAGTGTAAGTAAGGAACTATGTATTAAAAAAAAAAACAGTAAACTTAGGTACCTAAACGAGGAATCCTTAAATAACTAAAAACTTTAAATTCAAATTCACATATCATTGTCATAGTTTATCACATATTTATTATATGATCATAGTAATCATTAAGTTTGTTGGAAAACGTAACATAGAAAAATTAACAAAAATAAAAGCATATACATATGTACATATAATATAATTCATATACTTCATTTCTTATTTAGTTCATTTCATACTATTTGTTTAAATTAACATAAATAAAGGGTTATGTTTATACATATAGGCACTTATTTAGATTAACAAAAATAAAAATCATAAATTAGGAACCGTCATTATTAAAAACTTAGAATTCAGTCTACATACCATGTTTAGGTATGCATTTTATCACATTAAAAAAATAAATAGAAATCACAAATTATTATCATACAAAATCTAAATTAAAATATTTGAAAAACTTAACGAACATACATAAAATAAACAAAAGTAACCTGTAAACTAAAAAAAACTCACAAAACCAAAAAAATATTATTCCAAGGTCTAAAAACTAAAAACTATCTTTGGCTGACCAGACATAATGGGGTTGACCAACTCTTTTGCCAACATTATCCCATTTATAACATTGAATCCCAGCTTATTCCTCAGTTTCGTTTTAATAAGCGATAAGTCGAAAAACTTCCGTTCCGCTGCTGCGGAACTGTGAGGTACTGTCAATAAATTAAAAACAAAATTGGACAAATCTTTAAACAAGGTTCATTCATGCCATTTTGAATTTGGCCAACTTTTTCCCAAAATTGATTAATATCAATTTGCATAAATTTGCATTGAATCCCGATAGTTTCAGATTCACAATCAAACAAATAGTGAAAAGCAGACACTAATGGCAAAATAGATACTTCATTATCCGATAGAACTTTTTGAGGACATATGCACATTTCATATAAAAAAAGTTAACGTCTTTCTTTAATTTGGCTTGGACTCCATTGATTTCTCCAGCCATGACGCTAGCTCCGTCGGTCGCCAGTAAAATGTAAAATGTAAATATCTCTGTTTAACGGTATTTTGAAAAATCAAAATTTTGCTCAAAAATTTAAATCAACATTATGTATGTGCTGTGAAAATTTGAAGTTTTTAGACCGCCCCCTTAGAAAGATATAGGCAAAAATGTGTCAAAAATTGACACAAAAAAAGCATGTTTTTTAAAAAAATCAAAAAAAATTGTAGAAAAGGGAGCATCAAAATATCCTTAAAAATGGTTAATTTTTTTTCTTATTATCTTTCTAAAAATAGAAATTTAATCAAAATCGGTTGAACTTCTGATTTTTGGTGAATTATTTTATAAATAACTATTTTCTTGCTTTCAACTTTTAAACAATCATAACTCCTTCAAAAATTTTTTTAGAGTTTTCAAATATATGCATTACTTTCTTATATTTTTAACATCTATCGACAAAAAAACAAAACAAAATTCTAGAAACTCCCGTTTAGAATTGGCCCTTTTTCAGTTTTACCCCATTTTACCCTAGACGCCATTACAAATTTTGGTGTAAAACTGTGGTTTTATATTCTTATATATCATTGGAACAAAACTGCATCAAAACATTTTGTACTTCATTTAACTTTGATATATAGTCAAATTTTGTCTAGGATGATCGGGCTATTATAATCCACGGAAAAGTGGAAAGCCATTCCTGCCGAAAATTACGATCTTTCTTAGTGATTTGAAGTTCTTCTTCTTCCTCAGAACTTAGATGTCTACAAAAAATAGTTATTTGAATTAGAGCCTTCGATTTTGGGCGGACGATTAATTACACGGGTACCCGTGACACGGGTACCCGTGTTTTAAGGAATTGATACCCGTGTACCCGTGTACTATTTAAATACACGTGTAAATAAAAATACACGTGTATTTAAAAGACCGTTGCTTCTTTCTGATGATTAACCAGACGTCGTGCATTATATTTAAATAGGACGCTTCGCAGCATAAATAAAAATCATTCTTTGCCTATGCTCCGTACCAGTTCTAGCATATTTGACACCTTTTTCTACCTACTTTCATTTAAAAAAAAAAACAAGTGTTTAGTGGCTATTTTTCTTTTAACTGACTGTATTCTTAATTTATTTTGGATAAAGATTATAATGAAATAGTAGACAAAATTATTATCCAGAATGGCAATGGAATTGGAATGAATAAAGAAATAAAACTAGATTAAAAAGAATGGAAGCCAGTTGTTGGTAAGTTACATAGGTATAGTTGAAAATAATTGAACAACCATGGTACCTTACCATTTACATAATGTTATGCATGTGTACCAGACCTGTAAACTTTCAAGTACAAGTACCAGTCAAGTACCAAGTACCTTGTACTTGTACTTGTACTTGAAGAAACCAAGTACAATGTACTTGGTACTTGAAAACCACCAAGTACAAGTACTTATTCAAGTACTTTGTTTCAAGTACATGTACTTGGTACTGTAATACTGCCAAGTACATTTTCAAGTACTTTTCAAGTACAAGTCCATTTCAAGTACCTACTTTTCAAGTACAAGTCCTTTTCAAGTACTCTTCAAGTACAAGTCCAATTCAAGTACTTTTCAAGTACCAGTCCATTTCAAGTACTTTTCAAGTACAAATACATCCCCCTATTTCATAGAAATAAAGAGCACGTCCATTTCCATTACGACCTTGAAATTTGACGGGATGGTAGGGCTTTTAATGAATGCAAAGGAAAAATATTAAAATTTGAGATTTTGGATTGAGGAGGCGTGGCATCCACCCACATTATCAGGATTGTTATTAATTATTGAATGGAGCACTTGCGATAATTTAAGGACGATGAAATTCGGCATAACGGTAGTAATTATATTGTTCAAAAAATTAAAATTTAAAACTTGATATTTTCCGTTCATGGGCGTGGCAGCCACCCACTTTCTAAGAATCTATGGATCATATCGAGATTTAATCAGGGAATGATAAAATATATTTGAATAAACATTGAACATTTATATTCAAAGGATGTGGTATCTACCCATCAGCGTACGGAAATGCTCACTCATGAGCTGCTCATGTGTGAGCAAAACAAAATTATCAATTATGATAGGATCTTGTTCCTGAGTAATTAGCTGTAAGCATTTTTATTTTTGCTTGAATTTTGAAAAGTTTCGAAACCCATGGAAGTTCGTTGTTCCTTGAGCGATTGCAATTAAATTGCCGTGGGTGAAAGCTGAAACAGAACTAAAAAAACAAAACAAAAATTTCAACAGGGTGTTCCAAAAATGTGTTAACTTTGTTCAGTGATTACAATGAAATTGACACAGGTGAAAGCTGAAATTGAATGAAAAAAAAAAACAAATATTTTCAACAGGGTGTTCCAAAAATGTGTTAACTTTGTTGTCCCTTGAGTGATTGCAATGAAATTGACACAGGTGATTGCTGAAACTGAATGAAAAAAAAACAAATATTTTCAACAGGGTGCTCCAAAAATGTGTTAACTTTGTTGTTCGGTTTTATCGCCCATGTACGTTGTTCATTGTTGCAAGTACGCGAAACTAGAGGTGTGTCGTCAAACGTTCATTTTGAAAGATTCAATCGTTCATATGCCGTTCAGTTCAATGATTAGTTCTTTTCAATCGTTAACTTTTTCAATCATTTTGGTGTGTGTTTAATAATTTTGTATGCGTATAATATGGGAAAGTTTCGTTCCTTTCCAATCGTTCATTTCTTCAATCATTTGGGTTACGAATAAAATGGGAAAAAAATTTCGTTATTTTCAATTCAAACGTTTTTTAAACATTCCCGTGATTTAATGTTTTAAACAACTATTAGAAATTATACCCTTCTATTTGCACACCGTCTTTGATATGATATACTTTGGGGAACTTAAAGAGATACAAGTATGAACGTACTTTAAGAAACTGACCCAAACTCAAGTTTGTTTGCATTCGTTGTATTTTATTTCAACATGATTTTGATTATTTCCGAAGCATCTCCTTTCTGTTCATTCACTCTACTCTTTTCATTTTTCATAATTTTGAACGAGATTGAAAAATGATTGTATCTCTAAGTGAACTTGTGATTGCAATCAATCAATCTTTTTGGTATACGAGTCAAAAAGAACGAATCAATCGATTGACACAGCTCTACGTGGAACAACGAAATTGTAAACGATAACAACGAAAAAAAAATGAAGAAATTGAAAGCTTTTTTGAATTTGTTGTTTTTTGTTGTATTTAAAAAAATGATAGGTAGGTTAGCCACTTTTGAACATTAATTTAAACCTATACATTTAAAAAATATTGCTTTGTTTTCAATGTTTTTTTTAATCCAAAAATATTTTTTTCAAATAGTTTTTCTGTTTGATACACCACAACTTCCCCCCTCTCCCCATCAAAAAAACACCCTTCCATGTGAAATATTTTTATAGACTCTTCTGATTTTTCATTCTCATAATACATTAAACATTTTCACCAAGTTTCATGATGGTACTAATTTTTTTGTTTTATTTATCCTATTTCACGTATACTAAATTGAAATTTGCCAAATCCAAGTTCAAAATAAAAGACCCAAATATTGTATCAGTTAACGTTTGGTTTGGTTGTGTGCAAGTGCGAGTGCGTGTCATTCTTGCTTGAGATCAAGATTTGAAGAATCGATCGGAATAGAATGGAATGGATTGGAATGGAATGGTTGAATGGAAGGTAATATCTGAAAAAAGATCAAACAAATAAAAAAACGACTTTTTACTAGCGATATATAAACATATGGTAGGTAAAGGTAATAGTAGTACAAGTTCTTAATTCAGAAAAATTCTAATAAAAGCAACTAAACTAAATAAACAATCTGAAAACAAAGCCATATTTTTAAAATGTATAGGTTTAAATTAATATTCAAAAGGGGCATACCTACCTATCATTTTTTTTTGTAATACAAACATTTTATTAATACAAATTATTTTAAATAAATCAAAGATAAAAACATTTTTTAGAACAAGCTTTTATTAAAATGATCCAAAAAGAAGAAAATAAACTTCGAATTCATTCGAATGCATGAATTTATTATATTAAACAATTTATATGATTTCCCAATTAATTCATGATTTAATTGTATATTAATTGGTTAAACGTGTCGCGACAAGCTTTTATATCATATAATTTGTTTAATGTACCTACATATATGTACTAGATTGATGGGTTTGATTGAATTTGAAGTTAATTTTCTTCTTTTTAGAGCATGTTTCAAATAATGTTTTTACTATTGATTTTCGTATTCTTCTCAGAAAATTTTTTCATTTGATACCCATATCATAGCAGTTCGTAAAAATAAATATTCCGAAATCTTAGGCCGTCCACCATATTAGATTTAGAGTGAATTCATTTTATTTTACGCCTTCTTCTCAGAAAACCCTTTCATTTGATTCCCATATCATTAGAATGTACACGATATATCTAGTCCGCCATCTTGGGCCTTCCAACATTTTGGATTAATCGTGACGTTACTAAGCAAACCATACACTGTCATCGGGTTGGGGTCGAAATCCCGCGAATCAAAATCCCGTATGTCGAAATCCCGCGTGTCAAAATCTCGTTTTTCAAAATCCCTGAAATCAAAATCCCGAAAATCAAAATCCCGCCGTTTCTACTACTATGCGACAGCTCATTAATATTTTTTATTTTTTGGGCTCACTATAGAATTTGGGGTGGGTGCGAGGTTGGGTGTATGTAAAGTTTCTTTTGCATTTAAAAAAAATAATATCATTTATACATAATTCGAAGAAAAATTAAAAAAAGAAAAAAAAATGATTAAGTTTAGCCGAAAAAACTGAAAAAAAATTTTTTTTTAAGTTTTGGAAAAATCTTTTTTACCAATTTTATTTTGATTTTTGGGAACGGGCACATTCCAAGATCACGAATATGCATTTTATAAGTCGCTAGTACGCTTAGTTTAGCCGCAAATCGCGTTTAAAGATATAAGTCGAATTTTCGTATAATGCGATGCATCAATTGAGCGCTAATGTCAAGTTTTCTTGAGCAACAGTACATTACAGTACAGTATCATTCATATTTCAAAGAAAAATTAAAAAACGAAAAAAAAAACTGAGAAAAGTTTAATTTTTGATTGAAATTTTCTAAAACAAAATATTTTCATTCATATTTCGAAGAAAAATTAAAAACCGAAAAACAAATTGAGAAAAGTTTAATTTTTCATTGATATTTTCTTCAAAAAATTTTGTTTTTTATATTTTCAAAAAAAAAAAAAAATGTCCAAAAAATTTATATTTCTATATAATTTTTTTTCAAAAAAAAAATCCCACCTGTGTCCAGACCCACCTCTGTCCAGATCCAGACCCACCTCTGTCTTCTTTTAGACTACCGTTCCCCATCACCCAAACCAAAAAAAAATTCCCACCTGTGTCCAGAATCCAGACCCACCTATGTCCAGCCAGAACAATCAACGAATTGTACTTGAAAAGTACTTAAAATGGACTTGTACTTGAAAAGTACTTGAAGTGGGCTTGTATTTGAAAAGTACTTGAAATGGACTTGTACTTGAAAAGTACTTGAAAATGTACTTGGCAGTATTACAGTACCAAGTACATATACTTGGAACAAAGTACTTGGAAAAGTACTTGTACTTGGTGCTTTTCAAGTACCAAGTACATTGTACTTGTTTTTTTTCAAGTACAAGTACAAGTACAAGGTACTGGGTACTTACAAAGTACTTAAGTACAAATGTACTTAAGTACCTTACAACTCTGATGTGTACATATATTTTTGCTTCCTGGGGGTCAATTCTCGATCTGTGAAACTGTGAAGTGATAAATATGATAGCGCCTTCACGCCAAATACGATTTTCGAAGCGTGAAAAAAATGAAAACAAATGCCAAAATGTTTTCATATGATAATTCATTTATCACAATCATTTCACTCTGTGTAAACGTGTGAAAAGAAAAATGATAAACAGAAACAAGTTGTGCTCATTTGGTACACCCATGTCGCCATCTTGGTCTTTCTATGACGTCACAATCATCTTTTTCTATGAGCAAGTGGTAGCATTTTTTTGTTCGATGTTCAAAGTGTAGACACGGTGCATTCAAGAGGACACAAGCGTCCACAAGCTTTTTTTCAAAGCGAACCTCTGTCTATCAACTCCTACTCTCACCTCCAAGTGGTGAACATCGGGTGCCTAGTACCTTTAACTGAAGATGGGGTTCCAATCCCTGTGGACGGTTTTAGGGGGCAGCAAACGAGAGAGGGGGGGAGGAGTGTTCCCACTAAGGCACTTCTCCTTCATTCAGGCGGCAGCGGAAGAATTCTTAAGATGGAATCAACGGTGGCGTCTACAGTTCCAGTTAGGCTGAACTACTTAGTGAACACCTTATACGGGCTACTACGACATATTCGGAGCTCAGGCCTATAAGGAGCGGTTAATCCGGCTCCCCGCCCTTGGAGTTATATTGTAAGGGTCTGGTCCTCCAGGTTGGGGGTCGTGCCGTCGGGGTGACTTCCCGGCCAAGTAAAGCTATCTTAGTTGCGAAGCACCAACAAGCCTCGGATACGGACGGATTTACTGTTGACGAACCAAGCAAACGAAATAAGGACAACGAACTTCGGATCTGCACGTGGAATGTTCTGTCTCTCTATAGACCACGTGCAGCCGAACATTTAGCGGAGGCCCTAGACTGCTACAAAGCAGACATCATCGCCATCCAAGAAGTGCGATGGGATGGGCCGGGCAAGAGAAAACTGAAAGACTGCGATATCTACTACGGTGACTGTTACCGACCACAAGGGCAGCGTCTCTTTGGATGTGGATTCGTCGTTAGAGGCAGACTTAGGCAAGAAGTCTTGAGTTTCAACTATGTGAACGAGCGCCTCACGACAATTCGCATCAAGGCTAAATTCGCCAACATCAGCCTGATATGCGCGCATGCCCCCACAGAGGAGAAAGATGACGACACCAAGGACGAGTTCTACGAGCTCCTGGACAAGACATATGAGCAACGCCCTAGCTATGACATTAAAATTGTCTTGGGTGATTTTAATGCCAAACTGGGAAGAGAAGAGGTCTTTGGTGGCACAATCGGAAGATACAGCCTGCACGACACCACCTCCGATAACGGACTCAGGCTAATCGACTTTGCTGCGGGGCGAAACGTTGTGGTAGCTAGTACGCAGTTCCCGCATCTCGATATACATAAGGGGACATGGCGAATTCCTGGTCAATCAACCGCCAACCAAATTGACCACATTGCGATCGACGCAAGGCACTCCTCCAGTATCAAGGATGTCCGAACGTTCCGAGGAGCCAACGTTGACTCGGACCACTACCTCGTTGTAGCAAAGGTAATGCTACGGATATCCAGACCAAAGCCAAAACAGGGAAATACTGTGAGGAAGCTCGACGTCGGACGGCTACAGTCGCAGGAAATCGCCAGGTCCTTTTCCGATCGAGTCTCTCGCGCCTTCTTAACTAGTCCTTTGCCGCCAACTGCAAACATCGAGAACCAGTGGAAAAACTGCCAGGAAGCCATCAGAGATGTCGCCTCTGACGTGCTGGGCTTTGCACGACCACCACAGCGAAACCCCTGGTTCGACGAAGAATGCCGGCAAGTACATGCAGCCAAACAACAGGCATACAAAGCGGCGCTGCATAGAAGGACCAGAGCTGCTCGCGAGCTCTACGAGCAGAAGAGGAGAGAGGAGCACAAGCTTCTTAGAAGGAAGAAGAAGAGCATGAGAAGCGCGCGATCGAGGAGTCAGAGAGATGCCACTGCAGGAATGAAGTTCGGAAGTTTTACCAAAAAGTAAAAAGAACCTCCCAAGGTTACAAGGCCCGAACCGAAGCCTGCAAAGACGATCAGGGGAACATCGTGGTGGAATCGCAGTCGGTGCTGAGGATATGGAAAATTTCTGCAAATTGTATAACGGCGCGCCGGCGATTACGAACCAAATTCCGCTAACATGCAAATTGCACCATTCAACTTGGACGACGTAGGCCAACAATTCCGTCCACCCGATCTTGACGAAGTGAGGATAGCCATATCTAAACTTAAGTCCAATAAAGCTGCTGGAGCTGATGGCCTTGCGGCTGAACTATTCAAAGCGGCTGGCGATGAATTGGTTAGGAGTATGCACCAGCTCATCTGTAAAATATGGTCGGAGGAAAGCATGCCCGATGAATGGAACCTCAGCATTGTTTGCCCGATCCTCAAGAAAGGCGATCCTCTGGACTGCACCAACTACAATGGCATCAGCCTTCTTACGACGATGGAGAATGCACGCTGCTCCATCAAGGTCGGCAAAGACCTCACCGACACCTTTGATGTCAAAAAAGGTTTTAGGCAAGGCGACGCGCTGTCATGCGACTTCTTCAACATCGTTCTTGAAAGAATAGTGCAAAACTCTCACGTCAACACTAGAGGCACAATCTTTCAAAAGTCCGTCCAATTACTCGCTTACGCTGATGACATTGACATAATGGGACGAACAAAGCGTGATATCAGTGGTGCTTTTGTGAGCATTGAGAAGGAAGCCAAGAAGATGGGTCTAACGGTGAATGAAAGCAAAACGAAGTATATGCTGTCAACAAGAAAGGACACCCAACACCGACGTCTAGGACAGAACGTCACTATAGACAGCTATAATTTTGAGGTGGTCAGAGACTTTGTCTACCTAGGATCCGCTATAAGCTCAGCGAACGATACCAGTGCTGAGATCAAACGAAGAATTACTCTTGCCAATCGCTGTTTCTTCGGGCTAAGAAGGCAATTGAGAAGCAAAGCCCTCTCTCGAGCAACTAAACTGTCCCTGTATAAGACGCTTATCATCCCGGTCCTGATGTATGGTGCAGAGGCATGGACACTGCTAACGGTGGATGAGAACGCGTTAGGCTGTTTCGAGAGGAAAATTCTCCGGGTGATTTTTGGTCCCGTCTGCATAGATGGGGAATGGAGGAGAAGATACAACCACGAACTGTATGGGCTGTACAGCGACACCGACCTAGCCACAAAAGTGAAAAGCCAACGACTAAGATGGCTGGGTCACCTAGAGCGAATAGACACCAATGCTCCGGCCCGGAAAGTCTTTGAATCCAACCCCGTCGGACAACGCAGTAGAGGTGGACAGCGTAAAAGGTGGCGCACGCAAGTGGAAGAGTACCTCAACCAACTTGGCGTGCGAAACTGGAGACAGCTAGCTAGAAACCGAGCCAGCTGGAAGAAGCTTGTTGGTTGAGGCCCTGGTCCACCCCGGACTGTAGCGCCACCTTAAGTAAGTAAGTAAGGTAGCATTTTTCATGTTAGTACATTTTAGTATTGACTTTGATAGCTGTTTTTCATAACGAGTTCGGGAATCGCCTTGCACGTGTTTGTGAAGTGATAATATGATAAAACTCTGTGAAAACTGAAATGATAACTTTGTTTTCATTTCACAGATCGAGAATTGACGCCCTGGTGTTATTTATTGTAGAGCCAGGTACGCATTATCACTCCTGCATGACAGTTTTGCTCCAAATGATAATCTATATTTTATTTACCTTGTGAATGACGGAATTGCTGGTCAATTTTTTTTTTTGCAACATTATTCCGAAACTGTCATGTGTGAATGATTATGTTTGAAAATAAGTCCTTAGATTCCTTAAAGTAGGTCAGTACCTTTCGAAAGGAAACAAATAGCACTTCGTACCTAACATTACCTATACTTTTTACTTAAAACCTATACAACAAGTTGGTTGTAACATGCCCAAGGCGCTCATTGAAAAATCATGATAAATATAAAGAACACATCAATTTAATTTTAGACGCAGTGAAACTGAAGAAAAAGGAGATTATGTTCTTTACTTATATTTAAGCTTTAAAGCTCATACTAAAATTATCCAAAAAAAATGTTCTTAAAACGAAGTTTTATTAAAAAAAGAAATGCCCCAGAAGAGTAATTGTCTAACCAAAAAAAAAAGGAAATTTGTATCGCCAAAAAATTATAGAAAAAAATATTTCTCTAGAGGAAAATCTGGTTTAAACATTTTAGTTTAAATTTTGGCACCCCCTTAGCTTTGGTCCTGGATGACTCCTGTCTAAATCAACTTTGAAGTTAAATTATATTATATTAAATATTAAATTTCATCCAAATCATAGAAGTCGTAATAATACATAATTTATACTGCAAATTACTCTTTTAAATTCTAAAATAGATTAAAATGGGAGTGACAGTAGGCAGATTGTACCAAAACTAATTTCAAAATTCTATCGAAAAATTTCATCTAAATCGGTTGAGTGGCTTCCAAGAAAAAAAGTATTTCAGTTAAACAAAGCAAAGGTTCCGTGGCAGGGGGCGGATGTATCTAAAGCCAATTTTTAAGATTTTTTTATCTTTCATTAAAACAAACTCTTAAAATTTCTTCAGAATCGATATAGCCGTTCAGAAAAACCAAATAAATTTAAATATAATACAGAAAAATTATAATCTGTATACAAGAAATAATATCTTAGGTAATTATTTCTTTTTTATATATTATTATTTTTAATAGACCTAAAAATAATCCTCGAAATATATTAGTGTATGTAAGTAATTACCAAATTAAATAAAAAAACTTTTTTTATTTGAACTTTAAGAAGTAAAACAAAGCATAAATATACAAATAATACAGAAATATCTGTGTTATACGAATGTACTAGTAGAAATTCCTGTCATAAAACAATTTTTTAACTATTCAAAAAATAATTAGACCGATTTTCAAGTTCCTTTGCATCCGATTTACCGATTTGTGCCGATTCCCATGGTTATTACCCGTGTATTGCTAAATACACGGGTAATTATAAATACACGTGTAAATATACAGACACGGGTTCATGTACGGATAATTAATTACACGGGTAACACGTGTATTTAAATACACGGGCATTAGGGGGCTCTAATTTGAATCTATATGCATGTTTCCACACATAAAAATGTGTGTGATTAGTTATTTGAATTTAGGAAAACTTACAAGCTTCTTGAGGATTTTCTCTGGATGTTGATGCGCTGGTCTTTCCAGAAGAACCCACGAGCCACGATAACGACACCAGCTGTAGCTTTTTTTCGTTCACTACAAAGATTTATTTAAAATGAAGCTTCATAGCTAGTTCTTATTTTTCAAAATTTACCTGTTCGAAGGCAATTTTTCAATCGTTGCTGATGATGTGTTAGTCTTTTCAGAAACACCATCGACATCGATCTCTGCATCTGTCTTTCGTTTTTTTTCTTATTAAAAATCTGCTCAGATTGTATTTGATTAATTCTTTTCACAAATGCAATGCTTAAATACTTACTTACTTATCCATGTTTTTGAATCCCGAGAAATTAAAAATCTTAAAAATAAACAAATTACATGAATTTTTATTTAGCCTGTCAAGAAGTGTCAAATGCAAATCGAAAATGAGGTGAGTTCAGTGAACCATAATAAAGACAATGCGTTTACACGTGAGATGGTTCAATAAGACTCTGGTTAGACTACTTGTGTATCTTCTTTTATTTTATTTACAACAACGTTTTTGAGTGGATGGGAGTTTATTTAATTTTTATTATTAAATTATTAAGAAAATTTAGTTTCGTATGCAGTATTTCAGAAAAAAACCTACCAAATCGAATTAAACCCTACCAACCTACCAAAGACAAAAAAACCTACCAAGTTTGGTAGGATCCTACCAAAACGGCAACCGTGGCCCAGAGGTAAATGAAGCTTTGCTTGATGGATATTTAAAAAATGTTCTTGGGCTCTAAACGCGGATAAAGGTTTTTCACTGTCAGTTGGAGCAATCACTATAAATTTGGTGTTGGGATTATTCTAAATGCTCAGAACCAAGGGATGAAGGTCTATATTCATATAATGGGGGCTATCGTGAATAAAATTTCCCACAGAATTTTTCCGATAGTCGATAACTAAAAACGTGAATTATGTTCGCAGTTTCTTTCGGAATTTATTGTATTGGCATCGAAAATTAATATTCCATGGCCACTGGGCTACCGTTTTGATCGACCAAATTTAAGGAACAGTGGAAAATTGTTGGCATTTGCAATTTTAGAAGATGGGAGAAATTCCGTGGGAAATTTTATCGACGATAGCCCCCAATTTGAAATGCACACTGAAAAGCGAAAGGATGGTACAACCGACTTGAAGGTAAGTCGAATCTCGATCTCAAGGGCCAGAATATTAGAACGAAATTCTAAAGCGCGGTCTTTTTCCTACCCTAACCATATAAAATAGCTAAGGATTAGGATCGGTTTGGTATACCTAATGTTAATCAATTGCTAATACAGAATATTTTTTATAATCCAAGATAGTTGTTGGGGGAACAAAAAATCTCAGCGCATTATGCAAAATTACAACGAAACTAACAATGATAAAAAAAAACTTCTAAATATTGCAGACTTTGATTGGAAATCTGGAAGACCTAGAAGAGGAAGAAGATCTGTCATTCTGACTCCAATCGAAAAGGCCATAAGTCATCTGATTTCTACCAACAGCCCTATCTGTTTCAGCAGTTTCAAGTGACCTTCGGGTTTGCTTTTTTTAGTCTCAGAAACTTCCGGTCCGATTCTTAAAATTAATTTTTGTGTTTGAAAGGCTGAAGTTAGTTAAGGGCTTTTAGAAATGGGTATTTTTAAAACTCTAGCTCTTTTAAGGGTGATATGATGTTAAACAAATAAAAGCTTATTGGTCTACGAAATTTCAACAAGGCATAAATAAAGTGAAAGCTCTACTTGCGGATAGCTCCGATCAGCTGAAAATTCCGTGAAACGGACCTATTTTTTGGAAACCAACTTTTTCCTCGAATTTCTTATACGAATTGCGTTCCTATAAACGAACAGTCCTTTTAAACGGACTAGGGCATCTATTTTTGCTCATTACAAATAGAAAATTTCATAACAAACGGACACAATGGAAAAAGTGTTGGATCTATTATTATCAGAACAATTCCTACATCGAAAATCTTTATGGCTGTTTTATGGCTGATTTACAATGCCGCGTTGGGCGTTGCGTTGAAAGATTTGCCTGTCAACGCAAAAGTTTAGGCATAGGAATATCTGTTTAGTGTTTTCAATGACGCGTTGAGCATTATGTTACGATTTTGCATCCATTAGTAGGTACACAAACCAACGTAACGTAAGCGGCTGCAACGCGAAAGTAGAGATTATTCAACTTTTGCGTGCGTTTTGACATTTCGATTTCAATTTAGGTATGTGGCCATCTTGTGTTGAAAAAAGTTTGAATTTTTTTGCTCGATTTATCTTGACGCGGCCTTAGCGCTTGTTAAATGTTACGTACGCATCGCGAACGCGAACGCGTCATTGTAAATCAGCCATTACAATGCCACGTTGGGCGTCGCGTTGAAAGATTTGCCTGTCAACGCAAAAGTTCAGGCATATGAATTTCTGTTTATTGTTTACAATGACGCGTTGAGCATTATGTTAAGATTTTGCATCCATTAGTAGGTACACAAACCAACGTAACGTAAGTGGCTGCAACGCAAAAGAAGAGATTATTCAAATTTTGCGTGCGTTTTGACATTTCGATTTCAATTTTGGTATGTGGTCATCTTGTGTTGAAAAAAGTTTAAATTTTTTTGCTCGATTTATCTCGACGCGGCCGTAGCGCTTATTAAATGTAACGTACGCATCGCGAACGCATCATTGTAAAACAGCCATTATTGAACGGACGCGAATCTCTAATAACCGGACAGATCACTGTTACGTTGAGAGCTTAGTTGGCGATTTCTCGGGTAAATAAGTTAACGTTAGTTGTGAGTATATGACTCCTATTTCTTCAACGCGTTTTGGCATTGTAAATGTTCTACTGCGCTTATTTTCGCCAGTTCTATTTGGCAATCTTTCTCTTAGCCGGACCGATCAAATAACCGGGAAAAAAAGGGGACGATGAGTGTTCGCTTATTGTAGCTTTCACTGACAAGGTGTACCTAAGACTCAGAAGTTTCTCATAAGCCTATTTAAAAAAATATTCTTTTACAAAGTAAGGTGACCACGGTCTACTATACCTAATTTAAGAACAATAAAAAAAAACTGGAAGTGCGGCCATCGAGAGTGAATTTTGTTCAAAATTGGGTTCGGAGTTTACCAACAACTACATTTCCTAAGACGATACAACGTTCGCAGGGCTTCGCCTATGAAGAGTTGCACTCACATTTTTTAAATTAATTTATGGTGGAACGAAGTTCATCGGGTCATCTAGTTACTGACTACAAGAAAAATCTTAATCTAAAAAGTCTTCGATTTATCATTTATTTGCGTTTTATATACTTTTCATATGTGAAATTAAAAATTAAACTTTAAAAGTCCAGGAGAGTCTGACGGTATCCAACAAATGCTGGTGACATTCATTTCCTTACACAAAAATTACTTTTCCCAGAGTACTAACATTTAACTTGTTTCGAAATTTATTTTTAACTAGGCAGGCTTACTGTCGAAAACTTTCACTCTGCTGCAGCACTAATATTAGGGAGTGACAAAAAATCAACATATACTCGAAAAGTGCGACACATGTTTTTCCCCAAGAGACAATTTTTGTATCGAATAAATTAAGCCAAAATCTTGAACTGTCTAATGGATCACTATATTTACATAAAAGCCGCATTTTATTATATGATCTAATCCGGATCAGATCATGATAAATAAAACAGACAGGATCTTAGTTACATACCCGTCTCTTTTTGCCTAATGTTTGTTTATTTTGCACGTGTCTGGTTGCCTCTTTTCTTGGCACTATTGAGACAAATTCACAATAGTAATTTTTGGATCATTGAAATAGATCCAGATAAAAAGCAGGATCCCATGTTGTTATTGTAATCACTTGATATAAATTGATCCGGATCAGATCATGTGGATAATAAAATGTGGCTAAAGGCTCTTGGTTCCCTTGTAAGGCCCTCAAGTGACTATTTAAATTTTCTTTATTGCAATCGGTAAATGGAAAGCATTCTAGACTAGAATTAATAGGTAATATTGATGGAATAGCACCATCGACTACTAATTTTGCTTGTACGAACATACTTCAGGAGTTTAATTTTTTATCGTAAAAATCGAAACTAGCAGCTGTTAAATATTTGCATGGTTTTTCACAGCTGCTCGAGAGAAGATTTATTAAAAAAAAGTGCAGTAGCTTGGATTTAGGGGCAGTGGATTTATTTTTTGCGGAAAGTGCAGTAAATCTACTGCAATTGCAGCAAAGTGGCATGCCTGGTGTAGATAGGACCCTGTTCCCTGCTATTTGTTCAATTATTTCCGGAACGGTAAGAGATACAATGATGTGGATAGTGGCAATCGAAAGAGCATAGTTGCTTTATTACGATTCACTATATAACTCAGTTTTGACAAAAATATTAGTTAGAACCATTTTGTCCTAAGGTCGCGATATAACTTGATTGAAAGATTTAATAAAAGAACGGACTTTAGGCTTTTGAACGAGCTATACTATAGTACATTGTTGTTTTTCCGTTGCTTTTTAACAATATTGTTTGTCTCTTTTAAAAATGACGGACAAACAACGCAACACATCTCATCAGACTAATTTGTGAAAACAAAAAGAAATAGGAAAATGCCCATCCTTGCCTTGGTTTTGCATCTACTCCCGTGCCCGTGTGTTAATTCATGGCAAGCAGGTTCATATAATAAATTAAATTTATTTGTTTGACAATTATTATTTGATTTGTTTCTGTTACAATACAATACCTAACAAGGAATAGGAATCATTGTTGAAAATCATATCCACTTAACCGTAATAGATGACTTAAACCAAATACACTTTTTTGTGACTTCTTATAGGTGGGTCTTTGCGTTGCTTCATTCAAAAAAGGAACACAAATAACAGGTTGCATTAGAAAAGCTTTGGTATAAAGGGTATTTATAGGTACCTATCATATTTTATTATAAGGAAAAAAAGCTTCCGCAGTTGGCTAAGGAAGTGAAATATTAGTCCAAATATAACTTTTACAAACTTTAAATAAAAGCTTGCAAATTCTCTAAGGGTTGAAAAGCTTTGTAATGCTTCTCTTAAATATAGAATCCACAAGAAGTTTAGAAATTGAAGCACATTCTATTACATATTGTTCCACAATTTACAGTTATAAAAGCTCTAGGATTAACAGAACAGAATTGTAGCCAAGAGAGAATTCCAACAGAATTCCTTGTGTGTTCTATGTTCTTTTGATAAAGCTCCATGAAGCTTCAATTCGTATACAGTTCTTCGTGCAATTCAAACGTTTATTTTTTTTTTGTATGCTTCGTTAAGTTCTAAGGTTGATGTCCAAGGAATCATTTACAAAGCTTTTGAATAAAGAAACACAGTGGAACAGATAAAATATTACAAAAATCCTTCCAAAAAGTATCAACAAATTCTAACCCTCATATAATTTGTTGAGAAAGTTGTGACAAAACCTGTGAATAAGCTACTTGAGATAATTTAAAGAATTATTTTTTTACTGATTTTGAAAGGTATGTTCCTCCATATTAATAAATAAAAGAAATACAAATAGTCCAGCGCAATTAGACAAAAATATTCCTAGACCCCGGTGGTTATTATTCAGGACATTCCCCCTTAGGTATTATATCACAAAGCTCCCAAAAATTTCGAGGTGGGGTTTGAGTTTGACCATCATCTTGAAAAAAACGCAACCGTCTTGGATTTTCAGTTTCGGGCGCATTTTGGGAACTTATTGTTCTTGTCAAATTAATCGGTTAGACATGGAAAAACAAAATAAATTCGTTAGAGACCTATTACCACTCTTAATTCTAGCTTAATTGTTTTAAGTAAAATGAGATGGCTGAGAAGAATTTAAAATTGGTAAGGATAGAATATACATAAAAGAGATGAGTTATTTGTGGGAGTCAGTGCTTGATACACTATAAAAATATATGTGTTTTTTTCGAGAAAGCGAATAAATATTGAAATACTACCATAACCCCTCTCTCAAACTGGTACGCTAATAAATGTTGGTGAGTAATATATTTGATCATTCATCAGGACCAAGAATCAAAAGAAACCATAAATTCTTTAGATTTTCAAGGAAAATTTTTCAGTTAAAATTCATCACTGAGAAAAGCTTTTTCGTGAATAACTTAATATTTTGAATTCAACCGATTTTTTTTGTATTGATTTCTGAAAGTTCGATAAAAGGCTAATGTTACTTTTTGTTCCGAAAGCTCTTCAATGAATCATGCATTTAACATGTAAATTTGGTGTCCCAACCTCGTTTTTTTCGACAAGGCTGGCCATACACGATAGAGCCAATGAGCCAAATGGCTCCGCGCCGATCGAAAATTGGTCGTGTATGGGATGGATTGGCCTCCGATCCATTTGTATTTTCAGCTAATCTGAAATCCCACCGAGCCAGATGGATTGGATGACTCGGTAGTGTATGGCCAGCTTAAGGGCTTAAAAAATACGGAACCAACATAAAAACTTAGTAGCTTCAGCCTAGTTTTTGTTTCATTCAATTCACTTGGGGCTCTGAAAAAACACAGCTTGGATTGTCGGATATAAATTTTTAAGTCCCCAGCGTCATTTTTAATATTTGTTTGCATTTAAAGTCGATTTTTCAGAGATTGCTTACTCTGGTAGAGAATGCGAAAAACTTTCATATTTTATTGACACTGCAAGACATTTTTCATATCGCATTCACATATTTTTTTAGCGCAGAACAATTTTGACTCACACTACCATTTTATTTATGCAAAAAATATTTAAATAAATACATAGATACTACTGACTGATTTTGTTTAATGCAGAAAATTTTTGACCCGCATTAACATTTTTAAATGCAAACATTTTTTTACTGAAATTTTACATTTTAATGCAAAAAATTTTCATATTGCATTAACATTTTTTTTAATGCAGAAAGTTTCTTACTCGCATTAATTTTTTTAATACAACAAATCTTCGATTTTGCATTAATAGTTTTTCTTAATACAAAAAACTTCTTGGCCTTTTCATACTGCATTAACATTTTTTTAATGCAAACAAATTTGTAAATTGCATAGCAACAAATTTTCGAGTTTGAATTAACATTTGTTTTAAGGCAAAATATTTTCACATCGCATTCAAATTTAAGGTCATAAGGAAAATAATAGCTAAAGAGGGACAACAGGAGAAACAAATGCAAAGTGAAAATAGAAATAGCGAAAAACAAGAAAGGGAAGAAGTTTTTCCGAAATATATTTCGTTTCTTTTCTCTCACACTATCATGAAGTGATTATTTTATTAAATTACTTGAGCATCATTCCACTAGCTTCCAAATAAAAACAGATTTTGGGCAAATTTTCCAAAAATTAATTAGGGAGGCAGTAAGTATACTTAGAGCAATTTTAGTCACTATCGCATACTCTGGAGTTGAACAATAATTGGGGAGTAGACTTCAACTCATATTTGCAAAAAGTCCACTATAAAAATATGTTTAAAATATGTTGGTGGCATGGTATATTCCAAAGCCGGGTGGCAAAACTGAAGTTGATCAACTCTAGACTAGAGATGAAAATCGGAAGTTGAAAACGTCAATTTTGAGTGGATAAATACAAATTCACAAGTTGAAAATAAAAATTCTCAAGAGTTATGTTCAACTTTGACTCAAAAAAGATTAAAATGTATTCCTATTTATTTTTCAATATTTGGTTTGAGTATTTGTTTGGTTTCAGCGATGCCTTCAGAAATATAAAGCTTATCAAACTAATAATGTACCAGACCCGGAGAAATTTTGGCTTAACTCGGAGCCCGGAGATCAGAGTGCATTCCCGGAGTCTCCGGGGCAAAATACCCCTGTTGGTAACCCTGGAGAAAACCGTTCTTTTGAAAACTTTTGAGCAAGTTACAAAGAATAGTTGACAGTAAATGGATTACACATTACACATAATAGGAACATGTGTAATGCTATGTTTCCACCAAAGGGTTATCTCAGATTAGATTAAATAAATCCTTTTGGTGTTTCCACCGCACAAAAAGATTTAAAAAAGATTAAATTTGACAGCACCTTCAAAAATGCAAATGGCGTTCCAACTTTTCTTATGAAGTGCGAATGAGACAGAATGTTTGATTCGTGTGAAACAATGAAGAACTGAATGCGAGTCTCGAATGAATCGTTCAGCACCATGTAAAAATAGGTTAGTTCGATTTGTAAAACTATTTGTCCTAGCAAGATTTAACAAGATTAATTTCTAATCTTCAAGATTTACGAAATAAATTTGTATGGTAAATCTACTATATTTAAAGGAGATTTAAGGTTAATCTCATTAAATCTCAGATTAGCGCTAGGTGGAAATGTAGCATAAAACTAAAAAAAAATCAAAGGGGGCAATTTCAGTATCAAGTGTCAATTTGAGATGAAACATATAGAAAAAATTACAAAAATATGGTGGACTCCATGCCGATTTTCGACACTCTTATGTGCACGGTGATGGGATAAGGGGTGGCAGAATGGAGATGAGAAGAGAGACAAGAAATGAAAAGGATGAAAGAGAGGTACCTCAAGTGGACGCTAGGGGTAGAATGGCAAAGTCCAGGATACATAGTAAGAGAGGAAACAAAAAGAGATAAGATAAGAGCAGGGAAAAGGGGCTCTGGATCTTTGGCACCTCATATGAGGGAAATTTAATAAGAAAAGATGTCATCTAATTGGTTAGTAATTGGTCAGAAAAGGTCAAGTGGTCCCAGAAATTGGTCAGCCCTAGATAACTTTTAATCAAGGCTTAAACTTTCTCAAGGTCGCTTGATTTTTGGCACCTCATTTAAGGGAAATTTCCAAAAAATGTATAGATACCATCCGAAAGATTTCTAGATCGTGATAAAAGGTCAACTATTTTCTCTAATTGGTCAGCCATAGATTTTTTTCTATGAATTTTTGAAGTTCGTTTCAAGGTCCCAGAAAAGCTTTTGGCACCTCATTTTGGTCATTTAAAAAAATAATAAAGTATGCAATTTGAAGGGCCTCTTCACGATTGTAAAAGGTCTGCTACTTTCAGTAATTGGTCAGCCATAGATTTTTTTTCTGAATATTTAATAAATTAAAAAAATATTTCAAGGTCAAAACGATTTTTGGCAGTTCATTTTAGGGAAATTTGCAAAAAACGTGTACCATCTGCAAGATCTCTAGATCTATATAAAAGGTCAGCTTAGTTTCAGTAATTGGTCAGGTATAGATTTTTTTTGATGAATTTTTACAAATTTCAAGGTCATAACGATTTTCGGCACCTCATTTATGGGAAATTTGCAAAAATTTAATACCATCAGAAAGGCCCTGACAACTACATATATAAAAGGTCAGCTAGTTTTAGTAATTGTTCAGCCATTGTTTTTTTTTAATGAATTTTTAAATTACTGTTCAAGGTCACGCGCGATTTTTGGCACCTCATTTATGGGAAATTTACAAAAATTTAATACCACCTGAAAGGCCCTAAGATCTGTAAAAAAGGTCAGCTAGTTTCAGTAATTGGTCAGTTATAGATACTTTTATACGATTTTTTATAGTATTTTTTTCAAGGTCACGAACTGTTCATGACCTAGAAAAAAAAATGCGATTTTTGGCCCTAGGATCTGTAAGAAAGGTCAGCTAGCTTACTGAAACTAGCTGACCTTTCTTACAGATCCTAGGGCCTTTCGGGTGGTATTGAATTTTTGTAAATTTCCCATAAATGAGGTGCCAAAAATCGCATTTTTTTTCTAGGTCATGAACGGTTCGTGACCTTGAAAAAAATACTATAAAAAATCGTATAAAAGTAACTACAACTTACCAATAACTGAAACTAGCTAACCTTTTTTACAGATCTTAGGGCCCTTCAGGTGGTATTAAATTTTTGTAAATTTCTCATAAATGAGGTGCCAAAAATCGCGCGTGACCTTGAACAATAAGTTAAAAATTCATTTAAAAAAAAATATGGCTGACCAATTACTAAAACTAGCTGACCTTTTATATAGTTCTCAGGACCTTTCTGATGGTATTAAATTTTTGCAAATTTCCCATAAATGAGGTGCCTAAAATTGCTATGACTTTGAAATTTTTAAAAATTCATTAAAAAAAAATCTATACCTGACCAATTACTGAAACAAGCTGACCTTTTTTATAGATCTAGAGATCTTTCAGATGGTACACTTTTTTGGCAAATTTCCCTAAAATGAGGTGCCAAAAATCGTTTTGACCTTGAAATTTTTTTAAATTCATTAAATATTAATAAAAAAAACCTATGGCTGACCAATTACTGAAAGTAGCTGACCTTTTACAACCATGAAGAGGCCTTTCAAATTATGACCCTGAACTTTGCAGACGATTTGAGTATCATATTTTGGACTGTCATCAATTGCGTAAAAATGGTTCGATTTCAAAAAATGAAACGGCAATCGATTTGTCATGACAAAATCTTGATACGCCTGTTTTTATTTTCTTTCTATTTACCGTAATAAAAAAGTTATGATGAAAAAAGTAAGAAGTGCCGAGGAAAAACACATTGAAAATTTTTGGACTGTCACCAGCGCCTTAAAAATGCATCGATTTCAAAAATTGAAACGGCAATCACTTTGTCATGACAAAGTCTCGATACGCCATTTTTTATTTTTTTTTTATTTACCGCAATAAAAAAGTTATGATGACAAAAGTAAGAAGTAACGAGGAAAAACACATTAAAAATTTTTGGACTGTCACCAGCACCGTAAAAATGCATCGATTTCAAAAATTGAAACGGCAATCACCTTGTCATGACAAAATCTCGATACGCCATTCTTTATTTTATTTTTATTTACCGTAGTAAGAAAGTTATGATGAAAAAAGTAAGAAGTGCGAGGAAAAAAACGTTGAAAATTTTTGGACTGTCACTAGCACCGTAAAAATGCATCGATTTCAAAAATTGAAAACGCAAACAATTTGTCATGACAAAATCTCGATATGCCATTTTTTATTTTATTTTTATTAACCGTAATAAAAAAGTTATGATGAAAAAAGTAAGAAGTGCCGAGGAAAAACACGTTGAACATTTTTGGACTGTCACCAGCACCGTAAAAATGCATCGATTTCAAAAATTGAAACGGCAATCACTTTTTCATGACAAAATCTTGATACGCCTGTTTTTATTTTCTTTCTATTTATCGTAGTAAAAAAGTTATGATGAAAAAAGTAAGAAGTGCGAGAAAAAAACGTTGAAAATTTTTGGACTGTCACCAGCACCGTAAAAATGCATCGATTTCAAAAATTGAAGCGGCATTCACTTTTTCATGACAAAATCTCGATACGCCATTTTTTATTTTATTTTTATTCACCGTAGTAAAAAAGTTATGATGAAAAAAGTAAGAAGTGCCGAGGAAAAAAACGTTGAAAATTTTTGGACTGTCACCAGCACCGTAAAAATGCATCGATTTCAAAAATTGAAACGGCAATCACCTTGTCATGACAAAATCTCGATACGCCATTTTTTATTTTATTTTTATTCACCGTAGTAAAAAAGTTATGATGAAAAAAGTAAGAAGTGCCGAGGAAAAACACGTTGAAAATTGTTGGACTGTCACCAGCACCGTAAAAATGCATCGATTTCAAAAATTGAAACGGCAGTCACCTTGTCATGACAAAATCTCGATACGCCATTTTTTATTTTCTTTCTATTTACCGTAGTAAAAAAGTTATGATGAAAAAAGTAAGAAGTGCGAGAAAAAAAACGTTGAAAATTTTTGGACTGTCACCAGCACCGTAAAAATGCATCGATTTCAAAAATTGAAACGGCAATCACTTTGTCACGACAAAATATGGATACACAATTTTTTATTTTTTTTTTATTCACCATAACAGAAAAGTTATTAAGAAAAAACTCAGGAATATTTATCAATGACCATTTTTGGCCTCCCTCGGGCCATTTCCTATTTTTAATTATTCTCATAATATATTTTTTGTTTCACACGTACCAAACATGTTTTTCTCACTTGCGCTCGAAATCTCTTATGATATAGACGTTTTTTTACAAGGCTATTATAAAATGAAGTTTAAACTTACTGATGTGAGCAATGCAATAATACATTGTATCACTGATATTCATGACCTCGATAAAGGTCCTATTTATGAACCATTATTATCAAAATTGCATATCCATCTTGGTATTAAAAAAAAAGATACCAAAAAGTTTCGTACTTGGATAGATTTCATTTGGAGAAAAAATCGTAATAATTTTACTGAAAAAATTAGATTAAGTTATGAAAACCAAGTTTCTTTACTCGAAAACAAAGTCGAAACTTAACTTTTTTTTCAAGAACCGTGTTCTTTATCACAGTCGATACAAAATGACACCCATTTTAATGATGATGACGATTCCGATGAATATGATGATGACGATGACCATGATGACGATGACCATGATGATGATGATAATGAGATGATGATGATGATGATGATGATGATGATGATGATGATGATGATGATGATGATGATGATGATGATGATGATGATGATGATGATGATGATGATGATGATGATGATGAAGATGAAGAGGATGAAAATGGTGGGAATAGTAATGTAGATGGAATAAAGAGTTATACATATCAATTGGTTGATTCCATTGATATTCCGTCAAATGTTATTACTCAAAATTATTCTATTTCATCGGATCTCCTTCATAGCCATCTTCGACTAATTTTACCAACACAACTTGAAATTTTTTGTGTTTTTCGTTTCTCTGGTCTAAAGAGCAAAGATAAATATACTTTTCGGGATTATGCATCATGTCGCCAACCCCGTTGTGATTTAAAATTTAAATTTCATGGTGAAATAAAAGGTTTGGAAACAAAAGTAAAGGTTTATTCAACAACGGGGTCACCTACCCATGACTTACCTTTAGTGTATCAATTACGAGGTCCGAACCGAAGTTACACCAAAGAAAATTTGGAAAATGCTAAGCCGAGTTCTATTCATAGAAAACGAGTTAAGACTATGGATGAAAATCTTGCTCGAGAAGAGGGTAATTACCAGTTTGCGCACTCGTTGCATTTTTACGGTGCTGGTGACAGTCCAAAAATTTTCAACGTTTTTTTCCTCAGCACTTCTTACTTTTTTCATCATAACTTTTTTCCTACGGTGAATAAAAATAAAATAAAAAATGGCGTATCGAGATTTTGTCATGAAAAAGTGAATGCCGTTTCAATTTTTGAAATCGATGCATTTTTACGGTGCTGGTGACAGTCCAACAATTTTCAACGTGTTTTTCCTCGTTACTTCTTACTTTTTTCATCATAACTTTTTTACTACGGTGAATAAAAATAAAATAAAAAATGGCGTATCGAGATTTTGTCATGAAAAAGTGAATGCCGTTTCAATTTTTGAAATCGATGCATTTTTACGGTGCTGGTGACAGTCCAAAAATTTTCAACGTTTTTTTTCTCGCACTTCTTTTTTCATCATAACTTTTTTACTACGGTAAATAGAAAGAAAATAAAAAATGGCGTATCGAGATTTTGTCATGAAAAAGTGAATGCCGCTTCAATTTTTGAAATCGATGCAGTTTTACGGTGCTGGTGACAGTCCAACAATTTTCAACGTGTTTTTCCTCGGCACTTCTTACTTTTTTCATCATAACTTTTTTACTACGTTGAATAAAAATAAAATAAAAAATGGTGTATCGAGATTTTGTCATGACAAGGTGATTGCCGTTTCAATTTTTGAAATCGATGCATTTTTACGGTGCTGGTGACAGTCCAAAAATTTTCAACGTTTTTTTCCTCGGCACTTCTTACTTTTTTCATCATAACTTTTTTACTACGGTGAATAAAAATAAAATAAAAAATGGCGTATCGAGATTTTGTCATGAAAAAGTGAATGCCGTTTCAATTTTTGAAATCGATGCATTTTTACGGTGCTGGTGACAGTCCAAAAATTTTCAACGTTTTTTTCTCGCACTTCTTACTTTTTTCATCATAACTTTTTTACTACGATAAATAGAAAGAAAATAAAAACAGGCGTATCAAGATTTTGTCATGACAAAGTGATTGCCGTTTCAATTTTTGAAATCGATGCATTTTTACGGTGCTGGTGACAGTCCAAAAATGTTCAACGTGTTTTTCCTCGGCACTTCTTACTTTTTTCATCATAACTTTTTTATTACGGTTAATAAAAATAAAATAAAAAATGGCATATCGGGTTTTATCATGACAAATTGTTTGCGTTTTCAATTTTTGAAATCGATGCATTTTTACGGTGCTGGTGACAGTCCAAAAATTTTCAACGTTTTTTTCCTCGCACTTCTTACTTTTTTCATCATAACTTTCTTACTATGGTAAATAAAAATAAAATAAAAAATGGCGTATCGAGATTTTATCATGACAAGGTGATTGCCGTTTCAATTTTTGAAATCGATGCATTTTTACGGTGCTGGTGACAGTCCAAAAATTTTTAATGTGTTTTTCCTCGTTACTTCTTACTTTTGTCATCATAACTTTTTTATTGCGGTAAATAAAAAAAAAATAAAAAATGGCGTATCGAGACTTTGTCATGACAAAGTGATTGCCGTTTCAATTTTTGAAATCGATGCATTTTTAAGGCGCTGGTGACAGTCCAAAAATGTTCAATGTGTTTTTCCTCGGCACTTCTTACTTTTTTCATCATAACTTTTTTATTACGGTAAATAGAAAGAAAATAAAAACAGGCGTATCAAGATTTTGTCATGACAAATCGATTGCCGTTTCATTTTTTGAAATCGAACCATTTTTACGCAATTGATGACAGTCCAAAATATGATACTCAAATCGTCTGCAAAGTTCAGGGTCATTTCAAATTGCATACTTTTTTGTTTTAAATGACCCAAATGAGGTGCCAAAAGTTTTTTTTTGTGACCTTGAAACGAACTCCAAAAATTCATAGAAAAAATTTATGGCTGACCAAATACTGAAAACAGTTGACGACCTTTTATCACGATCTAGAAATCTTTCAGATGGTATAAAATTTTGGCAAATTTCTCTTAAATGAGGTGCCAAAAATCGCGTGTGACCTTGAGCGACCTTGAGAAAGTTTAAGCCTTGATTGAAAGTTATCTAGGGCTGACCAATTTCTGGGACCAGTTGACCTTTTCTGACCCATTACTGACCAATAAGATGGGATTTTTTTAAATCGAATTTCCCTCATATGAGGTGCCAAAGGTCCAGAGCCATCTAGGCCTGACCAATTTTTGGGACCAGTTGACCTTTTCTGACCAATTACTGACCAAATAGATGGCATTTTTTTAATCAAATTTCCCTCATATGAGGTGCCAAAGGTCCAGAGTCGGGAAGAGGGCATGGAATTATGAACAGAAATTAACAGATGAAAAAGGATGCATAGGAGCAAGGGAATGTTTAAAGGAGATGAAAGAGAGACAGAGAGGTGGACGGGGAAGAGGGTAACGATAGGAACAAGGGAGAGAAGAAATGAAGGGAAGAGAACACAGTCAGTGAGGCTAGGAAATGAGGTGAGAGAAAGATGGTACTGGAAATGTGAAAAGGAAATATTGTGCAGAATATGTGAGTGTGAACAAGAGACGTGGGCACATGTATTAGAAAGATGTAGGTCTGGCGGAGAAGAAGGAAAATCATTAAGGGAAAGGATGATGGAAATAATGGACGAAACGGGAAAGGGGGAAGGATGGATTTAGGAACAAGAGACAGTGAGAAAAGATAAGGCGATAGAGTGGGAAGAAGAGGAAGCAGAGTAAGGAAACGGGAGCCTTGTAACCCTTAGGAGAGGCAATACAAATCAATGCACTAAAATTTTATTTTTAATAATTAATGCAAAGAAAAATGCATTAAATGCTGGCTTTTTTATAACTCTTGCGACTAAAATTTCATGATTTTTGTCTGCAATATTCCTATTTCAATTTATGAACTCGGCTTATGTGTTTTCAAATTAGGTAGCTTAAGACCAATGAAGGTATTTGAAAGATTTAAAAAGAGTTTCGAAGATAAATGATTATACTTCAGAACTATACAATTTTATATAGTCAGAAATATATCTTGGTTAATGTTAAAATCAAAAACTCAAATTTTGTCACACAAGTTAATTAATTAATGTTTTCGAGTGAATTGTCGGAAGCAGTGAAAAGACGTTAATTTTCAAGTAGTGCTTGAGTCCACATGGGCTGTGGAAGAAAAAACTTTAACCCTTTGTTTGAAATTGTGTATACTTTCAATTGTATTTTGATGAAATCTGCGAATAATTGATAGTTTTTGAACCATAAGTGAAAAACTCAACAAAAAAAATGCACTTTGCGTCATTTTTTTCTCTGTTGCGTAATGAAATTTTATTCTCAAGCTTCAGATTTGGATTCAGGAATCTGCACCCCTGAAAACATACAGCAGGATCAAAATCATTAATAGGTCTGTTTTATAAATAGTATCATCGAGATCATTACATACATTTAATACAAAAAAAAAACAAAATATGTAGGTAATGGGAAATTTTCAAAATTGTTTTTCTAACATGTGTTAAAAGTTAAACAGATCCATTTTCCGATGATAATAAAACACAGCTAATAATTAAAAAAAATTAAAACTACCCGTAAATTTACATGGCAAAAACACGATATAACTGGACTATCTTGCACAAAAAACAAAAACATATTTGAGCAGTTTAGCAGTAAATTAAAAAAAATTCGATTCTTCGACTTCTTAAATGATTTGTTTTTTTTTTTTTGTTTTTACTTTTATCGCCTTATTGTATTTATGACAGTTTTTAAATCTTCCATTTTTATAGAAATTCTAAGTTTCCAAAAATCTTTTGTTATATTCTAAAATTAAACTAGATTTTCTAGATATAGGTACGTACATAACATATGTATGTACCAGAAATACATATTGAAAAGAGACTAGTATGGCTATTCTCACATAGATGAATTAAAGTAGTACCTTCATATTGTGTGTTTGAAACATGGTGTAGTCTCGCACAAAAATACTAAATATTAAAAACCCTTAAACTAGTTGCTGTGCTTCCTTCATTTTCAGGTTCATTTAACAACCTGTTATAATGAACATATAAATAGTGAATGTGGAATACAAAATTACTCCTTTAAATTCAATTAAAATGCCTATTCCAAAACTAATTATCTGAGTGAATAAATAACAAACTTGCAATTATTATTATTATGGAAATATTATCTTGAACGAAAATGTTCATAAATTAACATTGAAATAAATGAGATACATTCATTGGACCATTTAAACCAAAGTTTCAATATGAAATGTAATAAATAACGATGTTCAAACTAAATTATTGATTTTAACGAATTTTCAATTTAACGTTAGCCAAAAACCACACAAGAGCACTAAATTTCCTTTTAATTTAATTATAATATGGTAAAATAGATGATTATTTTCCTAATGCTTTGAACTGAGTTTATTAAGGTAGAGAAGCAAATAAGATAACATTAGTTATAGGGTATTTTATTTGCGTACAGTTGTTATAGGAGTTGCACCTGTTCTGAGTTATGATATAGGTAGGCACTATAATTCATTTAAGCTTACTTATTGAAGGTGGCGCTTCAGTCCACGTTGAACCAGGACTTCAACCCACAAGCTTACTCCAGCCAGCTCTGCACCTATATTCCTGTCTCCAGCTTGTTTGAAGTCTTCTTTCACGTGTGTCAGCTGAGTCACCTTCTTCCCCTACTCCGGCATCCCTCGCCACTTGGGGATGGATTAATTTACGTTCATACGCACTAAGTAGGCCACAGTAGTTGCATCCTCCTCTCCATTCCCCGTCAAAGAAGACGAAACCAAAAATCACCGTGGAATTTTTCTCTCAAAACAGCCTAAAACGTGTTCGTTCTCATTCACCTTTAATATCGTTCATCAGATCGATGATAGTACAGGTAAAATAGGATAAATAAAACGAAAAAAAATTGTATCATGAAACTTGCTGAAAACGTTTCATGTATTATGAGAATGAAAAATCAAGAGTCTATAAAAATATTTCACATGGAAGGGGTTTTTTTGAGGGGGAGAGGGGGGAGAGTTGTGGTGCATCAAACAGAAAAATGCACTTTGGTGCAACATAAGCATATGACATATGTTTTTAAGGTAGTTTCGAATGATGAATCAAATGACACCAAAACCAAGTGGAAACGGCTTACGTGAAAAAAGTTATTGTAATTTTTATGTAAGGATGACTACATATATGGGTGATTCCATGCCAACTGTGATTCTTTGTGTCCAGTGCTTTTTTTGATATTTAATGTAAAATGTTTGTATATATTTCAGGTTTGAATTAGGTGAAGGGCTTTTAACTACAATCTACATTCAAAATCATGACTTTATTAGCTACTTATTCCACATGGCTTGCAAAGTGTAGTCAAAATGTACCATGGCATGTCCGTACCTTGTTTTTCCAATTAAATCTACTATTTTCTAATTAAATATTTCATTGAATAAAAATGTTATCTAATTGTTTTAAAAGAAAACATAAAGAAAAAATTATTAATAGTTAAAACCATCAATAATTATTCCAAAATAAATTCTTTTGTGGAGTTTCATGAATAAAATTCAATAATAAAGGTTATTGTGGCCTTTACTCCAAAGAATGCGTTTCGCCCAGGCATGGTGGTGGGCTCATCAGTTAGATGCCACCCATACCCAATCTAAGACGCAATGTTTTTGTCAATGGTTACCGACAAGTGCATATAACACTCAGTGAAAGAACTCACTGAGAATTATATGCGTGTCTAAGGAACTTTGGTTAAAGTTATGCACTTAGACTTGTTGTTGTTATACCCGTGGCCAGGCGAAGTTAATTAATTGTTTAAAAGAAAACATAAAAAAAAATTATTAATAGTTAAAACCATCAATAATTATTCCTTAGACACGCATATAATTCTCAGTGAGTTCTTTCACTGAGTGTTATATGCACTTGTCGGTAACCATCGACAAAAACATTGCGTCTTAGATTGGGTATGGTGGGCATCTAACTGATGAGCCCACCACCATGCCTGGGCGAAACGCATTCTTTGGAGTAAAGGCCACAATAACCTTTATTAAAAATGTTATCCTTAGAAAAGTTTGAGTGCAATACTTACTTGACAAAATTTTGCAAAAATTAAGACAATATACTTATTGCTGAATAAAATAATCATGAATGAATGTTGTCCGAGGTTTTAGTTTTATTTTTGAATTAAAAAGATTAACCGCTTAACCGCCATTTTGTTTTGTTTTAACGCGTTTGTATTGTGTTTTTCTAAAAGAGACACTATTTATATATAGTTAGCACAGTAATTTTATTGTATGTGCGCTGTTGTACTTTAAGAGTGTTATCTATGTTTTCATGCGATGGAAGTATGTGACAAATTTATTTGTCAGTACCGTGGTAGTATTTTTTAAGCATGTTTTAACATGTTTTTGGTTGGTTATCAGAATTTTGTACTCCTTTTTACGGCATAAGTTAAAATTTTCCTGAAAATTATTTTTCTCAAAAGCACAGAGAAATGAGGTTACAAAAACTGTCTAAATGTCAGTACCGTGGATGTCAGTACCGTGGCATTTAAATACTTATAAAACTTTAATTTAATAATTTCTTGCAATAATAATGGTTTCTACCAATTTTCTTTATAAGAACGGTAGCAATACCTCGGACGAGTGAAACAAATATTATTCCGTGCTAGATAATTATTTTTCGGATTAGCCGCGTAATAAAAGTTTAAAGAGTGCACTTTGGTACTCACCCCGAACGTTTCGCATCAAATTGCATTGAGCGTGGTCACCGGGAAACTGCTCTTGAAATGTTATAATGTATTAGATTGACTACGCAGGTTGTAGCTGTGCGTGGTGGTTCTATCTCATGATGTTGTTGTTGTTGTTGTTGAGGTGCAGCTTGTTGGGAGCAAACAATGCTCACTACATCGGAGGGTGTTTTAAGTTTGAACTGGGATGCCGGTAATGACGGGATCCCAAGAACGTGAAAGCTTAAAACTGTCATCTCGATTGAAATTTTGGTTGCGTTTTATTTCAATCGCCTCCCGTACCAGCCGTGGGATGTAGTCAAAATGGATCCAGTGGTGTTCATCTGGATTGTCCAAGATGTACTCACAAATTGCCGACTTCTCCCGCTGGTTCTTACTAACAGCACTAATGTGCTCTTTTAAGCGAGTAGCAATGCTTCTTTGTGTTTGTTCAACATACAAAGACCCACAGCTACAGGGAACAGCATATACCCCCGGTGTTTGGAGAGGAAAATGGTCCTTTGGTGACTGAAGGTGGTTTTTTACCTTTTTTGGTGGTATAAATATGGATTTTACCCCATATCTCTTCAACACTCTGCCAACTCTATCCGTTACACCCTTGACGTAAGGTAAGAAAGCTTTTTTGTCCAGATTGCTTTCGTCCCTTTCATGTGACACCACTGGCTTCCACGTTCTTTGCCTTTTGGAGTAGCCATTTGCTCTTAGCACATTGTCGACTAGGTTCAGCTCAGTCATTAGATGTTCACTGTCACAAATTCTGTGGGCGCGCTGAAACAATGTCGAAACAACAGATCTTAAATTTGCTGGGTGGTGGTGGGAAGTAGCATGTAGGTATCTGTTAGTGTGTGTTTCCTTCCGATAGACTGTGTGACCTAATGTACCATCCATTTTCCGTGTTACCTTCACATCCAAAAATGCAATGGAATCGTCTTTTTCTTTTTCCATCGTGAAACTGATTTTTGGATGTTGAGAGTTCAGATGTTCAAAGAAACTCTCAATAATGGAGCGTCTTAGGATGCAAAATGTGTCATCCACATATCTTAACCAGATTCTGGGTTTTTCCGTAGAATTGCTGAGGGCTTTTGTCTCAAAATGTTCCATCCACATATCTGCAATAAGGGGAGCTAAAGGTAAGCCCATAGCAACGCCATCCACTTGTAAATAGAAATTTTTGTTGAAACAAAAATACCCCGAAGAAAGACAGAACTCCAAAAGCGGCATATAGTTTTCGTTAATGCCGGAAGTTGAGATACGCTCACGGATAACACTCAGAACCTCCTGTACAGGTACATTTGTAAATAGTGACTCAACATCAAAGCTCACCATAACTTCATCCTCATCGAGTCTTAAGCTACCGATAATTGAAACAAAGTGAGAGGAATCCTTTATGTGATGTTCTGTCAACCCAATTAAAGGTTTGAAAACGTCTACTAAATGCTTTGCTAAAAGATAACAAGGGGCATTTATTTAACTCACAATTGGTCGCATTGGATACCCTTCTTTATGAATTTTCGGCAGCCCATACAATTTTGGTGGTTGAGTACACGAGGGAATTAAGCGCTGAGGTGGCAAAATCGCTTTATTTTCATTAATGAGCTTTGTAACTTTTCTTAACGACGGGCTGTGGGTAGTGATGTAAAAAGTCGTTACTTTTGAGTAATCGTTACTTTCGTTACTTTTTCCAAAGTAATCGTTACTTTTGAGTGATACTTTGATTACTTTTTTCGTAAAAAATTATTAATATTTGTTGTTTTTTTTATTACGTAAATCCTGTAATTCTAGACAAAAACAGAAAAAAAGTGGTTTTTTGGTCAAAAATGGCAACTTAAGAAATGAATGTAGTGATGTAGGGAGATGGTTTTATAAAAATATATGTATGATTCACAAAACTTCAATAAATTTGTATTATATTTCTTCTTTTTTAAATAATTTATAAAACTAAAACTCTGAATAATTTCGTCTTTACCCCCTTCCCCTCCCCCACATTAATTTTTTTTATAGAGCACCTTTCCATGGTAGCCTATTATTCACCCTTGAATTAATCATTTAAACTTGAGGATCCGTCTGCTAGAACTCAAGTTATGAGCTTCTAAAGAAAACCTCATCTTAACTCTATTATTTTAAATATCCGTTTTGTACTCTAATGGATCTCAGATCTCGATTTGATTACTTTGATTACTTTGGTTACTTTGGTTACTTTGATTACTTTGATTACTTTGATTACTTTCGTTACTCCTTTGATTTGATTACTTGTCGTTACTTTTGGATTTGGGTACTTTTGATTACTTTGGATTCGATTATGTTTAGTTACATTTGGATTTGATTACTTTTGAGTTTGGGTTTCGAGCTCCGGAAACGAGGATAAAGTAGGTAAACATTTCTATGGATATTTCTTTATTTTGGATTAAAACTTTGTAAAATATAATATTTTAACTACGAAGTACTTCGAAAATATACAGGTCAATATTTAAGCCATATTTATATGAAGCAAAAATTATCTGCCCGAGGGTGGTCCAAAAAAAGAACTATCGAAATTTTGGGACTCAAATTGATTTAAATCATACGAAAGAAAATAGCTTGAAGCGTACATTTTGAGAAAAAAAATTGTAAAATATTAAATTGTCCGAAAACCGAAACCCTCGGATCTTCGTTGTTCCTTGAGCGATTTCAACCAAATTTACATAGGTGATAGCTGAAACAGAATTAAAAACGAAAAAAATATTTGCACTAGGGTGTTCCAAAAAACAATGTCAACTTCATTGTTCCTTGAGCGATTTCAACGAAATTTACATAGGTGATAGCTGAAACAGAATTAGAACGAAAAAATTATTTGCATTAGGGTGTTCCAAAAAAAATGTCAACCTCGTTGTTTCTTGAGCAATTTCAACGAAATTGACACAGGTGATAGCTGATACAGAATTAAAAAAGGAAAACAAATATTTTCAAAGTAGGGTGTTCCAAAAATATGTCAACATATTGCAACTTCGTTGTTCCTTGAGTGATTTCAACGAAATTTACATAGGTGATAGCCGAAACAGAATTAAAAACAAAAAAAATATTTGCATTAGGGTGTTCCAAAAAAATCCTTGAGCGATTTCAACGAAATTGACACAGGTGACAGCTGATACAGAATTAAAAAAGAAAAAAAATATTTTCAAAGTAGGGTGTTCCAAAAATATGTCAACATATTGCAACTTCGTTGTCCTTGAGTGATTTCAACGAAATTACATAGGTGATAGCTGAAACAGAATTAAAAACGAAAAAAATATTTGCATTAGGGTATTCCAAAAAAAAATGTCAACTTCGTTGTTCTTGAGCGATTTCAACGAAATTGACACAGGTGATAGCTGATACAGAATTAAAAAAGAAAAAAATATTTTCAAAGTAGGGTGTTCCAATATGAGATATGAGCTTGGTTGATTAACCAACGGACTCGTCGAAAACAACGCTACCCTCAAATTGAATTTAGATTCGTCAGAACACACCAAACAGTATTCCATCAAAGTTTTCGACGAGTCCGTTTGTCAACCAACCAAGCTCATATCCTGATTCCGAACTAGCAAAGGGTACTTTAAACATGGACGAGGAATTTGTATGGTTCGTGGATATTTGGGCATGTTTCTCTAGACATGGAGTGGGTCCGATTGATAAAAAAGATGGAAATATGGACCAGTTCGTATTCAAGAACATCATGAAAAATGTCATGCTTCCACGTGCTGAGGAGGATCTTCTCTTGAAATTGATATTTCAGCATTTTTTTTGGAACACCCTAATGCAAATATTAATGTTGCTTTTAATTCTGTTTCAGCTATCACCTATGTAATTTTCGTTGAAATCACTCAAGGAACAACGAAGTTGCAATATGTTGACATATTTTTGGAACACCCTACTTTGAAAATATTTTTTTCTTTTTTAATTCTGTATCAGCTATCACCTGTGTCAATTTCGTTGAAATCGCTCAAGGAACAATGAAGTTGACATTGTTTTTTGGAACACCCTAATGCAAATATTTTTTTCGTTTTTAATTCTGTTTCAGCTATCACCAATGTAAATTTCGTTGAAATCACTCAAGGAACAACGAAGTTGCAATATGTTGACATATTTTTGGAACACCCTACTTTGAAAATATTTTTTTCTTTTTTAATTCTGTATCAGCTATCACCTGTGTAAATTTCGTTGAAATCACTCAAGGAACAACGAAGTTGCAATATGTTGACATATTTTTGGAACACCCTACTTTGAAAATATTTTTTTCTTTTTTAATTCTGTATCAGCTATCACCTGTGTCAATTTCGTTGAAATCGCTCAAGGAACAATGAAGTTGACATTGTTTTTTGGAACACCCTAATGCAAATATTTTTAATTCTGTTTCAGCTATCACCTATGTAAATTTGGTTGAAATCGCTCAAGGAACAACGAAGATCCGAGGGTTTCGGTTTTCGGACAATTTAATATTTTACAATTTTTTTTCTCAAAATGTACGCTTCAAGCTATTTTCTTTCGTATGATTTAAATCAATTTGAGTCCAAAATTTCGATAGTTTTTTTTTTGGACCACCTCGGGCAGATAATTTTTGCTTCATATAAATATGGCTTAAATATTGACCTGTATATTTTCGAAGTACTTCGTAGTTAAAATATTATATTTTACAAAGTTTTAATCCAAAATAAAGAAATATCCATAGAAATGTTTACCTACTTTATCCTCGTTTCCGGAGCTCGAAACCCAAAAACTCAAAAGTAATCAAATCCAATGTAACTAAACATAATCGAATCCCAAAGTAATCAAAAGTACCCAAATCCAAAAGTAACGACAAGTAATCAAATCCAAGGAGTAACGAAAGTAACGAAAGTATCAAAGTAATCAAAGTAATCAAAGTAATCCAAGTAATCAAGTAATCAAAGTAACCAAAGTAACCAAAGTAATCAAAGTAATCGTTCCTGGTAAGGTAATCGTTACTCAGAAAAGTAATCGATTACTTTGATTACTTGAAGTAATTGTTACAAAGTAACAATATATATGTGTTCGTGTCTTCTACCAAAACATTCATTTTGGCAAAATAGTCACTTCTATTAAAAACAACAGCCAGTTCGGGAGCTTTCAGTAAAACGCGCGCGCCTTCTAAGTGCTTTAGCTTTCCTAAAAAGATGCCGTGATTGTACCGTGCTACCCACCTGTGTTAAACTTAAACCTATGCGACACATATATGGTTCTAAGAAAGTTCTCACGACGGCAAGTGAAATGTTATTGATTAAATTAATTAGCTCCCACCGCAGTGAATTAAATGCTATATCGGTGAAGCTAATATGACATGCACCAACACCTTGCATGGGTTCTAAGTGCAGAAGATTTCAGTGTGTGTGATAGAATAACTTGTATGCAAGCAACGAATATCCAACAACTGTGTACTCAAAAACAACAACAAAAATTTGATAAGCTAATCAACGGGCAAACCAAACAGTCAGAGGTAAACACTATCGACTTTACAAAGCCGTTGTTAATGTATCAAACTAAACTTGGGGTCCAGCAGCCACAAGCATTCTGAGCAAAGGTTTGAACTTTGCACCCACTCCACGGCGTGTGCCAATCGAGAACATTATTGGAAGTGTAGAAGAATGCATCTCGCGCAACAAATTCAACAGCATCGATGCCGAAGCAATTCGGCAAGACGTAGCGGTCTTGGTTCGACGAACCAAAATAACATCAACAAGCAATGTAAGCAGAGATGAAATGGTTGCATTAAATTCGTTGCGTAAGGAAGAGAGCATATTTATTTTACCTGCAGATAAAGGCAATGCGACTGTTGTTGTAAATAGAAGTGACTATTTTGCCAAAATGAATGTTTTGGTAGATGACACGAACACTATACGCCTGTTGACTACGATCCACAGCCCGTGTCTTAAGAAAAGTTACAAAGCTCATTAATGAAAATAAAGCAATTTTGCCACCTCAGCGCTTAATTCCCTCGTGTACTCAACCACCAAAATTGTATGGGCTGCCGAAAATTCATAAAGAAGGGTATCCAATGCGACCAATTGTGAGTTAAATAAATGCCCCTTATCTTTTAGCATAGCATTTAGTAGACGTTTTCAAACCTTTAATTGGGTTGACAGAACATCACATAAAGGATTCCTCTCACTTTGTTTCAATTATCGGTAGCTTAAGACTCGATGAGGATGAAGTTATGGTGAGCTTTGATGTTGAGTCACTATTACAAATGTACCTGTACAGGAGGTTCTGAGTGTTATCCGTGAGCGTATCTCAACTTCCGGCATTAACGAAAACTATATGCCGCTTTTGGAGTTCTGTCTTTCTTCGGGTATTTTTGTTTCAACAAAATTTCTATTTACAAGTGGATGGCGTTGCTATGCGGTTACCTTTAGCTCCCTTATTGCAGATATGTGGATGGAACATTTTGAGACAAAAGCCCTCAGCAATTCTACGGAAAAACCCAGAATCTGGTTAAGATATGTGGATGGACATTTTGCATCCTAAGACGCTCCATTATTGAGAGTTTCTTTAAACATCTGAACTCTCAACATCCAAAAATCAGTTTCCACGATGGAAAAAGAAAAAGACGATTCCATTGCATTTTTGGATGTGAAGGTAACACGGAAAATGGATGGTACATTAGGTCACACAGTCTATCGGAAGGAAACACACACTAACAGATACCTACATGCTACTTCCACCACCACCCAGCAAATTTAAGATCTGTTGTTTCGACATTGTTTCAGCGCGCCCACAGAATTTGTGACAGTGAACATCTAATGACTGAGCTGAACCTAGTCGAATGTGCTAAGAGCAAATGGCTACTCCAAAAGGCAAAGAACGTGGAAGCCAGTGGTGTCACATGAAAGGGACGAAAGCAATCTGGACAAAAAAGCTTTCTTACCTTACGTCAAGGGTGTAACGGATAGAGTTGGCAGAGTGTTGAAGAGATATGGGGTAAAATCCATATCACAACAAAAACATAAATGTTAAAAAAAGAGCCAAGTTCTTATATGTACAAGAAACCTATGCGTAAAAAGGCAGCCAAAAAAAGTAATGAGATCTTAAAAATATGCCAAGTTTTAAGTTCATGAAGTATAATATCAAATATCTTAAGTAAAGTAATATCGAAACAATTCCAAATCATGACAGAAATTTGGTATTTAATGATTACTGATTAAAATTTGGTGGGTTCACTGGTCAACTTTTCATACATTTTATAAGTAAGTAAGTAAGAGAAAACTTGCCAAGTAAATCCACCAAATTTTAATCAGTAATCATTAAATACCAAATTTCTGTCATGATTTGGAATTGTTTCGATATTACTTTACTTAAGATATTTGATATTATACTTCATGAACTTAAAACTTGGCATATTTTTAAGATCTCATAATTTTTTTTGGCTGCCTTTTTACGCATAGGTTTCTTGTACATATAAGAACTTGGCTCTTTTTTTAACATTTATGTTTTTGTTGTGATTTAACTCCTTTTTGCAAGGATTTATTTGGTCAGGTAAAAATCCAGCCCTACCGCTCTACAAAGTTTCATAATTCTACGAAACCGAAAGTGCTCCATTTAAATAATAGCAATTCTGATAAAGTGGGTGGATGGCACGCCACCTGAATGGAAAATTCCAATTTTCTTATTTTTGTCTTTCAAAATACTTCAAGCCCTACCGACATACCAATTTTCATCGTTCTACAACAATCGGAAGTACATTACCTATATAATTGATAACAATTTTTAAAAAGTGGGTAGATGCCACGCCCCTTGAGGTGCAAATCAAAAATGTCTTACTTTTATCTTTGTGTGCACGTCAAACCCCTTCCGCTCTACCAATTTTCATTGTTCTACAACAATTAGAAGTGCTTCATTTGGTTTATAAGAATTTTTGAGAAAGTGGGTGTATGCCACGCCCCTTAAACTGAAACTTTGAATTTTTCGATTTTTTTCTTTCAAAGTATTTCAAGTCCTACTGACCCACTAATTTTCATCGTACTACAACGATCGAAAGTGCTCAGTATTAATTATAAGAATTTTTTAGAATGTGGGTGGATGCCACGCCCTTTGAATAGAAAATTCCAGTTTTTCAATTTTTTACTTTCTAAGTACTTCAAGCCCTACCGACCTACCAATTTTCATCGTTCTACAGCAATCGGAAGTGCTCCATATAGTTTATATGAATTTTTAAGAATGTGGGTGGATGCCACGCCCCTTGATTGGAAAATTCCAATTTTTCAATTTTTTTCTTTCTTTGTACTTGAAGCCCTACTGACCTACCAATTTTCATCGTTCTACAACATACGGAAGTGCTCCATATAATTTATAAGAGTTTTTAAGAAAGTGGGTGGATGCCACGCCCCCTGAATAGAAAATTGCAGATTTTCGATTTTTTCCTTTGTATGCACTACAAGGCCTACCGTTGTGCGAAATTTCAAGTTCCTACGATGTCGGGAAGTGTTCCATAATTTTGATGATCTGTCAGTGAGTCAGTGAGTCAGTGAGTCAGTGTGTCAGTGAGTCAGTGAATCAGTCAGTCAGTTACGGTTTTTGCGATTTTTGAAGTCCTATATCTTCGGAATCGCTAATGCTAAAGAGTTGAAACTTGGTGAGCCACCTGTGTTTGATCAGCTCAACAAATACTGCGAATTTGAAGTTTCTGACTTTATTGGTACTGAAGTTAGAGGGGGGTTGAAAATCGCCTGAATTTGTTCCTGTAAAAAGGGTGTAGTGCCGCGAACTTGGCTGGGCACTACCGTGCCCTTTGATTTATACCACCAAAAAAGGTAAAAAACCACCTTCAGTCACCAAAGGACCATTTTCCTCTCCAAACACCGGGGGTATATGCTGTTCCCTGTAGCTGTGGGTCTTTGTATGTTGGACAAACACAAAGAAGCATTGCTACTCGCTTAAAAGAGCACATTAGTGCTGTTAGTAAGAACCAGCGGGAGAAGTCGGCAATTTGTGAGCACATCTTGGAAAATCCAGATGAACACCACTGGATCCATTTTGACCAAGCCAAGGTTTTAGCTCAAGAAACCCACTACATCCCACGGCTGGTACGGGAGGCGATTGAAATAAAACGCAACCAAAATTTCAATCGAGATGACAGTTTTAAGCTTTCACGTTCTTGGGATCCCGTCATTAACACCTTACCGGCATCCCAGTTCAAACTTAAAACACCCTCCGATGTAGTGAGCATTGTTTGCTCCCAACAAGCTGCACCTCAACAACAACAACAACATCACCACCTACGCACAGCTACAACCTGCGTAGTCAATCTAATACATTATAAAATTTCAAGAGCAGTTTCCCGGTGACCACGCTCAATGCAATTTGATGCGAAACGTTCGGGGTGAGTACCAAAGTGCACTCTTTAAACTTTTATTACGCGGCTAATCCGAAAAATAATTATCTATTTTGTCTATTAACAACCGCGAAAGCCTAAAAAGTTATATTATTCCGTGCAAAAAAAACTAAGTAATAACCCAGCACAAATAAAAGGGTTGCCATTCAGAAGAACAGACTTCAAAAACGAAAAAGAGATAATTTTGTAAAGAAAAAAACGGAAATAGAAATGTCAAGAGGTCAAAATGTATTAGACAATCAAGAATCTCAATAAAAATATGGTCAAAAAGAGGGAGAACAAATAAAAAAAATTAAAAAATGTCATTATCGTCTATTCCAGCTTTAGTACATTTCACCATATTTTATGTATTTTAAAAGTTGTAGCAAAATTTAAGTTTTTGGAAAAAGTATAAAACATTCCTTCACCTATAAAAACATCCTTCTATAGACTCTTTTTATTCTTCATTCTGTTAGTTCATAACACATTTTTACAAAGTTTCATGAGGGTACCATATCTGTCACGGGTTTTATGGTACTTGTCACACCATAACCCCAACCCTCAAAAAAACAACCTTTAATCACAGATATTTTAATAGACGCTTCTTATTATTTATTTTCATGTCGACGGATCGACGGACCATTACATATTTTCAACTGGTTTTCGGTAATATTTAATTTCTATACTGAATATACTTACATATAGTCATCGTTACATAAAAATGACAATAATTTTTTTGCTCGGAGGACGTATCGACTTGGTTTTGGTATAATTTGATTCAGGATTTAAAACTATCTTAAGAACATGTGTCATATGCTTATGTTACAACAAAGTTTATTTATCTGTTTAATACACCAGAACTCCCCCCCTCTCCCCTTCAAAAAAAAAACACCCTTCCATGTGAAATATTTTTATAGACTTTTGATTTTTCATTCTCATGGTACATGAAACGTTTTCACCAAGTTTCATGATGGTAATAATTTTTTTTATTCGAAAGACTTTTCATACTACATATTTTACCTGTACTAAGATAGAGAGAGCCGGCCCTGCATACGAATGCATACTCACAAAACCGTGACTGACATCAAGCTTTTATGTTCTTCTAATTAATTCATTTTTTTTTTTAGGATAAAAAGTAATCGACCTACAAATTTGGGGTTCGCGCAACAAAATAAGCATTTTATTCGAGTTCAAATTTCAAAATCATTTGATTCCGCCAAAAACTGTCCGCCAAAATAAGGGATCTTTAATCAATTATTATGATGTCAGAACACAAAAATTGTGATTTCCTTACCTAAGCCGCCTAAATGAAAACAACTCCTTGATTTATCGATCAAGGCCATACACATTGTGGTGGGGACCGATGTGGAAAGGTGCGGAAGGGTGTAAGGAGCAGCTAGTCAATATTAATTATTATTTGAATCATATCAAAGGGGATGTCCATTGAAATTAAAATAAATATCTCAACTGATTAAAACTTAGTTTGAAAGTTGAAAATTTACTTAAGCGCAGAATGATTTTGCTTTGAAGTAAATTGTTGTGATAGGTATATGCATGAGTAATTATAAAAAAAAACATTTATTTTAAGATACCTACTGATGTTGAATACAAAAACAAACATAAAATACATTTTATTTCTTCTGCGTAGGATATCTAATGCAAGGTTGTTACATGAATAACAACAGGTACAATCCCAGCAGTTATGTATATTAATATTACCTGATGTGTGTAGAGCATGTTTTATTATCTATGCCTAACATAGATCGTAAAGCAAAAGAACCCCTAGTTTAAGGGATGAATTATTATACTCGCACATGCATCTCTGTCTATAATGGCAAAAATAAGACGGAATTTATGTATAAAAACAATTTCTAATGATGACTGTGGAGTAGTGTATCATGTCCTCCTATAAACATTAAGGAGAGGGTCATTTAGTTACTTATTATTTTTACTAAAGGGAACGGAAAGCTTTTGCGGAACACTTGTTGAACTTTTGTGGTTGTTTATTGGCGAAATTATTTACGATGTTTGTTTATGGAGGAATTATGTAGTAAGTTTCATTTTCGTACGTGTATGGAGTTCGAGAAATTTTATGGTATAGTTTTCAAAAATAAAATATCGCAGGAAACCTGAAAAGTAACTCAACAAGTATAATTATTCACTTTCTAAAAGATTCCTTACAGTGCTTTTTCTTATCAAACTCCAAAAGATACAACCCCGGATCTATATGGGAGGGGAGGGGGGGTGAAACGGGGTCCTTTGCCGCGACAATGTGTGCCATTTCTTTTTTCTTCAAAACCTTGAGGGCCACCAAAATCAAGTTTTTACGCGGTTAAGTAATTAGAGTAACTATACCTAAGAACAGTGATGCCAGATGAGATTTCTAGAATCCCATTGGATACCAAAAAAAAATCCCACCATTTTTGTACTGGAAGGAAAAAAAAACAACCATAACTTTTTCTGCTATACCTAACCATTTCCTAGATATAAAAACAAAAAAAAAAATTGGTCCTGCACTCTTGGCACTTCTCGCAAGAAAAGTATGTCACCTAATTGGTCAAAAAAGGTAAGCTTGCGCTAGAAATTGGTCAGCCCTAGAAAACTTGTAATCAGAACTTAAGTTCCTTAAGGTCACGCACGATTGTTGCCACCTCATTTAAGGGCTATAAAAATGTTAACCGATCCGAAAGATCACTAAATCGTGATAAAAAGTCAACTATTTTCAGTAATTGGTCAGCTATAGATTTTTCTATGAAGTTCGTTAAAAAATGCATCTCTTTTGGGTCATTAAAAAAAATCTATGCTATTTAAAAGGTCACTTAACGGTCAGCTAGTTTCAGTAGTTGGTCAGTCATAGATTTTAAGAATTTTTAATGATTTTTTAATTTTTCAAAATCGTTGCGATCTTAGGTTCAACAATTTTTGTGTGATATACGCAAGAAAACTATACCATCTTAAGGCCACTGGATCGTGATAAAAGGTCCACATGTTTCAGTTATTGGCCAGCCATAGGCTTTTTTTACTAATTTTTTTTTAAGTTTTTGTTTTTTCAAGGTTAGAGATTATTTATGTGTCAAATCATAATCATTTAATTCGAAGATAGGCAGGTATACTAAATTGCGGTTATGCTAATAACAATTTTCCACCCATAAAGAAGACTATTGAAATATTTTGCCACTAAAAATCCCACTATGAATATTTTCCCACCTTTTTTACCACCAAAGGGATTTTGTCCAAACATTTTGGTGTGAAAAACCACCAAACACTGTCTAAGAACCTATAATGTGTATATTTTAAAAGATCTCGCCATATATTTTGTAGGGTACCTAGATAGCTGCTATCTTGAAAAGCAATTGCAGTTCACCAAATAAAGGTGGTGCAATCTAGTGTGCTTTCAGGGACCTCAATAAAACCATCCGTGAAGAAGTGTTTTAAGTTTCAAAAATCTGATTAATTTTCTTACAAGGTGTTACACTTTCAGTTCCCTTTTCACTGACCGACCGAACAACAGTTAATCCCCGACCCGTCACCGTCTATGTATCACACACCCACCACCATCAACATCAACTATCAGCACTTTACATCACCATCAAACCGCTATAGGCCAGTTATCAACCAGCAACATCAACTGCCAGCACCCTACACCACCATTAATATACACCATCACCCTGCATAGCCAAATCACCAAATATATCAACCTAAACCCATATCAACATACACCCGCAACCACCCACCGAATGATCGACAGACACAGGACACAGAATTCCATGGTATACACTCTTGTATTTATAAGCAACAACAACAACGCTCCGCATTCGGTGGCACATGATTTTTAAATTCGTCCTTCTTACAGTTCACACTGTCTTGTGGCATCGACATGAGGAGGTACGAATTTGCGAAAAAGTCGAAGCTTATTGACTTGTGTTAATTCCGATTTTCATTTAATCCAAATAATAGTAGACATAAAGGTTCCAGCTAGTTTCGGTTTGTAGCAACTCTAGCCTGGATAAGCTCATATTACTTTTCATGGTGCACTTCTGAACCATTTAAAGATAATCTTTTTGGCTTCCACCGTTAAATAATGAAAGTAATTTCCCTTGGGCTGGAATCAGATTCCTACCGTAAACTCCCTTCTTGCTCCTTCTGAGTGAGAGAGATTGGGCAACAAAGAAATTTTCTCTTGGGTTAGCCTTGGGCTGGAATCAGATTTCTACCGTAAATTCCCTTCTTTCTCCAACTGAGTGTGTAAACAAAGTAATTCTCCCTCGGGTTAGCCTTGGGCTGGAATCAGATTCCTACCGTATTGTCCCAGGTTCACTTCTTCTAAGTGAAAAGTGTGGGCCGAATCTACTCCTGTAGCTTTACAGAACCAAGCTGTAATGGTACTATGATGTTTCCAGCCGTGGTAGTGCTCAATTCGTACCCAGGGTTCAAAATAAGGAAAAGTACTGCTTTGATCAAAGGGCACAGTAGTGCCCAGCCAAGTTCGAGGCACTACACCCTTTTTACAGGAACAAACTCAGGCGATTTTCAACCCCTCTAATTTCAGTACCAATAAAGTCAGAAGCTTAAAATTCGCAGTATTTGCTGAGCTGATCAAAGACAGGTGTCTCAGCAAATTTCAACTCTTTAGCATTAGTAATTCCCGAGATGTAGGACCTCAAAAATCACAAGAACCGTAACTGATTGACTCCCTGACTCACTGACAGATCATCAAAGTTATGGAGCACTTCCCGACATCGTAGGAACTTGAAATTTCGCACAATGGTAGGCCTTGTGGTGCATACAAAGGGAAAAATCGAAAATCTGCAATTTTCTATTCAGGGGGGTGTCATCGACCCACTTACTTAAATATTCTTATAAATTATATGGAGCACTTCCGATTGTTGTAGAACGATGAAAATTGGTAGGTCGGTAGGGCTTGAAGTACTTAGAAAGAAAAAAATCGAAAAATTGGAAGTTTCAGTTCAGGGGGCGTGGCATCCACCCACATTCTTTAAAATTCTTATAAACTATATGAAACACTACTGATTGTTGTAGAACGATGGCAATTGGGAAAGGGGTAGGGCTTGAAGTACTTAGAAAGAAAAAAATTGAAAAATTGGAATTTCCTATTCAGGAGGCGTGGTATCCACCCACATTCTTAAAAATTCTTATAAATTATATGGAGCACTTCCGATTGTTGTAGAACGATGAAAATTGGTAGGTTGGTAGGGCTTGAAGTACTTACAAAAAAAAAAAAAAAGAAAAGTAATGAGATCTAAAATATATACAGTCGACTCCGCTTAACTGGAACACGATAATTGCAGAATATTTGTATCAATTAAGCGGAGTTTTCAATTAACCGAACTTTGGATAACTGAAATTTGTTTCAAATAAGCGGAATTCCGTCAAAATATATAAAAAAATGTCATCGAACAAAAAATATACCTATTATATTTATTTTGGGTTATTTTCCACAACATTGGTCAATATTTTTTAAGGTTACGTATCCTCCAGGGACGGATTGACAAGAAATTAGTTTTTGACATTCCAAAATCCGAGGGGTGTGCTCGATTCAAGATTTAGTGGCAGCGTTCAATAAGTTTCAATTATGCGAAGTTGAATAAGTGCAAAATTAGCATTTGAGACGAAAATATTTGTTTCAATTATGCGAAGTTTTCATATAACCGGAGTTCAGTTATGCGGAGTAGTTTGTGAGAAAAATGCTCAAAAAAGCTCCGTTATAAATTTCTTGTTTCAGATAAGCGAGGTTTTCAGTTAAACGGAGTGCAGTTAAGCGAAATTGACTGTACCAAGTTTTAAGTTCATGAAGTTTATTATGATATATCTTAAGTAGAGTTATATCGAAACCATACCAAATAATGACAGAAATTTGCTATTTAATGATTACTGATTAAAATTTGGTGGATTTACTTGGCAAGTTTTCTCTTGATTACTTACTTAATCACAAATTTAAAATGTATGAAAACTTGACCAGTGAACCCACCAAATTTTAATCCTTTGATTCTTGTTGCTTATGACAAATGAAATATATGTGGAGCAAGTTTCGTTGGAATTTGATAATATTTTACTAAAAATTCAGTCATCATTTATGAAAAAGGCTATAACTTTTTTAAGGTGGTTGTATTGAGTTCATTCTGATTTAGTAAGATTGGGCATTAAAAAATACCCTTAAAAAATGTGTCATATGCTTACATTATACCAAGATAAATATTTAAGTTTGTTAATCTTTCAATTCCCCCTCCCCAACATTTTGAAAGTGACTTTTTAATAAAACCAAAATAGGTTTGCAACCAACTTTGGGTGTAAAGTAGTAGATTGTGAAATTCTGCGTCGATAGCATCTTTAAATTTTATTAATAAAAACATTTTTCTAACTTCTCTTGGCTTTTCAAATTTTCTTTCCCAAACTACTTTTTTCGCCCCCTTCGGGCATGGGGTGGGGTGGGAGAAAAACAATAATGTGGTCCTATGGTTTCAAGGGTGCTGAATCCAACGGGAGTTCTCGGGTCATCGTACGACCCTTTTTTTATTATTATTTCGAAAAGAGCTTTTGGAATTGGATTTTATTTTAAGATCCAGATAATACTTCTAGGTAACTTTATATTCTTTGGTATAACCTAACAAAATATCAAAAAACCGATCCAAATCCAAATCCAAATCGGTCTGATAAATCATTTAATTAAAAATCCAAAGAAACCATTTTTTCTTTGTTGTTGTGTTGTGGCTTTAATTAATCAGGGTATCAAATCTGTAATAGTATTTTGCTACAACTTTTAAAGGTGAAATTTACTAGAACTGGAATAGACGATGATGACACTCTTTTCCTTGCTTTAGTGTGTAAATCGTTCAATTTCTTTATGACAATATTTCTGTTAAGATTTTTGTTCGTCTATTATGTTTTTCGACCTATTAAAATTTCGGTACAGTGAAAATTACCCGCGGTGATAAACTTGTAGGTATAATTTCCCAAAATAAAAGGAAAAAACAACCACGGGTGTTTTATCCTTTTTGAAATGGCAATAAGACCCACAAAAAAAAAAAAAGAAATAAGAACTGCAGGTGTTATAGCCTTTTGGTTTGGATTTAGTTAAAAAGCCCACACTTAAAGTATGATTCACACTTTTAGCTCCAAGAAATCATCAGGTCTCAGGAAAAGGCAACAAAAAAAAATAAGTAAAATCGCTTGATATTTCTCAGCTATTTTGTTACTCAATAATGGTTTTCAACCATCCAATTGCGCGATTTACTAAGCTGTTTCGTTACTAACTGGTGCTTTTCAGTTTAATGCTGGGCATACACGACAGAGCCAACCGATCCATTTGGCTTGGTTGGATTTCAAATTGGCTGAAAATCCAATGGATCAGTGGCCGATCCACCCCACACACGACCGATTTTGGATCGGCGCGGGGCCATTTGGCTCTTTTGCTCTGTCGTGTATGGCCAGCTGATACGAAACTTACCTAAGTATTTATATTGTACTAAAAAGCTTATGTTCTACTTCTTCTTTGAGTAAACTGTCACAGTCACACAAGCGCTTATGTTCTACTTAAATATTTAAGTTTCATATTAGCAAATAACCCTTAGTAACAGAATCAGGCGCGGATCCAGGATTTCGTCCAGGGGGGGGCAATTTTCGTGAGTTTCCAAAATCTATATGAGGTCTATAGAAAATTTGAGTGCACCATACCGCTCTACACGCCTGGTCACACAAAGCAATGTGAGTTGATGAGTTTGAAATTTGAAGAAAACAATAAACTGCCAAAGTAGTTCTCAACAGCGTGTACTTTGAACTTTGTGAATTGAAGTTTTGCAGTTTGTAACTATAGCATGGTGTCTGTACAGCGTTTTTTAGTTCCCTCTGGATCTACACAAATCGACAATTATGGTCGAAAAACATAATGGTACAGTGGTATGTTCCTATTCAGACACATGACGTCCAAGTTCGACGAGTGAAAATTCAAGCCTCTTCTTTAGCTGGCAACCTAACCTAACCTTGCTAGTAAAAGGCCGTTTTCGAGAACGTCATCAGCGTCAAAAATTGCAGAATGTTCTCAAACGCAAAATCCGAAGTCTTGTGTTAGGAAAGGCAAATTCAAGCTTTACTGTATAAGCATTGTGTTCGATAATGCAGTTTGCTAAAGTCATATGTTCGAAAACATCATGTGTGGTGCAATTCTGCAGAAGAAAAATCGAGTTGGCAGCAAAAATATTGAGAAACCGGAGAACGTGTTCATAAACGTCAATTGCGTTTGCAAGGAAATTGAAGGACGTTGATTAAAAAGATTTTGCGCAAAACAAAACCATTGCATTAATTTGAATATAGCTGTATTTTAGCTTAACTAAAATTATAGATCAAAACCGAGATGAACCGTATCGTTTGTTCAGACTTCAGATGCCTTCGTCCATCGATACAAAACCAAACTTTCCGACATTAAAATGTAACACAGATTTCCTATAGTGGAAAATACAAAGAAAACACCACTCTTAATTAAATCTTTCCGTCCGACCTTCTCGATTGTGAATTTGTTATACTTTCGTTATACATTTTATTAACAATATACTTAGCCTTCGTTAAGTTTTGATATAAATGTTTCATACATATAAGCTCAAAACATCGACTACAGAGTTGCCAGACTCATGCAGTTCGATAAAATAGCAATAGCATACAATAGCAATATTCGCGGCGAAAAATGTCAATCATTTGACAATCCAAGCCAAAACAACTATCCTTTTCTTAGGTATAAAAGTTCCATCCAACTTCTCTTCGGCAGTGACTGCTGTCGTCGTTTCCTGGTTTCTCTCCAATCTTCTTCGTTGGATTCGCACTCTCTGCCAGTTTTATAATATGGAACACGGAAGTTCCTAAAGCACATCCATAAAAACGACAAAATCCTCTCATCAAAAACGTATCTTATGGCTGAAACATATGTGCAGCACGTCTGCACGCATCGCAGATTCGAGCATTTGAAGCTTATTACTCGTAATTCGACGCATTTTTAAGATTAAATTGTTTTTTAATTGAATCGGTCATTTCAAAAACCACTTAAGTCGCATTTTTTTCAAATATGCTTTTTTTGCTGTAAATGCTTCCTTAAACGTAGATGCATATTCTGAGAATAAATTATGTCGGTCCAAATATTCCTTCCTCTCCAAATAATACCTCACAATAAACGTTCCATGCAGAAACAATAACGTAAGTCAATTGACTTAAGTGGTTTTTGCAAGCACTACTAGATGTGGGAAGTAGTTATATCTTGTTTTGACTTAGGTTTTAACATACTGAAACACGATAAATTAAAATATGTGACATGTTAAAATGTTAATATTTAGTATAATAAAAAATAAAATGCACGACTGGATCGCACGTACTTGCTCTTATGTTCAAGTTGTGTGGGGCTTAAGAACTTTAAAAAATATTCAAGTAATTATAGAAAAAGTATAAAAAGCATTGAAATCGTTCTTTTAATTGTATAAACAGCCTGATAAAAACTTAGAGCTCAAAAAAAAGTATGCCATTTGATTACTTGAAAAAATATGAATAAATGCAAAAAAAAAATTAAAAATCGTTGGAGCCGTTTTCTTAAAAATTAATTTTTTATATATAAAATTTTTGTAACATTTTTCAAAAAAAAATTTGCTATGCCAATTTTGAGTATATATTAATATACATTTAAAACTGAAATTTCAAAATAATTCATCAACCCGTTTTTGAAATATTGAATTTTGAAAAAAAAATTTTGAATCTTTTTTTAAAAATCCAAAATTTATTTTTTCAAAAATTTTGGTATGCAGTATTATTTATTGAAATCGGATGAGCGGTTAATGAGGAAATCAAAAATAAAAAAAACCGTTATATGGCAGGTACCGTTAATAAATGTTTTTGGTGATTTTTTTTCTTATTGAAATTTACATCATGTCTACAGTAATACACTGATTTTTTTTTATCAACATCGTTGGAGCCGTTCTTGAGATAAATAAGCTTTTCCTTAACGGTTGTATGGCAAGTACCGTTATTTTTTGAGCTAAAAAAAAAATTTCAATTTCCCCTCTGGAGAGTTACAAAAAAAGTTCAAAATTTGAAGAAAATCGCTTCAGTGGTTTAGGCTGTAGGTTCAGGTACATACAGACAGACAGACAGACAGACAGACAGACAGAATTGTGCCACCCACTTTTTTCGTGTTCTCTATCATCGTAATGTCATGTTTGATTGTTATCTCGAAATTTTTTTTTTGCACGAATCCAAAACTTGCCCTATAGTACCTATATCGCAAGTAAAAATTTGATTTGGTTTAAATTATTGTATACTACTGACCCCGTTTCTTACTAAAACAACGTAAGGCACCTGTTTCTTGCTATATCAACGTAAGTCAAGAACGGGTTTTCAGACTTTTTTCAATATTAATATTGATAAACTGTGAATATTTTTTTATATTTCAATCCTTTACAACTCTAATATTATATTGAGCCCAAAAAGTCCTTTAAAACTAGTTTATTTTTTAATTAAACTGTTTTTATTGATTCCTGAAAAATTCTAATTGTGTGACTTAAGTGGTTTTTGAAATGACCGATTCAATTAAAATCAACTTCAAGTTTGAAAATTTAGATAAGTGCCCCTGTTGCCTCTCCCGTTACATTTAAGTATGTATAAAAAACCACTAACAAATTTGTAGAATAGGGTTGGAGGTGAAGAAATAACTTTTTAAAACATCATTTTTCAAACTGTGAAATTTTTTATTCAAAGCATATTGAAAAGTGAAAATGAAATCGATTTGGGATTCAATCTGCTTTTCTCACCAAATGTTATACAGTAGATAATGTAGCCTGACATTCATCTTTTAATTAAAGACTGACCTTAACTTTGAATATCGAGATCTAAAACCGAAGTTATAAGCTTTCCGCTCAGTCTATTCGAAGGCGCTATTTGTACATAGCGGAACTTTTCTTAACTGAACCTCGTCAGCCAGCGGCCAATGAACAACCACTCATTGCTGCAACACTGCGCTGCCAAGAAAAAAATTTATAAACGTGTAACGAAATAACCTTTTTTTTGGTTACATTTTATTAAATTCATATTTTATGCTTCGTTCGTTCTTGCCCAGGGGGGGGCAATTGCACCCATTGCCCCCCCCCTGTATCCGCGCCTGAACAGAATAGCTGAAAAAATCGCACGATTTTTTTTAGCTATTCTGTTATTCAAAATATCAGTAACTGAATAGGTGAACAAATCGTGCGATTTTTTTCAGCAATTCTGTTCCTTACTGATGCTTTTAAATATAAGGATCATGAAACAAGAGCGACAACAAAAGCAGTATTTTAAAAATTGTTGGTCCTCGATTAGCGGATTTTCTCAAATCAGAATATTTTTTTAGGACTTTCAAGTAAATTATGCAAAATGAAATAAGACCCCAAATATTTATTCAAAATTAAATGAAACTAAGCTAAGCTCCAAAATTAACTTTGGGGTCTTATTTCACTGGGATTTTATTTCATAATTAAACAATAAAACAAGGTGCTGCGCTGGGTTATTTCTTAGTTTTTATTGCACGAAATAATTTTGGTTTGGCTTGTCCAAGGTATTGCTACCTGCTACCATTCTTATAAAGAAAATTAGCAGAAAATAAATACTGTCGCAAACAATTATTTTATTAAGAATGTTCCGGGTTGAAATGGTGATTTCATGAATAAGATTGCGAAGCGTGTACTTGTCCGATCAAAGCGATTAAGGTGTCTATGGACAGATAAACTTATTCTCTATGCCATCATTGGAAAAAAAAAAAATTTAATTTTGTGCTCTAGATCTGGGTAAAAACCTCTACGAAATCGAGAAAACGGCTAAAATGGCTGTTTTTCAAAGCAAATTTAGCCTACACTATAACATTTTTTGCAAAAAAATGTTTAATAACATAAAATTTCATATTTTTACTATGCCACTATTGGAGAACATTTTTAATTTTGTACCTAATAAAAATTTTAATAATGCAAAATAAAAATGCTTGTGAATTTTGAAAAACCCCATTTTTGACCGTCAATTTTTTATACCTAACGGTAGATACTTTTTTGACAAATTTTTTTGCAGTGGATATAAATTCAATATATTTTTCATGATTTGCATTAATTATGTAATCATATTTGTATCATTTGATATTGAAATTTGTAATTCTTAAAATGCACTTTTTGATAGAAAATTTATGTAAATTTAGAAGTTAAAATCAGTTACTTTTCGAAAAAATTTTATTTAATACAATAATACGCCTACTAGTGACCAATATGTAAAAATGCAAAGTTTTATAAAACAAAGTATCTGATGAAAGTGAAAAAAACGGTCTTATATATGGGTCAATATTTCAAAACATTAATATTTTTTACTCCAAAGTGGACCCTCGCTCAAAAGAACCTATTTTGATAGACGAACAATTATGTCTCTTAATAACTCTATAATAACCACTTTAGGACAAGGAGTCATAACATTTGATCAAATCTAACGGGTTTTTAAGTCAGGGATATGATACTTTTATCAGGGGAATGACAAAAATTTATATTTACTCCGTTGATTAGATGGATATTTAATTTTTCGAATGGTTTCAGGAGTGTAAAGAAAAAAGAGAACAAATACTAACATGAAAAATAGCATCCACGACTATGTTGCACGAACTTGCTCTCATGATTCAAGGATTTTGCGAGACTAAACATTTTATAGTAATAATCGTATGATTTTTGATTTCAAAAGTACTAAAAATACTTCAAATATGTTTAAATGTAATATTATTGATTCTTCTAGATTTACCAAAACGCAATCAATCATTATAATGAAAACTTGAAAGTCAGGGGAATGACACAAGAAATGACGTTAGGGGAATGACTCCGAAGGGTGTTTTATGAGAACTAAATGGAGGTTATTAGAAAATTAGATGTTTTATATTATTTTTCACGTAGGCCCTTGTAAAAGACACAAACGAATAAAACTTTTTAATTTTTATACCACACGGTTTAGTAAAAAAACACCCGTTAGAGGAATGACAATTTCGCTTGACGAAAAACAAAATCATTGCCTTAACTTGAAATAAAAAAGACAAAAAAGTTTTTTTGAAACCCCTACTTCAATTTTCATAAAGAGCAATTTTGTACCGTTAAACTACCAAAAAATCAGTTTTCTATTTTAAGCCTATATTTGTTTCTTTTTAATTTCCATTGGTGGGATAGAAATGATCAATTTATGGGGGACACTTACTTAATAGCTCCTATTTAAAAAAATAAAGCAACTAAAAATAATTTAACTATTTTTTTGTTAGGATGCATATATTATTAAAAAACCTGCATCATTAGATTTTTTGTATCGTTTTTAGTGTTCTTGCTAAAATTCAGACAGTGTGGTAAGTAGGCCTGGGGACACGTCAGGGGAATGACGTTTTGGGTTTTTAAATGGAGATAGCGGGTATGATATTTTTCTTAACTTTATTTTTTCTAGAGCGAATATTAGAACCCGTTTGTTTCAAGCCATCCAATTAACAAACTTATAATAAAATTTTGTACTTCGGTTCAAAAATGAAGGAGACTGAAATATTAATATTTTCAAATATTGACCCATATGCAAAAAAAAAAGTTAGCAAATGACTGGTTTTGTTCAGTTCGGAACGCTCTTAATGTTCAATAAAGGATTTAAATACGATGGTTCAGAATTTCACGGTACTAACATTACTGTTTTATGTAACCTCATTTCTCAATGCTAATAAGAAGAATAATATCCAAGGCATACTTAATTAAAAAGGAATATTTTAGTTCTGATAATCAACCAAAAATATGTTATAACATGCTTAGAAAAAACTACAATAAAAACTAAAATAAATTTCTTACACACTTTCTTCAAATGAAAACTATCCCCAGGGATAGGATTATGCATACTTTGCCCTTTTTTGTCAGGGATAGGATTATGCTAACTTTGCCCTTTTTTGTGCGTTATCGTAGAAAGTATCGACTTTATACAAATACGTTCCACGTCCTCCTAATTCTAAAAATATATATTTTTTTTGCCTTTTTTACCCATTAATGCCTTTTTTTGCTTTGTTTGCCTATTTTGCCTTTTTTCTTTAAAGTTCATAGTTTTTTAAGATACAAAATTATAAAAATAAAAATATAGTAGGTGTAAGAATCTGTGTACCTAAGAACTTTTTTAATAAACTAACATTTGCCTTGTTCCAAAGATTAACAAAACGGCTACTATTAGCCACCAATTTTTACCTAATTCCTGTTCCACACTTTAAAAATTGGTTTGTTTTGGGCAAAAGAGAGTGCTCACCAGAGAGTAAAATATTTTCCTTCCTGACAAATTCTGTCCGAGAAATTTCCTTGGGCAGAAATTCTTAGGTCTGCCAAATGCTAAGTTGACGTATGTACATAGGTCCGATGTCAGTGACATACAAACAAAATCAAAAATTCATCAAAATTTGTCAGACTTACAATTTTTGCCAAAAGTCTCTGGAAAAAACTATAATTTTATCGAGGAATATCAATTGGGCAAGTGTTCTCAAGAATCTCAACGAGAATATGGTTAAAGTGAAAGGCCGATTGCAAACGAAGAAAAGACAACCGTATTTGAACAACCCGAGATAAATCATCCTCATAGTATTAAATAATATAGATAATCATGAATCACAATCTTTTAAATAATTTTTATAAAAATAAAACAATGAATAAAATTAGGCCCCTTATGTGCCAAAACAAATTAAAATGTCAATGTAATAATAATATAAAAATAGAATTAATAACCAATTGTAAATATTAATTTCCCTTCAATAAAAACTAATGTAATGTAAAAAAACGAGGTTTTGAAGAAGTTCATCGCAAATACGGCGAAAAAATATTCTGTTATGAATAGCGACGTCAATTCCAAACTTTCCGAAAACGCAGAGGAGGCCTTTTAGCTCCTTCAAGGCCTTTTCAAGCGACAATCGTAGAAGCTGTCACCTGTAAACTTTAAAAAGCTGTTCATAGCTTAATGCTTCTAAAATTTAACGTTAACAGCGGCGTATATAGCTTCACTCCTTTCATCATCATCATCATCATCGTGTCCTGTAACCCCGGCTGGGGCATAGGGCGTCAACAAAACGTCTCCATCCTTCACGGTCTGCTGCAAGGTACTTTAGCTGTGGCCACGTCTTTCGTCTTTCTCTGGGATTCTGCTTCCGCTAAGACAGTTGATTTCCATGTTGTTCTTGGTCTTCCAACCCGCCGTGCACCCTGAGGATTCCATTCAAAGGACTGCTTTGCAATTTCATTGTTTGGTTTCCTCAGTGTGTGACCAATCCAACGCCATTTACGCTTTCTTATGTCGACGTCCAGCCGCTCTTGACTTGTCCTGCGCCACAATTCCTCATTTGATATTATTTGTGGCCAGCGAATCTTTAGGATGTGGCGAAGACAGCGATTCACAAAAGCCTGCAATTTCTTCGAAATGATAGACGTGACTTTCCAGGTTTCACAAGCATATAACAGCACGGATTTGACATTGGATTCGAAGAATCTCAACTTAGTGCGTAAGGAGATTTGACTTGATTTCCAGATTGGGGACAGAGTACCGAAGGCAGCACGAGCTTTATTTATTCTACTTTTAACGTCCAGATCCGTACCACCGTTTGCAGAGACAATACTGCCAAGGTAGTTGAACTGTTCCACTACGTCAACTGGCGTCTCCTGTAGAATAATACGCTGCTGTGTGGAGCGGCCTGTGAGCATTATTTTTGTCTTTTTGCTGTTTATTCTTAGACCACTCGACTCTCCCTTCACTTGCAGTGTTTGGCACATCCCGTTCAGCCCACTGATGTTATTTGCCAGTAGACATATGTCATCGGCATAGTCTAAATGACTGAGCCTTTCGAACGGTGTCCATTGAATGCCCTGTCGCTCTGCTGTACCTACACTGGCCGTCAATACGTCGTCCATCGCCAGCAGGAAGAGAATTGGCGATAGAACATCCCCTTGTCTCACACCCTGTTGCACTACAAAGGAGTCGGATAGCTGCCCATTGTGCAAAACAAAACACCTTGCGTTGTTGTAGGACTCTTTAATAATGGCAACTATTTTTGGTGGAATTCCTCTACCAAGCAACGATCTCCATATACATTCTCGGTTAACTCGATCAAAGGCTTTCTCAAAATCCACGAACATGAGGTAAAGCGGTGATTGAAATTCCATCGACTGCTCGAGGACGATACGCAGGGTGTTGATATGGTCGACACACGATCGACCACTGCGGAAGCCAGCTTGATGCCTCTTGAGTGTAGACTCGATTCTATCCTTTATTCGCTCGAGAATGATGGTTGCCATTAGTTTTGGGAAAACGGACAAAACGGTGATACCACGCCAATTGTTGCAATTCTTTAAGTCACCTTTCTTTGGCAACTTAACAATCACACCATCCTTCCAATCCCTGGGATAGCTTTCGTTTTCCCAAATGTTTTTTATCAACGGATGTAAAATACTAGCCGCTGTTACGGGATCGGCTTTCAGGAATTCAGCTGGAATTCCGTCCAGTCCAGCTGCCTTGCTGTTTTTGAGGAGATTTATTGATGCCTGTATTTCCGATTCTGACGGGGGTTCGATGTCAATACCCCTATAGGACCTGCGCATCTCGTTTAGTTGGGGCACTTCAGCACTCTGCTCAACTGAATCCTCATTTAGCAGGGCACAAAAATGGTCCTTCCATCTACGAAGCTGATCCTCAATTGATACCAAAAGTGTGCCATCCACATCCATTACAGGATGATTGGTGTTGCTTTTTTTCCCGATAACATCTTTGGCTATTTGGTACAATTCCCGGATATCTCCTCTTCTGGCAGCGATTTCCGCATTATCTGCGAGTCCATCTACCTTCACCCTCTTGTCACGTCTCACACAGCGATAGACCATCTTATGTGCAATGCGGTACTCTCTTCGCAAGTCAGCCTTTCGTTGAACATCTGCTTCAGCATTTATTTGGATTTTCAACGATTTGCGAAGTTCGATCTTATCCCAGGTGTCTTGGGATATCCAAGAGTCTCTACGTCTCGTTCGCTTGGGTACAGTTTCGGATCCAGCCTCCATAAAAACACTTTTAATTTCACCCCACATCTCATCAATTGTTGAATTCTGGATTCCGTTTAATGACGAGGCTCTGTCGTTAAGGGTGGTGACATAGTTTCGACATATGTTGGGGTCATTTAAAGCATTCGTAATGAATTTTGAGCTCCTTGCTGCATCCTGCGCTGGTTTTTGTACGGCAGCGGTTCGTAGTTTGAGACTCATCAGAACCAAATGGTGGTCGCTTCCCACATCGGCATTTCTTATACTCCGGACATCACACATAGACTTCCTCCATCGCTGCTGAATCATGATATGATCAATTTGGTTTTCGGTTTGACCATCCGGATGCACCCAGGTAATTTTGTTGCACGTCTTATGCTTAAATACAGTCCCACCTATCACAAGACGATTCGCGTTACAAAAGTCGACAAGCAAGTCACCATTTTCATTCCGTGACCCCAAGCCATTTCTTCCCATCACGCGTTCCAGTCCGTAATTGTCTGAACCGACTTGGGCATTGAGGTCTCCCATAACGACTATGATGTCGGCTCTCGGAACACTACTGTAAACCGAGTTAAGATGAGTGTAGAACGCGGTTTTGTCTTCCTCGGTCGCTTCATTTGTGGGGGCGTAGCACTGAATAATTGTGACGTTACGACTTTTTGAACGAAACTCCTTTCATACCAACAAAAAAATACCCAAATCAGTATTAATTAAAAGATTTTTCTCATCCGATTTTGAACTGGTGTTGCAATTAAGTTCTGCTGGTCCCACAAATGTTACTAATTTTTTTAGATCTTAAAGTGTTGGGGTAGAAATTTTGGCAACGTCAAAATTCGTTTTGCAAAATATTACTTTTGAAATTCCGCTTCAAAAAATTTTGATTTTCCAAATTCTGTTTACATAATTCTGACAATAATAAAAAAAAGGTTTGGAAAATGTTAAAAGGGCGTTCTTGTTTCTTTCTTTTTCAATTACCTGTGCCTAGTCTTAAAATTAAAATATGAAATAGTTTTATTTGTTAACCGAGTTGGAAAATCATTCATTTGCATTTATAAATAGCTATAAATTATTTGAGAAAAAACTGAATAAACAGGATTTTATTGTTTGTAATTTTGAATTACAAAATAAAAAAAAAAGAATTTTGAAAGCAGAATTTTAACAGAAAGAACTGAAAAAAGTAGATTTCTAAAAGACATAAATTCCTTAAAAAAATTGAAGAGCTGAATTTCGAAACCAGGGGGGCTATTCCGGTTCTATGATAAACGCGATGAAAAGTTTTTTCAGTGATAAGTCTCAATTTCCGATTCTGGTTCAGTGTAAAAGTCTGTCAAAATTTTATCATATGAAAAGATATATATAGGTATCATCGAGAAATTTTGCCTGATAAAGCCTAATGTTAAATTGAATAGATAAACAAAACCAGAAACATGAATAAAATTTAAACAATGCACTTCTTTATTGATTTTATTTGTTGTAAATTATTTGGTTTTAGATCATAACACGTCAGTATTTTTGAATAAATTATTGTGGATGAACACATATAAAAGTTTTTATTGATTGACTCATTCATTGAAAGCGAGCTACGCACAAACCAGTATCTGCTCTTCTTTTTCAAAGTAAGTAGTAAGAAACACGGACAAAACATAGGTACGATATTTCAAAGCTTCTTACATTTAAGAATAATTATTAAAATAATTATTTAATAAATTGACTTAATTTATTCAATTTTACTGAAAATAATCTTAAAAAACCACCAAATCATTCGTAAATATCTAAAAAACTTCTGGAAAATAATTTTTGTTTTCATTCAGCACAAAATCAGCTGATTTTTGCACTGGTATAACAAAAATCAACACTTTGGGAAAAATGATATGATAAAATGAAAAAGTCGTATGAAAACTCTCGTGATAAAAAACTTATTATTTCATTTTATCATAGAACCGGAATAAGGGCCCAGAATTTTATCCACTCCTGATTTTAAATACGAAATTGAGCTCGTGTCTCGTATGCGCCAAAAATATTACGCATGGATTTTTTGTGCACGCTTAAAAAAATATGTATAGGTTTTGGAAAATGTTTGTAAACTGAAAATTGTACAAATCTCTCGCATTTTTCGACGTTCGAAGACATCTTTAAGCGACAATTTGCATTACTTTTTTTCTTATCTGATGTTTCAAAATAATCAATAAAAAATAAGAGAAGATTATTTTTTTTCTTAACCGATCAAAAATTGTGGTATAGTTGGAAAAATTCATAACTTCCCAATTTGTTTTTTTTTTTTTCTTGAAACGTTAACAGTATTGACCGCATGTCAACGAAAATTAATGCAGACCAAAGAAGGTTTTCGATCGTTCAAAAATGTGTTTAGTGTGTGTTAATTAAGATTACCTTCTTCATGGATTTTAAGTGTGTATAAAATAAATATTTTTGAAAGGGGGCAACATTCTTCCGAAAAATTTTCAAAGTTGGTCAAAAAATAAATGAATAATTGAAACTCGTTGAGAATTAATAATTAAAAATATCAATATTATTGTTGTTTTTTATTTCTTGAAATATTTGTTTTCTTGGATCTATTTTCGAAAAAAACTCATACAATAATTTTTTCTGATTAATTATGAAAAAAAAAGTTTTCTCATGATAATTTTAACATAAAAATTAATTGGGAAAACCGGTACCAATGAATTTATATTTTTTTATAAAATTGATGCTTTGCTCTACAAATCTACAAAAACAAAGATAGTACAATAAATACAATTTAGGAACCCTTAAAAATGTATTCCAAGACCTTTGGTTGATTTAGATTCAGTCTAAAAAAAAAATTGTTTTGGTGAATGGAATACGATTTAAACTTGAATTTTGTTTTGTGACTGTATTCGTATAGTTTCGGCCTCGTCATTTTTTTTTTGATCCATTTCAAGTTGACAAATGTGGGCACGTGGAATATACCGATTCATTTTAAACTTATTTTTTTTATTGGAGACGATTCCCTTCATATTTTGAACAAAATTCTCACGACCGAAATAAGTTAAGCCTATCAAAACAAATATTGACACTTTTTTTGGCACTAGAGAGGGTATATCTGCCAAAAATGTAGATCTACCAAATTGATAATAAATCAAAAGATTAATCAATTCTGTTTTCCAATGGAGTGCGAAACCGTCTTTTTGATAGATATATCAAAAATAAATGGGGTCATGTCCCCAGTAATCGAACACTTAGTGGTTCATAAGAAAGTAATCGTTGCCTGTGAGGAAACCATTCAACGTAAATATTTGATGTAATATTATTTATCAGCTTAAACTCAAATATTTTTTATAACTTTTAAGGTTTTTCTAGTAACTTTAACAACTTTTTTTATAAAAAATCAAAAGCTGAAAAAAGCCTAAGCCTTCCTAAGCCCGAACAGAAAGTTTCCTTGTTTCGAACACAAGATTTTGTACATAGTTTCAACAAAAAAAATCATAGAAGTAATTTTCTCTCAGTTTTATTAAACAAATTGTGTTTGTTAATGTGTTTTTATTTAATTCTTTTAAAAACGAAATAAAACAAAAACAGTTTAACGGATTCTTAGTTTGAATACAATTCAAAAACTGTTCGAACAAAGGAAGCTAGCAATTACATGAGAATTACATGAGTTTCCTTAAATTGAACACTGGAAGAAAAGAAGAAAAAGGTGTTCGAATACTGGACCCAACGTTCCTCTCAGTGTTCTTGACGTAAAACCGTAAAAAAATTTAATTTTCTATAATATTTATTGCCTGAACGAAATAAAACAATTTTGACGGAGTTGCCTATATTCGAACACTATTGTTCGAACAGGCAACTCTAACAAATTTGGTTTCCTATGTTCGAACAGTCAATTTATTAATAAATTATTAAGCTTTAAGTTAAAAATTTAAGTTACATAAATAAAATAACTATTATCCAACAAGAAAACGCGTTATAACAGGCATTAAGTTTAATATTGACACCAAAAATCACAGTTTCCCAGAACACTTCCAACAGTTTTTTTAATTACAAAAACTTGAAATTACTGGATTTCCTTAAGCCTCTTTCTTAAGTCCTTTTTTTTAAACTTTAGGATGAAATTTGACTAGTTGATAGGATTTCAAGGTTTAAAGGAATAACACATGAATTATTCTCCGTTTATAGAAGTTGAAAATTTAAGATTTAACACAGATTATAAGCTTATTTTCAAAAAGTGTTCGACTACTGGGAGTGTTCGAAATTAGGCGACCCTACCCTGTATTCATTTCACCAACTCCGATACTAATGATCATGACACTTTAGCTAAATTACCTAGATACTGTCTTGAAATAGGTTACGACAGTTGTCAATCGTTAAAATACCGCATGAGTTGGTATCAAATAAACAATATTATTCGATTTATGGCCTGCAAATGTTGGTTGGAGTAAGTAGATACTCTATAAAAATAATGAGTAGTCTGTTCCCAAGGTATAAACAGAACATTTTTGAAATCATATATTAAAATTGCAAATTTGTCTTGCTTTTCTTATAATTCCTTGCGTAGCTCTTTGAGTTCTCGGGGGGGAGTTCATGACCCCGTGACCCCCCCTGTATACGCCGTTGAACGTTAAGTTATGTTTATATTCCCTTTAAGGCCACTTTACACGATAATAGAAGTCATATGACCTGTCATTATATTTTCTGTATGATTTCTCAAATGAGCTGTCATTTTAAGTTAAGTCACACGGTTTTACTTTTTTTATGTTTACACGTTTACTTCGCACTTGATTTTCTCTATGGCTATCCGTCAAATCCAAAATAAAAGAAAAAAAGTCATAAACAAATAAATTTTTTAAGTGCAAAATTACTTTTTTGCAACTATCCATTGTTATTTTCATTCAAAATTTAATTTTTTGGTAAGAAGAGTTTTGTTTTCAATACTCTGAACTCACTATTTTCCATCAAAACAACAAATTCCATTTGATTTCTCAAATGGATAAAGCTGCAGTTCTAATGTCAAAAAAGTCATATGCTTTTTGCTTTTGAGAAGTCATATGAGATCTATGAGTGCGTTCAGACGATTTGGTATGATTTTTCAGACAGGTCATATGAGAAGTCATATGACTTCTATAATCGTGTAAGGTGGCCTTTATTTTATAAATGCCTGTTTTTGCCTTTTTTATGATTTTATTTTGCCTTTTTAAAATTTTTTAGGTCAACAAAATCCTCTCCCTGCATTTCACTCTTAAAGTATAACCACATAAATAGTTTCTCTTTTAGAATACATACCACCCCACCATACAAACGTTTTAAACTAAAACAATATGGCGGTTCAGCGGGAAATCTTGTGAATTCAAAAATATAACCAAATCCTCGTACAACATTCATTCATGATTTTTTTTTTCAGGAATAAGTATTTTGACTTGAGTTTTGCAAAACTTTGTCAAGCAAGTATTGCACTCAAACTTTTTAAGTACAACATTTTTATTCAGTGAAGTAAGTATTTTATTAGAAAAATAAGGAATGGACATGCCGCGGTACTGACATTTTGAATGAACTTCCCAAGCCATGTAGAAAAACAGGCACATTTAGTCATGATCTCGAATGTATATTGTAATAAATATAGCCATGAACCCAATTCAGACCAGAAATTAACGTTTTACATTAAATAAAAAAAAAATAAGCACTGGACACAGATAATCACCAGTTGGTAGAGAATCAACCTAAGAGACGGGTAATATTTAATATTCTATTCGACTACATAATTGTAAGGCATTCATATTTCCAACTACTTGATGCCCAGCCACAATTACCTAATTTTTCTTTCATTTGAAGAAAATTGAAGACGATTTACTTTCTGTTAATGAGTGTCTCTTGAATTTAATTCAGTAACATACGTACCACATAGGTATCTACTCGATGTATAGGTACATCTACGACTATTTATTTAATCTTTAATGTTTGCTATACGGTTGCTACATACTTATGTACATCGTTGATCTAGATGTTCTTTCTCAGTTTAAAACTTATACATCGTAGTCATAATAAAAAGCTTATTAAATCTGAAATATTTTTGTTTTAAGACTTTCGGGCGAAGCCACTTGCGCTTTTCGTAATGTGTTTTTAACTTCCACACCAGACACCTTCATAAAACGGTTGCTGTAACAAAAACTCAAACACCTTTTTAGTCCATAATATCTTTGTACACTTGCTTCAGGGTCGTTTGTGGATTAACTGATTTGCTTTCAGAGTTATGTACGTATGGCATGAACAGAAGTTAAACAAAACAAAATCTTGTGAGACGCTCCTTGACTTAGTTTCCCTGGGGGTGTTAGAAACAGGTACTTCCGGTGGTTGACTGACTTTAAGGTCAAGACGAAAATAAGGAATCAGAGGTAAATTTTATGCATGGATGCGTATTTAAACAGGTGAAAAATTTTGAGCTATTAAAATTGTTTTGTTGTTCTTTAGGGAAAAACAAGCTTATTAGATGCTGCGTTCGGCAATGCACATAAATATTTTATACAGCATATTAAGAAACTAATTAAATTTTAAATTATGTTTTCATGAAAGAACATTCATGCGTCGACCAGAGAGCTTTAAAACAATTAAACCATTTATGAATGGAAATGGAATTACTGAATTCATTTTGAAGTAAAGAATTTAAAAAAATTTAAGAAAATCAACGTTGAATTCATAATTCGTATTCGATTTCAAGTCAGTAAAATTAAGCTGTGAAACCCAAAATAAAACCGTCAGTGTCAGTCGAACTCATATTTGAGCAGAGGTAAACATACCTACATTTCTTTTTCAAAGACAACGATAAAAGGCGAGTGAGGCTAAAGCAAGCTAGAAAGACCTGCGATGGTTCATATTCGACAAATCAAATTTCTGCATGGTGAAATTAAGACAAGAGATGAAACAATGTCCCAGAGGCAACAAAATTTTTGCATTCATTTGGCGTTTCTATGTTTCTATGTTTCTTTTTTAGCTCAGATATATCAGAGCAAAAAAAGCGTGTTTCTTTTTCCCTTTTCTCAGAGCTTCCTGTAATAGCTCAGGATTAAATTACCGAGCGAATCGATTGATTAAAAATGGATTCCCTGAACTGTCGCCCGTCAACTTCAGGTAAACAAACAATTTTGTGTTTTAGTTTTGTGTTCATTTAGGAACAAATACAATTATTTCTATTTTTTCAGCAAGTTGTAAAAAAATGCATGAAATTTAACGTTACCAAAAACACCTATGAATCATAACACACACACATCATAATCTGCTCGGAGCTCTGCTCTAAGCGCTCAGCCTCAGCTGAGAGCTTTGCTTAGAGCCAAAAAAGAACGCCAATTGGCGAAAACAGAAGTACATACATTACATACCTAATACTATTTTATGATCAGTTTTAATGGTTGCCTTCAATGATAGGTACTCCTGCTGTCAGCTCACTGGAAAAAACCAGTTTGCTGTTAATTCGACGTTGGCAGAGAGCGTTATGTCTTCTACTGTACTTGAGAGCTTTAACGATTTATGGGACTGATCTTCTTTCACAGTGGTACACTAGCAAGGTAAAGATCACGATAACACAAATCCCCTTTCTACTGACCAGGATAGCATCCCTCGCATTGTTCTTAAACGCTGGTAAGATCACTCTGTATGCTTTTACACCTGTACTATTCTATTGGTATCTTTCCGAGTGGATACGAAACAGCATTTGTTCAGCCTGTAACTTAAAATTGTGAATCTTTGTCTCTCCCCAACTATCGTCCAGTTATGCTTATCTTTCCAAGGTCATGGAAACGCTGATTAATTACACTTTCAACAAGGTTCTTGTAGCAGAAACCAAAATATACTTTTCCAAAACTCTTAGGTGTGCTAAACTCAAATCCAAATTCCAAAGTTTGAAATATTTTATTACGTCACGTTTTGGAGACATTGCCGTTTGAAAATTGAAAGCTTTGAACAAAATTTGAAAGAAGTAATTTGGTTCGAAGAAGAATATCTTTTTCGTTGGATTAGAAATAACCTTTCCATACCGAACCGTCCAATATAAGTTGTATTGATAAAAGTTGTATTGGATGGTCAGAAGTCTAATGTTCATATAATAAATGCTGTTGTGCGCCAGGGCTCCGTTTTGTCTCCAACTCTCTTTCTTACTGTAATTAAAAATCTCTTGTCTGCAACTTCTCATTCATTTATTTTTTTGCTGATGACGGCACCCTTTGCTTTTCATATCCTCTTGTAGATTCACATCTCTGTCCTTCAGATGTAGATATTCTGATCCTTATTATCCAGTGGGCAATTATAGACCCTTTGAGAATCATGGAATCTACTGCTTCGAAAACCCAATGCTGTCTGCTTTGCTGTAACTATGTGGCTGAACAGAAAGGAGATGGAGCTGCAACTGGAGCCTCAGCTAGAATAGCTGTCAAAATGTTTAATACCTACACACAAATTCAATGATACGAACACAACACGATGCAACTGCAGGCAGAGCTGCTGACAGAGCTGGTCAAGTTGGCCAGCGATTTAAGGCTTCAAACTCTCTTCAACCTCTCATAAAGACGTAGAGAAGCTTTAGCTTCCATTTCATCATCATCCATTTTTATTAATGCTTAGTCTTCTACTTGGCTGATTTATTTCAGTAGTATATAGAATTTGTATTATAAAACCTTCTTATATAGAAACTATGCCTGGCCACGGGCAAATATACTTCAAGCTTAATGATTAGGAATTCTAATCTTGTTGGATATAGTTAACATTGGATTTTCGTTGAAAAATTCGTGTAAGTTGAACTGAACTTAATACAAATTGCGTATGACAAAGGCCTCACTATGTCACTGATGAGTTCAAGTGAGTAAGCCGAACGAAACTCCAATTTGTAGGACTAAAGGCCATAAAAGTTATTTTGAATCCGTTTTTAGTTTTGTTTTTGTTTTTACTTTCGATACTTCTTGCTACTGAATTAAATTCGCTAAAGATTTACAGCTTATTTCAAATGATATCAAATGTCAGAAAGCTGAACATCTCATTTAGGACGCTTAAAAAAAACAGCTATTCCAGCTCTGCTCCAGTTCCAGTTGCAACACTCTATTCTGCTCAGCCAGTATAGCAGAACCCAACCCCAATCCCATTTTCGATGAGTGCTACTTGCACCAAGAAAATTGAACAGCTTTCAGCACTGGGTATATGCATTACCTACAGTTTATCTTCGGTGCAACGATCACACACTCAACGTCGCCAAAAAAAAAAAAAACAAATTGAAAGATTTTGAGCCAGATATTCTATAAGCGTAAAATATTTAACGCTAACAAAAAAATTCCTTGACCATTGAGCTGTGCCAAGATTTAGCAGCGACAAGCGAGTAAGTTAGAGGAGTCTTTTTTATTAAAAATTGATTTAATTCGTAAAAGAAAGTGAGTGATTGAAATGAAGTATTCAGTGTATCAGATCAGATTACTCACTGGATATTTCAGCAGTGAATTGGTGTATGTGTTGATAAATTTAAACTTTTGGATAAGTATTTGTTTTGTCACATCTATTCATAGACAAGAAATGAAATAAAAAAGCAACACCGCACCGTACATAATTAGATAAAAACAACTCTTAACTGATACCGAATTTTTCATAATATCACTGAAAAAAGAACAGCATTTTTTCATGAAAAGGTTCATAGGAGGATCCTTCACTAGGGCCCACAAGCCATGACAAGTATGTTTCAACTGGGTTTTTAAATATGGTATTCTCCTAGTTGAATATTTATTGACATGTCCACGTCCACCAATTAAGATAGGACTTATAAACATTTTGAACAATCGCAAACCAATTCAGGGTGTGAAGGGATCGCACCAGCGATCACTTAATTAATTACCACAAAACGATTAATAGAACATTCAACCTGTTTCAATATTCAACACCATTTTCCATCGTATTACATTTAATCATCAAGCTATAGCAACAAAACAATATCCATATTTCCGTTGGCACACTCATTGCACAAAGCTATAAATACTCATATAGTTCAACTGGCACCTTCAGTGCATAAGCTTTATAATATGACACCAAATACACAATAACAATTTCAGTGCATGAGGAAAAGTAAGTATAGTTAAGGGTCGCTGGCTTATGACAGTAAAATATGCATCATAAGCAAGCTAGCCCAACACACTTGAAGTGCATGGCTATTATACTGATGCTGCACTTAATGGGAAATTCTATAGAATATCGAAGTATGGTTGAATATTGATTGGTTGAATATTGATATTAAATATTAAATAAAATTGGGACACTTCTAATTCGGGAGTCGACAAAATAACTGTGTTTACTTTAATTCAAGCAACTCGCTGGAAGTTCCATGAAATTTTAGTATCCCAATTCGCTGGAAGTTCCATATTATTTTAGTATCCCAGACGCCCTACAGAGCTACTCGCTTTTGGGTAAAGGTTTACCTGGCTACTCGCCGGACCAGTCTGGTTACTAAAAGAATAAGGCGACCCAAACTTTACAAGGGAATTAAACCTTAAACATAAGCACTAGGGTGTCTGTTATATCCCAAACTCATTTCTTAATGGCAGATACCCCCTTTAAAAAGTTTATGCCCTAAAAATATTTGACCAACAAAATTTTTATTACAGGCGCATATTCAAGGACATAATAAAGTAGAGGCTCAAGGGCATGTCAAAAAAGCAATATATTCAAAATTGAATCAGAAATACTAAAATTTTAGCCCTTTAGATTAATATTGAGAGGTCGCTCATCGTTACTTTCTGTTTTCCATACATATAGTAGGAGAACTTGTTTTTGTTTCCATCTGTATTTTATAACCTTAGAAGCGGTTATCACACAGGAATGATCGAGTTAGAATCTGAAAGAAGATTTGATGTTCTTTAAAAGAATCAATACTTCTAATCCAATTAATGAATTCCATCCAAAGTTTTTCAAGGTCAAAGCGGTATTCACTTCGAATTTCAAATTTTTTGGATTCTGTGTTGAAAACATCAGATACAATGCAGGGTGTTCTGCAAAAAGTGTAATAAAAACAAAGTGAGTTTAATTCGGACCCAGGTAAGCAAAAAAATCATTTTTGAGTGGGGTTTTGTCCCACTTTTTAGGCAGGAGTGGTAATTTTCTAAAAAAAAATTACTTAAAAAGAAAGTCAAAAATAAACGGCCATACTTACAACGTCACGGAATATCTTTTTTTAAAGCAAATAATCCATTCTTTAAATTAACTGATTAAAAAAGTTGTTTTTGTAATAATTTTTTTTAAACTAAATTTTTGCTAATTAAACGTTATCAAGTATAATTATCGTTTTTAGTATTCAATACCTTCATTAGGATGTTCACTTCTTACAGGACACCTAATTTATTTTCAATTTTCTTTCAGTATTTGATTTAAAAATTAATGAATCAATATAACAATTATTGAAAATATTTAAAATGTAGGTAAGCCTGCCATTATATTTTCCGGCTGTTCTTAGATGCTTCCTCCACCTTCCAGACCTACAAAGTAAACGGCTGGGCCGTTTAATATAAAACAAGGTGCAAGGATTGTTAGATGTTCATGTAGTACCAAAAAACGTAGTTTCGGCCAAAAACAGCAAAAAATGATAAGAAATGGAAAAATTTTAATTGCTATTTCTCCGTCATCATCATCATCATCATCATCATCATCATCATCATATAAATAAAATCGTAACTCGATATACGCGTTGTCCTCGCATCACGCACAAACTATTGGGTGTATTGAGACGCGGTTTTTTGTAATTTGTTTTTATTAGGTCAGCGGTCATTATAGGATATAATTTATAAGAATTCATTCACAAGATGGTACACAAATGCAATATTGTGACGAAATGTTCACTCAACAACGAATATAAAAATAAATAATTTCTTCTACATTGTGAAATACATACTTCTGTAAGAATTTATTTTTTATGAAATGAAATTTAAATTTCAAAAATAGGTTCGTGTATTACGGATTGGATTCGTCACTTCAGACCACCTTTTGCGAAAATGAGAGTGGTTTTTTTCCGATGCAATCTCGCGAACAACAATCGAAGTTAAAGACTTTTGTTTGACACGCGTATGGAAGCCAGTTTCTTACAATTGGGATAAAATTGCAGCATGGGCATGGGCATCAATAATGGTGGCAAAACGATTAGCCTTACTCTGACGGTAAGTGAGGCGATAACCTTTTGGTGTTTTTTGTCTCTTATTTCCTTTCAGGGTTTTCAAAGCTAAAAATCTGTTCCTTCCCTCTAATAAGCACCATGGACCATCTTTTTAAAGCATATTAGCTCCTCTGAAAATGCTCTTATTGAATATTCAGTTTTCATATTTCGAGAGTACCTACAGCTCTTTTTTGTCCCATTTTTCTGAGGTTCCCCAAGACAATTATACATATGTACATATGTATGTATAGTCTAAGAGCCGATAGCAAATTTTGGGAGTAGAGGTTTAACCGAAATCGGAGTATAAGGGTAGGTACATCGTACATGTATCATGATATCAAATGGCAATCTCTGGCAGGTTTTGTTTTCAGCCTTGCGGTTGAGGTTTAAAAAGTGCTAGATCCCCTGATTTACATATTTTCAGGATTATGAAATCTTTAATTTATTTTTAGAAAATCGGTCCGATTTATAGAACTCAAGATGTAACCATTTTACGTGAGCCTTATCATCCTTTTTCTTGGGATTTTCAGCAAAATAAAAAATCAACAAATTAAGTCTTCAAAAAAAGGCCAATAAGGTTTACTTAAACAGTTTTAATCATGGGTCTTGAGACTAAGGGAAAATGACAGAGCATCATATCATATTTTTTAAAAGTGAATTGAAGTCTTAATGACTCTACCATATAAATAGGAAACCAAGCAGGTTTTAAACCCCCAACCACTTCAATGGCTGAAAAGAAAACCTGTCAGACTTTCATTTTCCATATCACGATGCATGTCCCTATGATCCCTCATACTCCGATATTGGTTATACCTTCACTCCCAAAATTTGCTGTCGGTTCTTGGTCTATTAGGACGGTACCGAACATGCATACTTTTGAAAAAATTTAAAATCGTTTCTAATAATATTTCAAATCAAATTCAATGCACGTTAAATATGATTGCAACTTCGAGGGAAATCGTGTTAGCCGAAACTGTTTTTCACCCCTCTGTTGATAAGTTCCATTCATCACATATCACGGAATCCGAGATAATTTGAGTTTAAAGTTCGTCAGACTATTTTTCAATTGTTTTTTTAAACGGTCTTGCAGGGCAAACTATAAAATCAAATGGTCAAAGATTCCGTGATATGTGATCCAAGGAGCATTTATCTAGGAAAGGATGAAAACCAATTTTGACTTAAACTCCTTTTTAACTCTTTGACTCCCTCCAAGTTGGATTCATATTCTTTTTTCGATGCTGATTAAACAAGCTAGACTTTGATTTTAACTCACATCCAAAATCTGCTGTGGGCTCTCAGTCTATTTGCTTATGGACCAGTAGCTGGAAATTTAATCCTTCAACATTTAAACGCAGACAAAGTGGCGGGTATCAGCTAGTTTTATATAAAAACTAATTATTTCAACATGTCATATTAAAGATTATAGCCTATACTTTTTTATTTTAAAGTATGGCTTGAGCCTATATCCTCACTCCAAAAAAAGTAATGCGCAGTTTAGAAACAAATTAAAATCTTTGATTTTTCGATTTTTATGTTGGTTTTTTTTTAACTTTTCTTGCTTAAAATTTTAAGGTATGTACTATGTAAATTAAGTTATAGCGGGTTTTTCAATAAGAGCGCTACAAATTTTTTTTTAAATAAAACAAAAACGGTTTTGGATATCAATGAAATTCTTTATTCCTATGAAAGAACGTTTGATGCCATTATATATGGAACTCGATTTTTTTTTTGCATGGCCACCACGGGCACGCTTGCAGAACCAGACGCTGAACCCAATTTTCGACGGTTTTCAAGCATAAATCGGCCGATACTACTGCAATTTCACGTTCGATATTCGTACGAAGTTCATCAATCATCGCTGGCTTGTTGGCATAGACCATAGACTTGACGTAGCCCCACAGGAAATAGTCTAACGGCGTCAAATCGCACGACCGAGGCGGCCAAGCGACTGGACCATTTCGTGAGATAACACGTTCTCCAAACTTGGTTTCCAATAAATTGATTGTGACATTTGCTGTGTGGCTTGTGGCGCCGTCCTGTTAGAACCACATGTCCTCCAAGTCCATATCATCCAATTGGGGCCAAAAATATCCGGTTATCATTGAACGGTAGCGATCCCCATTCACAGTAACATGCCGGTCTTGATAATCACGGAAGAAGTACGGCCCAATGACGTCGCCGGCCCATAAACCACACCAAACCGTAATTTTTTCGGGATGCAATGATGACTCATGGAGTACGTGTGGATTGCTGCCTGACCAATACCGCATATTTTGTTTATTGACGAAGCCATTCAGCCAGAAATGAGCCTCATCGCTGAAGATGATTTTTCGATGAAAATCCGAATCATTTTCAAGTTGTTGCTCAACTCAATTCACGAACATACGACGCTTCTGGTGGTCAAGCGGCTTCAGTTCTTGCGTCAATTTAATCTTGTAAGGATGTAAGCCAAGATCTTTTCGCAAAATTCGCCACAACGACGTCACAGAGATGCCCAACGCTTGAGAATGACGAGTGAGAGACACATTTGGGCTTTCTGCAACTGAAGCCTCAGCGGCAGCAGTATTCTCGACACTACGGGCACTTCTTTGTCTCACTGGCACGGGAATATTTTGTACTGTGCCTGTGGATTCAAATTTTTCCACTAGACGCTCAATTGTTGATCTGCTAGGACGATTATGACGACCATAAATTGGACGTAGCGCTCTTAACGTTGAGGCCACTGACTCCGAATTTCGGTAGTAAATTTTAATAATTTCGACTCGTTGTTGGCTCGTATATCTTTCCATAATGGAATGGCAAACCTTACTGAAGAGAAATGTCAAAATAGCGGCAAGAAATATGGCGTTGTTTGCTGTCCCGGTCGCTCTACTTTTGTAGCGTCCCTGTTGAATATTGTATATGAAATATATTAAAAAGTGGCCATATGACAATTTTCTCAGAAGCGCATGGGTGAATTAAGTAGCATTTTCAGTTTTAAAGCCTAGGACGCTGCTGATGCGGTCTCCAACTAGAAAACGAAATGTTTACGAAAACGCAGCGAAAAAATATTCATTTTCAGTTACTTGGTGTAACTGCTTACGAAAACGCAGCGAAAAAATATTCATTTTCAGTTACACCAATTCAAAAAATTAAAACAAATGCAAATGAAAAAAAACACGCAGCCACGGTTTAACCTTCCGTTAGTCGCGCGTACCTCACAGGCAGTAGCGTAGCTATCGCGATATCAGCTGTATCAATGATACGGGGCCCCCAACATAAAGGGGCCCCCACGGTACAAAGGGCTCGATATATGCAAGAAATTTTTCATTGAGATGAATACGACACACAATAACCTTTTCACTTTTAAAAAATGTACTTATATATTTTTGTTGCACGTGTTTTTCGATAATTTTCCTACGTATACTATGTATCTCTATCTACATCCTATCAAATAAAGCGGTCGTAACTGTTACGTGCTACAACTTTGTTTTTTTATTAGAACTCGTACCAGAATCCCAGGAAAATTAGACGAAAATATGGCAAAACTAGGAAAGAATTCTTACAAAACTGAATTTAGATGTGGAGCTTCGTTTTAACGTCTTAAGCATCCAATAAAAAGTTCCTACTCTTAATCTGGGGCTAATAATTTAAGGAGTAAGCAAATGTTATTACACTAAAAAAAATTGCTTACTTTTTATCATACAGTAAATAATTTAGAGAAAAACCTGCAAGAACTCGAAAAGATTTATTAAAATTTCGTTAGAGCATCAGATTTTGAAAGAAAAAGGTGCCACACTGCGGCACACTGTGGTAAATCTAAATACTGAGCACACTGAGCGTTTTTTCTCAAAATCTGTTGGTCTGCCGAAAAAAGTTTTATGATCTTTTTTGTGTAGAGATTTATGAGCTCCAATTAAAATCTCTTGGAAAAATAAAAAGTTTTTAAGATGTTTTAAAATAACCTGGGGTGAAATCGGCTAAACTGATAGTCGTTTTGACTACAGCTATCTCTATCATAACTATAGGGAAATATAGAGAGAGCAATTGTCAAAACGACAATTATTTATCTAAGCGATCGTTTCATTTTACGCGATACGGGCCCTGTATTTTGTCCCTTTTACCGTACAAATAAAAGACAATCATTGAACCGCCATTACTTTAAGACTAAAGCATAGCTTAGGCGGTCAACGTTAATGGTCAAATCATTGACTCGTTGACGTCACCAGAAACATCGTCAATATACAGTTAACGTAGACCACGTCAACGCATGAAATGTTGACGGTCACATAAATGACGCCAATCGGTCTATGTTGTCCCAAAATGGGTTGACGTGTTATATGTTCTCCTTGGTGCCTAGATTAATATGAAGGTAAACGGAAGCTACGTTGACATGGCAGAAAGTTCTACTGTGTCAACGTAAGAATACAGTCAATACGTTGGTTAACGTGTCCCTAACTCAGCTGAAAGAGTAATTACACGGCCAACGAAAATAATTATCGCATTGACCCTTAAATTTGTGTCAACAAGAGTGTCAATGCAGCCGTCAACGATTTGAAAATATTCTGCGTTGATGATCAAACGACAAGACAACTCTGGGATAGAGTTTGACGTCAGAGAATCAACGCCTTGCGTTGACCGTCTAATCGTAGATTAATCTATGTAAAGTTCCTAATTGTTATACTTTTAAAATAAGTTGATGTAAGTTTATTTTGCAGGAAACAAAAAAGGTAGTGCCCCTGTTAGGAAAAAGGGGGCCCCTAAAAAATGTTTGATACGGGGCCCCTGAAGTGCTCGCTACACCACTGCTCACAGGTGTATAGTTTTTCTATTTTTGGTAGCAAAGTCATGCAAAGTTTAAAGGCTAAAAGGCTTTTTAATAAAAGCCTTTTGTGAAATCGCCAATTAATATTTTTTTTAATATATTTTTTAAATGAGGTCTCTTAAATGATGATTAAAGGACACTAACCAACAAACAAATTTAGAATAGCTACAGTAATTCGGGAGAAAAGAAAATACGAAAAGTGCGAAAATCCTATCAAAATGTGTATAGGAAAAGTGTGCTGGGACAACATTTTTTCTGCCAAATATTGTTCTTAAGGGCATTAAATTTTTACTATGGGTGTGTCTCCCATTAAAAAATGAGTTTGGGAAATAACGGGCACCCTAACGCCATGCACGCTATGGGGTGCAATATACATATTTTTCTTTTGTAATTTTGTTTAATTTATAGCTACATGATTGAAAATATATTTTTTGTTTTAAATTAATAACTTCGTTGAAAATGATTTAAACAACAAAAATATTCTTTTACTCTTTTCAGGTACGTACGGAACAAAAACACTTATCTGCTACAATTTAACATCAATATTTTACACAAAGGAAAATTATATCAGTTTCACTTCTCACATAAGAGCCCTCTTACTTCAATAACGACTAGGTATGTGATAAATAAGTCATTAAACGTAACAATGCAAATTCAATTTGATTCTTGTCAACTGGCAATTAATATTTATGTTGAAGTCAGTGCATTAAATTAATTCGTTTTATTAATTTAGGTCGATGTTATTTTTCAGAAACAGTGCAGGGAAGAGTTTTTTTTATTAAAAAATGTCCAACATCTATTTTGGTATTACTAGCTTCCTTTTTTGGTGTAAGAATGAATAATATTAGCGGTGTTTTTTCCTTATTCAAGGAATAAATTCAAAAGAACTATGTTGGAATAGGATCCCAAATTACCATACATCATTTTCTAAAACACACGGTTTTTTCGGTATAAGTACATGAACGATGAACCCTCAATATAACGGATTCAGTGGGGATTCCGTAGGAGCTAAAGCCCCCACCACAGCCGACACCTTAAATTAATTCAATATAATATAATCTAATTTACGAAGCGTAGAGTTTTCCATTTGTGTTCAAACCTAAAATATTACATGAGGAGTTTAGGAACAAAAGGGTGACATTTTCACTTTTGGTATTTTTTTGTAAATAGGGTCCTTGACCCTGAATTCTATCAATTGCCAAGGAGATTAAGTTAAGAATAATAGCATGCTTCAATGAAAACTCAACCTGAAAAGGCACTTTCGGGACAAAAGGTGACATTCATCATTCAAATATACATATAGGTACATAAATAAGTGTAAACATTTCCATTCAAAAGGTGTAATTTTTCTACTTAAAACGTAGAGGATGACAAATGAGTAACCTCAGATCTGTACAGGATTCATTGATCAAATCAATATAAGTAGTGGTCCGGGGCGTATTGGTAGGTGCATTAAGTAATAATGTCAGAAGGGTGGGGCCGAATCCTAGCCCATTTCAATTAAAAACAAAAAACTGTCTATTGTGAAGCCGTTCAAGGGAAACTCCCTTAGTAGTTTTTTATTTTCAGATCTTTGGATTTGTTACGGAATTTTTAATGACAAGAATTCGAATTTTGAGAGTTTTAGGGTAATACAGGCACAGAATTAAGGCCAAAGGAATCTTTTACGAAACATAAATTTTGATTTTTGATTAAAAATTATGCAGTATATCCTAGGGGTAAATTTTTAGCTTAAAAAAATGGACATAGACCAGTTTTCTGATACGAAACCTAAGCATTTATAATTTCTTTTCAAATTTTCTTCATATTCAATTATTCTTAAGCATTTATGTTCTACTCAAGAAGCTTATGTTCTACTTTTTCCTTTGCGTTAACTGTCAAATAAGCGCTTATTTTCTACTTAAATATTTAAGTTTCGTATCAGCAAACTGGCCTTAGAGAATTTACTTCAATCGAATGAAATGGAACCTTGGGTCCTCGTTTTTTCCTACTTTGGACTTTTAAGGACGAAACAATATAGCGTGTGTTTTCAAACAAACTGATGGAAATGGAAAGCTGATTGCATCCTTAAACCATCTATGATCATCAAGTCCTGAAAACCCGATTGGGGCATAGGGCGCCAACAAAGCATTTCCATCCTTCACGATCTGCCAGCTAGATATTTTAACTGTGTCCACGTCTTTCTCTGGGAGTCTGTTTCTGCTAGAACTGTTGATTTTCATGTTGTTCTTGGTCTTCCAACCTGCCGTGCACCCTGAGGATTCCATTCAAACGACTGTTTTGATATTTAATCGTTTGATTTCCTCAGTGTGTGACCAATCCATTGCCATTTGCGCTGTCTTATGTCAACGGTCAACGTCCATTCGCTCTTGGCTTGTCCTGCGCCACAGTTCTTCGTTTGATATAATTTTTGGCCAGCAAATTTTTAGAATATAGCGTAGACAGTGATTCACAAAAGCCTGTAATTTCAATTTCCTCGAGATGGTATCGTGACTTTCCAGCATATAACAGCACGGATTTGACATTGGGTACGAAGAATCTGGACTTAGTGCATAAGGAGGTTTGACTAGATTACCAAATATGAAACTGAGAACCTAAGACGTCTGTGAAGTTAGCAGGGCAACTTTCACCCACGCAAATGAGACCTTGACAGGAATTCGCAGTTTTTTTGCATTTCTATTCCCGATTTTGCAGTTTGCCAAATAAGGATGTAATTTAGTGACCTGCTAACTTCACAGTGAAGTCAGCAGGTCAGTATGAATTTTTTTTCAAAAAAAGGACTTCAAAATTCTGACCTAGCCTATTCTTGAAATGCAAGAAAACTGCAAATTTGGAGCCTTACTGCAAGTTCCTAGCATGCTTGGTTCGTGAGATACACGATGTGACCTTCTTGCTTCATATTGAAGTCAAATTTTGGAAATTTTTAAATTAAGGACTTCAAATTTTGAACATAGCCTATCGTTGAAATGCAAAAAAACTGCAAATTTGGAGCCTAATTGCAAGTTGCTAGCATGCTTGGATCCCGATATACACCATGTGACCTGCTTACTTCACTTCTACTAAAAAACTATCTAACATGAGTTTCACACTATTGAGCTGACAGTCCGGGAGGCGACTGACCGTAATATTGTGAACCTATGTCATCGGGTCCAGGCATAAAGATAGTATGCCAAGCGATGGCTTTAGTTCAAACATTTACAAAATTACTGGTCGGACAAGCTTTATTTGGTGGCAGTGTTTAGAATATGCACTTTACAGGTTGAATTTTTGGCTAAGTGTATCTTTATCATAAGCAACTTCTATAGATGGGGTATCAAACTTAAATGAAAGCTGAGACCTCTTCACGATACTAATTGTCGAAAAGACTTTTTTGGTTGTTCCTACTATGACTCGTCGTAATCGTTATGTTAAGTCTGATAAAATTCCTTGATTGTTTGTCCACATGAAACCAATACATACTTGCCTGTTAAAACGGGTAAGAAATTAACCTTAAAAAGTTTCAGGGCATGATGATGATTTTGCGAAACAAGAACATAGCCAAATACCAGCTAGACAAAATCTATCAAATAATTAAATGCAAAATGATTAAATTGCAAGATATGAAAATCGTGAAATTATCGTTGTAAAATGAAAAATAATCAAATAAGGCTCCGGCAGAGCCCCTTTCAGATTTTAGAAATATAAACTAGTCTGAGTTTGGGTGTTCATTGGAGAGTTTCAGCTCTCGGCAGACAACTCACATGAGGTCAAGTCGATACAGTTTTTAGAGTAACTCGTGGACAAATGGATTTTTACTCTCGACATTGTTCGAACTTTTGGAGAGTGACTCACAAGTAGACTCATGGACAAAACATGTGGATGTCGAAAGAATCAAATCAGCTCATAGAGAAATGGATGTATGAGGCTAATAAAATACTTTGACAAATACTTGGGTATGATAAACTATTTAGCAACAGAAATAAAAGTATACATCATGATATATTATTGAGGCCTTCGGAGAGGATTTAGTTATGAATTGACTTACAGTACCAAGCCAGGTTTATAACAATAAGTTAGTATTTCCAATACACCCTCAAAAAACTGGTACATCTTCTCTAAGTATTATTTTAAAATTGGGTCGAACCAACGCATTGTATGTACCTATCTCATATTATTTTTTCTAAATGTTAAATAGTGAAAATATCTCTGAAATGTTGATTATCTTTAGTATAAAAGCTCTTTTGTAATAGTACACCCCACACCCATTTGGGAACTAGAATTTAACCAACCCACAAGGTTTAATCCATTAACCGTGTTAATAATAAATATCATGCAGCAGCTGCAATCTTTCAATTTTCAGAATGCGCCTACGTAATTTACCTTTTATTACTTCCAACTGATAAATAAGCAGAAAAAATATGCTATAAAGAGGACACGGTCATTAAATAACTAACAGGATATTAACTCTCCCTGTTCAATAAAAGAGCTCTCGATATCAAAACCTTGAGAATTTTACTCGCAAATGAATAGCCAACCAGGAGTAGGTACTTCGTTCGAGACTTTATTAGCGAAAGTACTCTCAAATGGAGAGACACCTTAATAAACATTTTGAAGAAGTGTTAGCAATTCGAAAACAATTTATAGCAAATAATTAATATTTAAAAGCTATATTCAAATTTAATTACGTCTTTCCTTTAACTTCACAAAACCATACGAATTCCAACGCATACGCATTTAGACAAAGTTCTGTCAAAGAACAGATAAAAAAAGAAACAAATTCGTAGAAATTCTTAGTTTTGGGAAATAAACGAACAGGCATTATATCTCATCCTTCTATAATTAGTCAACAAATTGAAATAGTTTTAAAAGGGCAAACCTTGAATTTGTAGCTCAAGTATTTTTTTTTTGTATCTAGAATTTGAATTTCTATTCACCAACCATGGTTAGCTCTCATACAGTAATTTTTATTTTATTTTTTCAATTATTTTTCAGAATTTTTTTATTTTTATTTTTCCAAATCAATTGCAATACAACTGCATTCATTGTTTAATTTTGTCATAAAGAGCCAAGAATGAAAAGAGTCCATGAAAACATCTGTGATGAATGGATGTTTTTTTGTAGGGCGAAGCTGGACGTAATCATTGGAAAAAATAGTTCAAATGATTTTGATTTGTGTGTACCTACCTAGGTAGTTTTTATTTTGTCTTTGTTTGTAGTAAAAAAAACAAGTACCTAGAATGAAATAAAGACGTAAATCGGATTATTATTTTAATGCTTGTAAATAAAAAAACGTCTTTTGTGCAGCCATATGGTGCATAAACGAATGAATCTATTGCCATTGCTTCATTATCTGCCCATGGGTGAAACATGAACAGCTAGTTTTATTCCACAAACTTGTAGCTATTGGCCAGTTAAAAGAATTACATGCTCAAAAACATACATATTAAAATCTATGTTTAAAACACAAATATTTCTGTGACGAATATATTTTCTGTTTAGCGGAGCACACTGTAAAACAGCTAGTATAGATAACTTATGAAACAAAGCGTAGATAATGAACCGTTAAAACAGAAATTTAATTTTTTTATAATAATTATTCATATCGTATCTATTCCGTTGTGCAAAATCACTTCATAATGAAAAAAGTCATATAAAAAACAAATACAATTTAATGTTTACATTTTTGCTGACGGGACGCACAAATTGGTTGATACATTTATCAACGGCACTGTTATAACCGATAGTGCTCAGTCAGAATTGAAAATTTTAAGAGATGGCTCTAACTGAGGTCCCTTATTTTGACGAACACTTTTTTGCGGAATCAAAAATAACATAAGTTTACACGGTTTTTGACATGGCAGGTCTATGACTCGTGCCAAAAGTAGTTTTTGGCACTGAATCAAAATCCGTCATCTGACTTCCGCCATCAGCTCTGGTTTTTGAGATTTTCCTCTATAAAACTTAAAAAAAAAATGCAGTTTTTCGTAATTTTTGAGCTAACATATCCAAAGTACTGTAAATGTTTTCAAAAAAATTTACCATTACTCCTGAAAGTACTAATCCTTTCTTCAAAATTTAGTTTAAATCTTCCCAATATCTGTTTTAGTCTTTAAGAATTCTTTAATTAGTTTCTAGTCTTCACCTGCCCCTTCAAAATTTAATAGGAAGGGTGAAATGCGGTTTAATATGCTTAGTATATAAATTTCAACAAGGGATCTATCAGAGAGTGCAGAATATATTTGAACGGATCAAATAAAGAAGTTTAAGTGAGCTTTACTCCATATATTACGTTTCACCCAGGTACAACAGTTGGGCTCATCAGTTAGATGCTGTTGTACACTTCTAAGACGTAAATTTTGGTCGATGTTTAATATTGTTTTTAATTTTCTTCAAAATCATATTGAAATGCTTAAACTGAATTTGGAAGAAGAGAAATAGTAGTAGTTCAGGAATCTTTACAATTTTTTTTTGAAACAAAAATAGATAGGGTGGCTACATAACCTCAAAAATAGTGAAAAAACAGTGTTGATTAACATCAAACTAAGCATATATCAAAGAGTGACAAAGATTTTAACCAGAATTTGAAGAAAAAGAATAGTGCTTTTAGAATCTTTACTAATTTTAATAGCCAAATCTACCTCTTACACGGAAAGAATTGGAAAATCACCAACTGAAAAATTTGCAGTTGCAATTTACGAATCATATTTCATTCGTAAATCAAAACATTTCCACCCCAAATTAATACAAAAACTGGTAATTTAACATTCAAAACGCAGCAATTTACAAAATTTGTTTCTTTGTGATTTGCAAATAAAATCCATAATTCAATCTTGTACTTTTCATAGCAAAATACAACTTTTTTGGCGTACTTTACTCTCCAAAAACATAATTTCACAAACAACACTTAAAAATATTGATTTGAGATAAATATTTAGTAGACATTGCACAGTCACTGATTTACGTTTTTTTGTCGCAATTTGCTACTCCCTGAGAATAGTTGCAAATCACCAAAAAAAAATCCTTAATCACGACTTTCTTGTCGCAATTTACTTTTCGAAGAGACAAAGCACCACAACATGGCATGATCAGATCATTAATGTGTGACACCATAGATCTATAATGCAAATTGGCCTAGTGGTTGCACGCTCGCTCTGCAACTGGAGGGTTGCGAGTTCAAATCCGAGTAGAGTCAAGCTCAATCGTAAAGTAACGGGTGATTTTTTAGCTGGTTTGGTTTTGGCAACACTGTTTTTGACAGCTGACGTGTGTTTAGTACCTTGTGTCACTGTCAAACAGCTTCAGTTTGGTTTGCAATTTAACCATGGATCGTCTTACAAATGAACAACGCTTGCAAATTATTGAATTTTACTATCAAAATTCGTGCTGGAAAGCTGGCCGAGGATCCGCTTTTTTATCGAAAAATTGTGTTCAGCGATGAGGCTCATTTTTGGTTGAATGGGTACGTAAATAAGCATAATTGCCGCATTTGGAGTGAAGATCAGCCAGAAGCATTGCAACAGCTACCAATGCATCCCGAAAAAGCCACTGTTTGGTGCGGTTTATGGGCCGGCGGCATTATTGGGCCATATTTCTTCAAAGATGATGCGAATCGCAGCGTTACTGTCAATGGTGAACGCTACCGAGCGATGATAACAAACTTTTTTTTGCCCGAAATGGAAGTTCTTGACTTGCATGATATGTGGTTTCAACAAGACGGTGCCACATGCCACACAGCACGCGAAACAATGGCGCAATTGCGAGGCGAGTTTGGTGAACAGTTAATTTCACGTTTCGGGCCGGTCAATTGGCCGCCTAGATCGTGCGATTTGACACCATTAGATTATTTTTTGTGGGGGTATGTCAAGGCTAATGTCTATAGGGACAAGCCCGCTTCGATTGACGCACTGGAAGCCAACATCCATGCATTCATTCGTGAGATACCGGCCGATATGTGTGAAAGAGTATGCCAAAATTGGACTCAGCGGATGGGCTACCTGAGACGCAGCCGCGGTCAACATTTGCATGAAATTATCTTTAAACATTAAATTGCAAGGTTCAAACTATCGATTCAAATAAATATTTCATTCATTTTTTCGAATTTTTTGTGTTTTTTTTTTTTTTTAAGTTCTAAACCTCTTTAAAAATCACCCGTTATAATGCAAATTGGCCTAGTGGTTGCACGCTCGCTCTGCAACTGGAGGGTTGCGAGTTCAAATCCGAGTAGAGTCAAGCTCAAGCGTAAAGTATTTATTTCAAATAAATTAAATTAAAAGCGTTTACCTGGAAAATGAAGGGTAGAGCAAGATTGATCTTTCCAAGTGGCAATATCACGAAATAAAAGTGGTGATCTCAAATCTTTTTTGCAAATTTAAAAATTGTTGTTCGCAATTTCTGTTTTCTCTCGATAGAATAATTGATACTTACAGTGTTGATTTACGATTCTTGAGTATCAATATCTTCATTTTGTTCAGTTTTGCAAATTGCAAACAAATAGTCGTAAATTACGATATCCAGAGCCAAGGTATAAATCGGGATTCATTTTTCGTAATTTGCAGCTCATTTTTTGTGATCTGATCCAAAAATTTGTTCCGTGTATTTTTACAAAACCTCGTGTTTCTGCTTAAGAAGATTGAAGGTGAAAAACAAAAATACGAAAATCATGATTCGTTTAGTCCACAGAATTGTAGGGGAGACCGGGGACAAAACTTACATTTTGTACATTTGGGGTTGCTGCTCTTCTGTTTGTTGGAGTAACAGAAAACGAAAAATGTAATCTTATGGACGGGTTATTTATCTAGGAACTGATGAAGCAAAGTTTCTTTAAAATGACGAATTCTCATAGCTGTGATAATTTTCCCTAGACTCTTCCTTTGTTACTTTCGTCCTACATGTCCAGGTCAAAAGCAACACGCTCTCTTTTTGTGCCCAACCGATTTTCACCTCCACAACTTCTACTACACCACTTTACCAAGCATGAACAATATTTTTTATCGTCATTTGATGAAGTGGCATTATTTTCTCGTTCTTTTTGGTTTGCCCACTTGGTCTTTTCAATGCAAAATCTGTTTTCTTGCGCAGTTTCCATTTTGAAACTCAATATCAATTTCCATTTTTCCAAAATCCCCACATTGGCCTTTCGTTTAGACGCATTTAAGGAGGGGGAGAGGGGAAGGTCAAAACTTCTTGTGGACGGAGGTAACGTGTTACGTTCGACCACATAGTGTAGTGTTACTTTTGTCCACATGCCTTCATTTTTCGAGAAAAAATAAATAATACACTCAGATTCTTATTTTTTTTTAATGATGAACATTGAACATGTTTAACAAAACAACACATTAAATAATGCTTGAGCAGAAACTTTCTTTAAAATATTAAAGATTTTAGCCTCTTCTTTTTTTTTTATTGAAGTATGTCTTGAGTGCTTGAGTCGATCTTTGCTAAGGTCGGAAAAAGGAAAAAAACCTTAAAATCAGTTATTTTTCGCTTTTTTTTGTTGGTTTTTGTTGATTTTTCTTGCTTATAATTTTTATATTTTTTTTTTTAATATTCATTTCGATTGAGATTTAAATTTTGAACAAAAAGTTTTAAGTACAAAATTGTCAAATTCGGTATACTTTCTAAGTGAAGCGGGCATTGGACGACATAAATAAAAAATTGTTTGAAAGCTAACATTCCATTTTTGTATACTTAAGTTCAATATTTTTGAAAACAATTGAGAATTTTTTTCTTGTGGATTTTTTTCAAAACTTTCTGCACCACTTTAATATTTAATACTCTTATCAAGTTTAAGTTAAGTACCTACTGAAAACTTAAAATGAAAATCTTTCTTAGTTTTTGAGAAATAAAAAAAAAACTAAATATATGTACATATGTATAATAGGTCTTGTGAATAAAAAAGAAGCTAATGCTAAAACTTGGATTTTTAAGTCAAAGCTAGGTCTTGTGTGATTAAAATCAAGCTTTAGCTAGAAACTAAAAGATGTCTTCTAGTAATAGCTAGTTTAAAATAGCTAAAGCTAGATTCTTCTAGCTTTAGCTTGTTTTTCCAGCTTCAGCTTTAAATGGTGTGATTAATAAAAGCTTAAGCTAGAATATTATAGCTAAAGCTACAAAAATATCAAGATTCCTGGACCCCTGATAAGAAAGCTTTGACTAGTTCTTTTTACATGAAAACAATGGGTCTTGTGAATAAACAAATAGCTTAAGCTAAGACTTTTAAAAATCTTCATGCGTTGCTTTTCGGTCCCAAAAAAAATTTTAGCTTTAGCTTCTAGGCCAAAACATGTGAATAAACAAACGAAAGCTAGAAATATTAAGCTTAAGCTAGAATTTTTTAGCTAAAGCTATTTAGCGTTATCCTTTTTTTATTCACATGAAACAAAGCTTAAGCTAGAACTGTCTAGCTTTAGCTTCTAGTAATAGCTATGACTAGCTTTTGCTTGCTCCAAAAATATCTTAAGCTGTTTTTTTATTCACAAGGCCCAATAGCATTGAATTTTAAAAACGAAAAATAGTGCAATAACACATTTTTTTTAAGATTGACTTGAAAATTTAGTTTCCCAAAAACTTAAAAAAAAATACTATTACGAAATAATGAACACATTCCAAATTCTTTCTAACTTTCCAAAATATAAATATAGAAACCAACTACCAGAACAAAACTTAAAAAATATTATTGCATATTTTCTTGTCATCTAAACGAAACATTAAGAGTAATATTTTATGCCACATTAATTTTATCCCACCAACAAAAATTTAAACAAAGTTTTACTTCCATTCACTGTGATATGTTTACCATCCGTCCGCCTCTTATTTGAACGCCCATCCACATACCTTATCTCATTTATTTAACACTTTCATTCAATGGTAAGACCCTTTACCAATTCAAATGTGCTGTAGGGAATGCTTGAACTTCCGGCCATGTCTTCCATCTTCAACCGGATGTTTTGCTTCTCTTATGTGTACCTACTTATAAACTGTTGAAATGGCTTGCTTCTGTAACATTTAACTTAATAATGTGGGCAAGATTCTTCTTATCCTTGTTATAATGTCGGTTTGGCTCCATTTCAGTTTAGATATACCTTCCTTGCTTGAATATGGTATGAAAAAAACGTTTGGTGTATGTATGAACACATTTTTGAAGTGATTAATGTATAAACTTATATTTGCTTAGGTAAATTTTAATTTTTGAGTTATTCAAATGTAAACTTTTTCAGAAAAAATTTCAGATGATGGCATAATATTAAATAAAAATTTCATCTCTTCAAAAAATATAGATATTTCATGGAAATTATTTTATCCAGTGCCATTAGTTTCTTGCTCTCGTACACCTTCAATTAAGCTAATGCAAACATGTGTTGGGTACGATTGACTACATTTTATATCTGGTTATGGAATCTTCCATACACCGGAATCTCGCAATTACTAAATCTCGTATATGGATATCCTGCAAACTAAAATCTTGAAAAGTATTACCCCGTGATTCGGGAGGGTAAAATGTGTGTTATGCATAAATGTAGGAACCAGAGTCGTAGCGGGTGCGTTTGCTGAGCACCCTTTTAGTTCGTTGCTGATTTAAAAAAAAAAGATGTTTAATGTACTATAATCTTTAATTCGTAATAAATTTTTCAAAAAATTGGATTTTACAATTCAGAGATCTCATAAACATTATGTTTTTCAAAATCGAAAATAAAAAATATCCTTAAATTATCAAAAAAATAATAATTTAACTGAATTATAATCTGGATAAATAAATATAAGGAATAAATTAAGCTATAAATTAACAAAACACTTCATAAATCAATGAAGAATTAGATATATACATATGTAAATACGTAAGATAACAAAAAAAGTGACAAAACCATGAAAAATATAACTAAATAATGGGCAAACAAATAAGTACATAGATATATAAGTCATATTTAACTGACTGTTACTGTGTTACCTATTATTTAATTAATTATTCCCATACTTATCTAAATCAATAAATTAAAACTAGATATCTAAAGCCCTTTAAATTAATAAGTAGGGCTGGGATTTCCATGCAAATGCATGTTTTTTCTCACAACATTTATAAGCCTTAGACCAAATTATTTTTATGAATCATGAAATTTCATTTAAAACGGCATTCAATCGTAAGTGCATATTTTGCATAATTAAAGCAAAATGCACATTCTCAAAATAAATGTATATTTTCATAATAAATGCATATTTTAAACTGTTGATTAGTTGGTTTAAGAGATGAAAATCTTAAATAACGCATTAAGTCTGAGCAACAATAACGAAAGCTGTTTCATTAGATGAAAATTATTTGTTTGAAATTCGTTGAAAAACACTCATTTCACGTCAGTTGACGTATGTAGAACGTTCTTTTTCTTTTTAAAAAAGTTTTCAAAGACCATCAGGTAGGCAAAATTTTGTTTTTGAAAACTTTTAGCATAGTTTTCTTAGTGAATAAAACATTATGAAAAAGTGTAGGTTAAAGCTCATTTTTTTCGTTTTTGAAAGATATCCAGGGTGTCCTGTAAATAATGGTCTATTTAATGCACTTTCCTAAATGGTATAGCACATGCTTGTGTATTAACAAAATAAACAAGAAAATTTGTCAATAATCTAATAAAGCAGCTTTTAACATTTTCGCAAAATGTCTATTAAAATGTTACAATAACCTCCTAATTTGGGTTGGACAAAGATTTTCTCTTTTGATGTGTAAGGGGGTTCAGTGCAAGTATAAAACTCGATGTAAGGCGTCGGCGTCGAAAGCCCCACCATTTGGCCACGATATTGAAAAACGAGTTCTAAAAAGTTTTCCGTTGCAACTTAAATTTTATTAGTCTTAGAAAAACACCTTTGGTACAAATTTGTAGCAAATTCAATTTTCTTCAATTAATGTTAACACACTTTTTATCCGAAAGTTATAAATAAATAGTTATAATCAAAATCATATGAATTTTTTCAATGTTTAAATTTTATGTATAACTTTAGGGAAAAAAGTGTGCTAACATAAATTGAAGAGAATCAAATTTGCTACAAATTTGTACCAAAGTTTTTTTTCGAAGACTAATAAAATTTAAGTTGCAACGGAAAACTTTTTAGAACTTGTTTTCAATATGGTGGCCAAATCGATTTTTATACTTGCACTGAACCCCCTTACACATCAAAAGAGAAAATCTTTGTCTAACCCAAATTGGGAGGTTATTGTACCATTTTAATAGACATTTTGCGAAAATGTTAAAAGCTGCTTTAGTAGATGATTGACAAATTTTCTTGGTTATTTTGTTAATACACAAGCATTTGCTATATCATTTTGAAAAGTGCATTAAATAGACAACTTTTTTAAGTAACTGGCCACTCATGTTCTCATACAATTTTAGTTTATTAGAGGTGGTCAAACTTTTTGGAAAATAAATTTTTGTACTGAAAAAAATATTTTAAAAAAGTATAATAAAAAAATGCAATAACTACTATTTAATTTTACCATCTTCTATCTATTACAACAGTCATTCTAAAATATTACAAAAATAAAAAAGTAGCAAAAATTGTTCATCCATGGTCGTAGCCTTCACGTATTTGAGGAAAGTAGTACTTGTTAACAACTTTTGGAAAAAACATCATAACATAGTAACCACTGAGAAAATATTTTTTTTATATTTTTTTCTGGAAAGGTCATAAAGCCTGCTATATCCAGTTGCAAAGTTATCCATTATTTACAGGACACCCTGTATATTGTTAACGTTTCTAGTAAAAATATTTATGGTCGGTTTTTTATTTAACTTTCGATGTAATCTTCATTTTGTCATTTAAGACTGAAATCAATTTGTATTAATAAAACTGAAAACAAAATTATTTTTTCATTGTATTTTTAGGAATTATCATTTTAAGTGCATATTTTCCATTTTTTACTGCACATTTTAAATTTTTAAGAGCATATTTTAAGCGCATATTTTCGATTTTTAAGTGCATGAGAATCCTAGCCCTATTAAGAACCATACTAAAGTATGACAAATTAGTGATTCAGTTACAGGATCCAATTTAGTTACATTACGGGCGTGACCTTAGAAAACTGGTGATTTGCGATTGGGATATCTAACGTTCAAGTGGTGAAAGATATTGCCATAGATGTATTTATATAATCACTAGCCTTCATCCGCGGCTTCGCTCGCGCTTATGTTTATTTTGTCAACCGGTATTATTTATTTCAGGTTATATTGGTTAATCCTACTAATATTATAAATGTGAAAGTGAGTTTGTTTGTTTGTTTGTGACGCTTTCACGCCTAAACCACTGAATCAATTATGATGAATTTTGATATAGAGATAGATGGGACTCTGGAAGCTACAATAGGATACTTTTTTTTTACCATATGAGACAAAAAAAGAAAAAAATATTTGGTACCAAAACAACTTAATATTATATAGGAACAAAAATAAATCAATAAAGTTTGAAACAAAAATCAATCAATTTTGATATTTCGTTTAAGAGATAGTTTTTTTTTATTATTATTTTGACGTTTTCTTATATAAGGAGGAGAAATTCATTCATGCCGAATTAAGGACCCTGGCCTTGAGAGCTGATGATGGCCAGCTACATATGTACATGTAGCATATTTGCGTGTGCCCAGTGGCCAGAATTTCTATGTTTACGCCAAATGGAGGGACATGCATTATGTATAGTCAGCAGCATCCTCACTATAGGGTAAGAGCCGGCAGAGAATTTTGTGGTTGAGTGCATAGCCAAAATATGAGTATATAATATATGTATGTAAATATATGAGGGTTTGTAGGTTCACGTATCTTGATATCGAATGCAAAAGTCTGGCAGGAATTTTTTTGACGGCCGTGCTCGGGATGAGGGTTTGAAAATGTGAAATTGTGCTCTGGAATATTTCGTAAGTCCACAAACTTTATTTTATGATCTGAGTAATAGAACTCAAGATACATATGACCCTCTAAAGCAAAGCTTATTGGCCTTATTTTTTGTTTAATTTTTTTAAATTTCCAAATATTTCTGGATATGGTGCACATATTTACATATGTATGTAAAATGTTTATATCTCAAGTTCTTTTAATCAGATCGCCAAAATAAAGTCTGGACTTAGGGAAAATGACAGAGGATCAGTTCCTGTTTTTTGAAAATGAATTGATGTGGTTGTAACCCTGTGACAAAAATTGGAAACAGCTAAATATTCTTAACACTCCGTCCCCAACACGGGTGTCGAAAAAATCTTTCCAGACTTTTGAATTCAATATTAAGATGCATGCACCTACAGATTCTCAAACTCATATTTTGGTTATGCGTTCACCCAAAAAATTTGCTACCAGCTATTGGACTAATAGTGGGATATTCAGCTCGCAGTTAATATTTTTCATTTTGTAGGTAGTCATTTTATCTCCTTATGTATTAACCAATAACCTGAAATAAATTAATTAATAACTTTTTCGTTAGTGATTTCTGTATCGATCTTCAACCAGAATCGGTTGACAAAATAAACATGAGCGCGAGCGAAGCCGCGGGGAGAGGCTAGTTCAGATATACATAAATATATGTACATATTACAAAAAGAAAAATAATTATTGTAGAGTCATAGCTTTTGCCTTACTGCGAACTAAATATCCCACTGTTAGTCCAATAGCTGACAGGAAATTTTTTTGGTGAAAGTATTACCAAAATATGAGTTTGAGAATTTGCAGGTGCATGCATCTTAATATCGAATTTAAAAGTCTGGCAGTATTTTTCGACACCCATGTTGATCCATGGGGACGGTGTGTTGAAAATAGCTGTTTTCCAAATCTTGTGGCAGGGTTACAACAACACGAATTCATTTTCAAAAAACAGTAAATGATTCTCTTTCATATTTCTTAAGTCTATGGACTTTAATTTTGACAATCTGATTAATAGAACTTAAGATATAACCATTTTAGATGCACCATCATGAAATACTTGGAGATTTAAGAAATAAAAAAAAGGCCGATACCCAGGTCACAAAATTAAAATGTGTGGGCTAAGGAAAAATTGAAGTGGTTGTACTGGTTGAAAAGCGCTATTTTAAACCCCTCGTCCCGAACACGGAGGCCAAAAAATCTTACCCTGACTTCTGCATTCGATATCAAGATCAAGATACATGAACTTACAAACTCACATAAAGCTCATATTTTGGCTATGCGTTTACCAACAGAATTTTCTGCCAGCTCTTAGTCTATATATCGCTCATTTAAAAGAATACCGTCATAACTCAAAAATTTACAGTTTTGAACTGAGTATAACATTGTAAGCTTAATCTTTTTATCTTTACTTTTGTGAAAAAATTACATCGATATCTCATCTCCATTTGCCATACGAACGTTTTGTTTGTTGCACTACAGTCGTTTTTTCATATATTTTTCACAAAAACGAAACTTTCAATCGCATTTATCTCAAAACAGCAAATTTTGAGATATGACGGTATTCTTTTAAATGAGCGATATGAGCATGGTGCTGTATGCTACATATGTACATATATTGTATGTCCTTCCGTTTGGCGTTAACAAACAAATTCTGGGCACTGGGCACACGCGAATATGCTACATACATACATACATATGTACATATGTATGTATGTATGTACCTACATATATAACTGGCCATATGAAAATCAAAATTTTGAGTATCAGCATTTCATCATCAGCATTTAAGACAGCCTCCTATATTCGGCATGAATAGATTTTTTTTTAATCGAGCAATTTTCACACTGCCCGGACTTTCGATGAGCTCATGTTAGTACCTATAAAAAACCTTAAAATAATAAAAACGAACTATCACTCAAACGATATAAAAATTGATTGATTGTTTTTTCAAACCTTATTGATTTATTATTTTGTGATATATAAATTTAAGTTGTTTTGGTACCAAATATTTTTTTTTTGTCTCATATGGTAAAAAAAAGTATCCTATTGTAGCTTCCAGAGTCCCATCTATCTCTATATCAAAATTCATGATAATTGATTCAGTGGCTTAGGCGTGAAAGCGTAACAAACAAACAAACAAACTCACTTTCACATTTATAATGTTAGTAGGATTTCTCACGTAAAGTGAGAGCGGTATATACATATTTATTTAGGCAGTGTCTTAAAAAACAATTTGCGCATGGATTACCTGTCGAAAAGTGGTCAGGGCATAGGGTTGCCAAGCAATTACTCTCAATTTTTGGGGTTTTTCAATTATCTGCCTCAGCTTAGGTGGTAAGCCTTAAAGATATAAAAAAAACCATACAAAGAAAATTTTATTTAAAAATTATCAACAGCGTAATTTTTTGAAATTCGAAATTTCAGTAGGGTAAATGAGGTTAAACAAAGAGAAAAGTCTTGAATATATTTTCCAAACGAAAAATTATGGAAAGTTTTTTTCTTTTGCGATCGGAAGATTATTGAAATACAAGAAAATTATTATTTATATATACAAAAATTTTAAAAATCTGAGAATCGAGATATGAACATTTGGAAGACATGAATTACAAAATAAAGGTTTAAGAAGTAATTCACCAAAAATCAGAATGATGCTCTATGAAAAATATTTATATATTTTAAAAATATATAAAATATAAAATATATAAAATAAATACTACCCGTATTTTTCAAATTTTGTGTTTATCCTTCATTTTTAGTGTAGTGAATTTTTGTAATTAAATTAAAATTAAAATCTCATTCTGATTTTTGGTGACTTATTTCTGAAACCTCTATTTTGCAGTTCTCTTCTTTCAAATGTTCATATCTTGATTCAAAATTTTTTAAAATTTTGTTTACATATGATGATTTTCTTGTATTTCAATAATCTACCAATCGCAAAAGAAAAAAACTTTCCAACCTTTTTCGTTTGAAAAAAAATAGATTCTAGACTTTTTCCTCTGTTTACCCTCATTTACCCTACTGAAATTTCGAGTTTAAAAAAATCGCGTAGTTAATGGTTCTTAAATAAAATGGCTTACCATCTAAGCTGGGGTAGATAATTTAAAAACCCCAAAAATTGAGAGTAATTACTTGGCAACCCTATGCCTTGACCACTTTTCGACAGGCAACCCATGCGAAAATTGTTTTTTAAGACACTATGGCGGGATCCTTGACTAAAAGTAGGGAAGAAGTTTTACTTGAAGCAACTCATTTAAAATAGATTTTATTAGAATTATATCCTTTCGTCGTGAATTTCATACCTAGAAACAAAACTAAAAATAAGTTGTTCTATAAATACATTATGATGTGTGAAAATATACAATCCGAAATAATGAACGGGGTCTGTTTTATATCTTGTTCATCTAAAACTCAACTTATAACTCATATACAAATTAATAAAGAGGATATAAAAAGAGCAGAAATTGCGCTTCAATTAAAATAGTGGTGCACTGGGGCGTATACACTTTTTTTCATATCTCGCAAATTTCACTATAATTACAAAACTAATTCATTATAATTTTTGTTTGTGCACGATATGATCGTTTAGTCAGTGTAAATATTACTTTTTTTAATAAGAAGAATAAAAACGTAAATAATTGAAAATTAAAAGTTTTTGTTTTTGTGGACCCTTGAATATAAATTGAATATATTTTGATAAATTTTTCAAAAAGGAAATCATGATTTTTAGAGCACACGTACTACCTCGCATTTTTCTTCTTTCCATTAAAAAAGGCGGGTGCAATACAGAGTACAGGCAAATGCTTGTATTCTACAATATTATTATAAAAAAAAATATTAAAATAAACATAACTAGAGAATATTTGTATGGAAAAAAATAATGTGAGCTAAAAGCTAATTAGCGAATTCAAAAGAATGCCAAGGATTGCAAAAGAATACAAATAAATGCAAATAATGCAAATGAATATAAAGCTGGCAAATAAATGCAAGGAATTACAAAAATGCAAAACATAGAAAAATGAAAAGAATGAAAAAAAAGTGCAAGGAGGGCATTAATTCTCATATTCTCAAGGGATGGCATTGAAATGAATGCTGTAAGATTAATGAGGGAAACAACTTTCGCCATAATTTCAACGTCAATTGAATGTTGACTGCAGGATTTGAAGTCGAAGACTCAAATTGAAGTCAATAAATTCACTTTTTCAATTGAAATCAATAAATATTTTTTGTGCTTGCATTCTCAAAATATTTTAACAACCCTTTTGAAGTCCACGTAGTTAGTAGATAGAAGCTAGTATCAAAAAGCTTGAATGAAATTTTTGTGAAAAGGATTATTCCATTCATATTAAAATTTACACGGAGAACAGTTGAAAGCCATGGAGTAGATATAACAAGAACTCAAAGTGGAGAAACACTTAAACAAGTGTTGAGTTCTAAAACGTATAACAGTTAGACCAGAAGAGGAGAAATTTTCATTCATAATTTTTACAGAATCTTGCGCAGATTCAATGTTTCGGAACTGTTATTCCTTGTGGGGATATATTTTGCTTCACATGACAAAAGGAGCATTTGTTTACTTCGCCATCGTGCAAAACATTAACATTTTATACCATTCGCCAAAGTGTTGTATAGTGATGTTATCCAAGTGACTTCTGTTAGTGCATATCAACTTTAGACTTACAAGTTCATTTTAAATAAATTCAGTTACAAGCCGGTACCCCAGATAGGTGGACGAATTACTCCGAAAGTTGACAATATATACAGTGTTTTCCGTGTCGATAAAAATAAATATCCTTGTTTTTCCATAAAGGTCCCTTGGGACACTTTTGACTAGATTTCAGTGCTTGATGTGTTTTAATTAATTCCTGGAATTTTGGCTTCGCATAAAATGGTTTTCCATCAAATATGATAAAGTATGGTCAAGTGATAAAGTGTGTTTTTATATTATGTTATATAGGTAACACTAACATGCAAATATAATTTCAATTCTAATTAGTGTATGTTTTTTCGTCCCTTTTACGCATATAAAAATACGAGGCACACACCATCATTACTGCAATGTGTTGCCACCATGGCAGGATAGCAAAAATCGTCTAATGATATTCTTAAAAATAAATGTTTGTCGTCGTCGTCGTTGGTTTTGTTAATGTCTTTAAAGGGAGTTTTTGCGTGTGCCCAATGTGTGTTACGTTGTTGTCCTTGTCCTTGTCAACGTATTTGTATAAGCTGTCGTCGTCGCCCCATTCGTTGTTGTCGTTGGGTTTGTTCGGCGGATACGATTTTTGTTTCGTCTATCGTTGCTTATCTTAATCATTATAATTCGTTCGCCAAATAAAATGTAAACAATTTCGCGGCCCTGCGGTGTGTGCGTTTATGATATTCATTATGGTAAGAAATGTTAAATGATTCAAAATGGAATAAAAGTCTTTGGACAAATACACACATGAAAGAAAATTCTTCAAGATTGTAGATTAATAACGAAGACCGTGTTTGTTGTGTCATAAAGCTATGAATAATTAAATTTTGTGCTTAGACATGTAAGTGTGTTGTGGTTATAAAAATTAATAAGCGAAAAAATAATATCAATGTCAATATTTTTCTTTATTCATAAGATGTCAAAAAAAAAATAAAATATCATGTGTTTGTTTAAGAGAAAGGATTTACTTTTAAAGGAGTAGGTAAGATATAAAATTTGGCTACATGACATATATAAATCCGAATACAAAACTTAGAATACTTTATGATTATAGTCATATAAATTGACTGGTTATCTGTAGTTGAGTTAGAAAAGAGGTTGCATAATACACGAAATAGCTTATTAATTTAGAAAGTCGGTCTAGATGTTAGGAGAACAGTAGAATTTGGTATGAATAAATATTAAAAATCGTTAAAATGTAAGAAGAACTTTAGGTAATTTTAATTCTGCTGAATAACCTTACCCACATCAACTTGTCTACTTTATTTGTATATTATACATTATACTTCGTTTAGGTATTTTACTTTTGAGGAACCTTATATTCTTATACTTGAAAAAAAGTATCTTCTTTAAGAAAGTTTTGCCCAGTAAATAAAATGTGGGTGCGCTTTAATTTATAAGATTTATGACTATAAGGGTTATTTTCTTATAAAATTGGGCTTAAGTTAATTTGAAAAACAAATTTAGGATTTTAATAAGGGGTCCATATTCAAATATGGACTGGGGTATATATGTACCTTCGTAACTCATGAATAATGTTGAAGATTTAATTTTCTGAATTGTTTGTTTTCTTTTTGTATGAAGAATTGTTCAAGCACCTGTTATTTATTCCACAATTTTCTTTATTTTTATTTAGAAGCTCCATCAGCTTTAATTGTTTTTGTATACTTATGATAGTGTATGTATGTAACTTATTTTAAACTCAGTTCTAATTTTGATTGTTATTTTGGTTTACCTAGATCCTTCAACATTCAAAAGTGGTTAAACAAATTCCGTCATAAACAAAACCCTTAATTTATAAATTGTTCTCAAATAATTGGTAAGTTTCGTCACCAAGTCGCAACGTTTTCCAAAGTATGTACAAGCAGCCACTGATGTTTACAAATTGTTAGACAGTACATAATGTTTATAAAATACAAACAGTGTTCTTGGGTTTGATGTAGGTTGGTACTTGGTAGTGTGCAAAATTAATCAAAACTGCTATTATGTATAGTCTTCCTTTGAGACCCATATTGTTATCTTATACTTTCGAGTTTGAATATTAAAGAAATGTCTTCAAGGGAATGACAAATACTGTTAATATAAAGAAGTTATATACTTTTTGGCTTCCTTATAGGGAGGCAAGCTCGTTCTGTTTTTTTTTTTTTTTGATAACTTATTCCTTAATGCTGTTCCTTAAAGATATAAAGAATGATTAAATCCTTTTGTATATATCATTCTCAAAAGCAATGGCTTCAAGCAAAATGATGCCACTTCCCTTTACCATCAGCATTTGTATCTTATTTCATAAAGAAGGATATTTTTGATCAACCGATTGTCTTGAAATCTTGTCTTGTCATGTAACATCAGAGAGATAACAAATGCTTTTTGCATACTCGTTTCTCGTTTCTAAGAAAATCGCATAATTTCGATGAATATTATAAGATAAGTGCCGCTTAAGTTTCTTAGTTTCTTCGTTTGCTTGCATTCCTCAATCGTGTTACTTTGTGCAGACTTCAAGACTACAAAGCTGAACTAAACAACTTTATCATTTTTTGTATTTTAATTTATATGAAAACTTGTGCAAAGTGCAAAGTTTTGTGATACTTTGAGAGGCACTGAATTTTTTCGTTGAGATATAAGCTAAGAAACTGAACCTAGGGCTGGCCACGATACCAGAAAAGTCTCGCTATTGTTTGGTATCGGTATCGGTACCGAGACGATACCAGCTCCAAAGTATCCAAAACGATACCGAGACGATACCGTACTTTTAGGTCCGAAATATACCGAAATCTCGGTAGTATCGTTTGGTATCGGCCGAAAAAATGTATGTTTAAATATTATTTAATTATTACAAGCAAACAAACACTGTAAACTGTTTCCTGGAAACGGTGTCAACGATCTGGATGAAATTTTCACAGTTGGTTCTTTTTAGCAAAGAGAAGGCTTAGAACACAAATTAAGTGAAAACCACCCTCCGTCCGTTTATAATGATTTTTTTTTATTAAATCTTAAAACTACCAAGCGTGTTCAATTACAAGCCCCAAGGACATGTAACCAAGTCTTGGATTTTTTTCTTTTTTGCGACTGAAACCAAACCGAAACCAGACCAGACCGATACCGATACCGAGATGAAACCTTTTCATACGAGACCGAGACGAGACTGACTCATACGGGACCGAGACCGATACCGAGACGATATTGACAATTTTGGATTTTAACGATACCGAGACGATACTTAAGAAAGTATCGTTTGGTTTGGTATCGTGGCCAGCCCTAACTGAACCTAACCCTGAATTGCATTGAAGTATTCCTTTGTCATTTTCAAACTCATCTTATGGATATACATTTTGAGAATAATTGTGGATGTTTTTGACTTACAATATTTTTAATTAATTTTGCCTGAATTACTCAGAAATTTCTAATTTTAAAAAATATAATATATTTTTTTCCAAAAATATATTAACTGCTCTAATTTCAGCAAATTCAAAAAGTCGAGGTTAATATATTTGTTTTTATACATATAAATGGGGTATCATGGGAGGACGAGCGATCATTTCAACTTTTATAATATTTTTCGAGAAATTGTAAATCGCTCTAATTCTTGCAAAGTTCAAGACATCGTGATAATTTTTATTAATAAACATATTATTATAAAAGTGATGTGGCTATAAAATTTAGAAAGAATCCACTGACAGAGATTATATGAAAACTTCTAATTTTAAAAAAATCAAAAATTTACACTGAGCCTGGGCTTGATTTAAGGATAACATAAATTTTTGAGAGCCAGGTAAGATAAATTCAGTGTTCCCAGATTGGTGGGAAAAATGGTGGGAAAATATTCATAGTTTGATTTATGGTGGGAAAATATTTCAATGGTCTCTTTTTTAGTGGAAAACCACAATTCACTATACCTGCCTATCTTCGAATTTTATGACCTGTAATGATTTGGCACAAAAAAACAGAAACTTTAGAAAATAATTTTTTTTGTGAATACCACATTTTGCGGTACCAAAAATCACTGACCTTGAAAAATTAAAAAAATATCTCAAAATTCATAAAAAATCAATCACTGAAACTTACTAGCTGACCTTTGATGACCGTTAAGTTGCCTTTCCAAGTGAGATGCCAACATTTCTTTTGTAACCTTGAAACGAACTTTAAATATTCATAAGAAAATCTTTGGCTAAGCAATTATTGAAAATAGTTGATCTTATCATGATCTTTCGGATCGGTATACATTTTTTGTGAATATTCCACAAATGAGTGTGGCAAAAATCGTGCGTGACCTAAACAAACTTTAAGTCTTGATTACAAGCTTTCTAGGGCTTCCTAATTTCTAGGACAAGTTTTTTAGGGCTTACTAATTTCTAGGACAAATTGACTTTCTTCACCAATTACTGATCAATTCGATGACATACTTTTTTGCGAATATGAAGTACCAATAGTGCAAAGCAAACATTCTTCTTTTTTATATCTAGGAAATATTTGTAGCAGAAAAAGTTATGGTGGTTTTTTTTTCCTTCCAGTACAAAAATGGTGGGATTTTTTTTGGAGTTTGGTGGGACTCTAGAAATCTCATCTGGCATCACTGGATAAATTTGCTTCCATTAAAATTAAGTTGTGTGTATGTTAAAATCACATTTTCGGCACAATTTTTGGCCAAACAATATGGAATAGCCAGAGTAACTGTAAGTTCCATGAATAAATGAAGAATAAAATCACAAGTCAGCCTCAAAAAAATTTAAAACAACATTTTACATCGAACAAAATGGAAAAGTCTTTTTAACCTCTGTCTCGAAATATGTAGTGAACAATCTCGAAATAGTGAACAGGGGGTCAATTCTCGATCTGTGAAACTGTGAAGTGATAAATATGATAACGCCTTCACGTCAAATGCGATTCTCAAAGTGTGAAAAAATGAAAACAAATGCCAAAATGTTTTCATATGATAATTCGTTTATCACAATCATTTCATTCTGTGAAAACCTGTGAAAAGAAAAATGATAAACAGGAACAAATTGTGCTCATTTGATACACCCAAGTCGCCATCTTGATCTTTCTGTGACGTCACAATCATCTTTTCTATGAGCAAGTGGTAGCATTTTTCATGTTAGTACGAGTTCGGGAATCGGCTTGCGCGTGTTTGTGAAGTGATAAAATGATAAAACTCTGTGATTACTGAAATGATAACTTTGTTTTCATTTCACAGTTTCACAGATCGAGAATTGACCCCCAGGTGTGATTTTTATTACTTCACTAAATCGAATGTCAATTGTTCCTACCAAAACTAAAAATGTTACGACAAAAAGTTTTGGATAAAATTTATAGGAAACTTCATGTTCTTGAAATTTGGTTATAAACATTTTTAATGTATCACCAACTGTTATTATACCTATAAATATTAGGTGAAAACCATATTGAAAATATTTTAGCGTTATAAATAAAAACTGGAGTTAACAATACAAAACGCACAACGCGCCGTGAATTTAATTGATTTTTAACACCAACACTATTTATTTATATTACTATTTTCATTATTCTATTTACATAATTTGTTATTTTGTTTTTTTTTTTTCTTTTTTTGTTGCATCCATTACTATAGTTTTCTTTTATTAAATTATGAATTTTTTACTTTTCCTTTCTCTCTTAAAAAGGCGGGCACATATTTGCCTTTTATGAAGTAATTGATCTGATCTAGTTAATAATCTAATAGAATATTCATTATTTTATATTTTTTTTTTCTTTTGTTTATAAAATAAACTTTTCTTATCAAATTATTATTTTTTTTTCTCTTTTTATAAAACAACTGTTATCCACATTATAACCTTTTATTATTTTAACATTATAAATGGCTCATTCCATCTTGGGAGCACAGTCAAGTGACTCCAGTTATCTCAGAGATAGGCTAAAGCATCGGAAAAGCTATTTAAATATTGGTCATTTTAACTGTCAAAGTTTTTGTCTCAACAGTAAAAGTACCAAGTTTAATGAAGTTAAATCAATTTTAAGTGGCCACTATTTAGACATAATTGGTGTCTCCGAAACATGGCTTAAAAGCTATCATAGTGACTCGGCTGTGGATATTCCTGGCTACAAAATTTATAGAATGGACAGACCGCGAGCTAGGGGTGGTGGTGTGGCACTGTACATCGACAAGCAAATTCGACCTTCAAAAATACTAAAAGGTACTGAACCTGGTATGGAATTTATATTCGCGGAAATCATATCAGGTCATAATAAAATTCTTGTAGGTGTTATCTATCTTCCCAAGGGAGAATTTTCTAAAGTTGAGACTGTTTTGACTGATCTCACACAAAAATATAACAACATATACATTATGGGTGATTTCAATTTTAATCTTTTGGATAGCAACAAAAGAAGCTCTTGTGATAACTTGTTAGGCAGATGTAACTTGCACACGATACATAGCAATATTCCAACTCATTTTGATAGTTTTCACTCAAATACTTCTCTCCTGGATTTTATGGTTGTAAATGACCCTAACGTAGTACAATATAAAGATCAGTTCTGGATACCAGGTATCTCCAAACATGCTTTTATTTTTGTATCTCTAGATATTATTCCTGAAGTAGCTGACCTGGAAATAAGAATAAGGGATTTCAATGCAATTAATTTTGACCAGTTACGGAGCAGCTTTTCGCTGATTAATTTTGATGTCCTTTACAATACAAATGATTCTAGTTATCAAGTTGATATCTTAAACACTCACTTAAAGCATTTGTATGATGTTTGTGTACCTGTTAAAATTATTAAACCTTGCAAAAAAGTCAATCCTCTTTCTTCCCCTCGAGTGGTCAGAGCTATTAATTTGAGGGATCTGTCTTTTAGAGCATATCGAAGCAGTTCTTCTGAAAACACCAGGAAAACATATCGTAAATACAGAAATAAGGTTAAAAGTGAAATCAAGGCTTTAAAAATGGAACATGGCATTCATAAATTTGAAGGTAATCAATCCAGCAAAGACCTCTGGAAAAAAATTAACGCTATTGGTCTTAATAATAAGGAAACGGACTACGGAAATCTTGATCCATCGATTCTGAATGCTTATTTTTCACAAAATCAAAGCCACCCAGATAGTGTCAGTGATGATGTTGAATTTGTACCTGAAATTGAAATTGAAATCGAAAATGCTTTTTCTTTTGGTTGTATTTCTATTGTGGAGCTTTAAAATGCTCTGTTTTCTATAAAATCGAATGCTATTTGCTTTGATGAAATTCCAATTAAATTCATCAAAATACTTTTTCCTTTATTATCACACCATTTGTTACATGTAATTAACACAGTCCTCACTACGTCTTCATATCCTCAACCTTGGAAAGTTGCTAAAATTATACCAATTGGTAAAAAATCTACCCCTCAAGAACCTTCAGATTTCAGACCTATAGATAAGCCTGCTACCAGCTACTTCAAAAATCTTGGAGATTGTAATGAAATGGCAGATCAATGATTTTCTCACTAGTAAAAACTTATTATTATACTAGTAAAAACTTATCATTTCGGGAGTGCCTCAAGGATCTATATTAGGGCCAATTTTGTTTTCTATATTTATTAACGACCTCCACATCGCGACATCTTTCTCACTCGTTCATCTTTTTGCTGACGATGTTCAGTTACTCTTTTCTTGTCCAATAAATGATGTTTCCTCCTTTATCTCTTCTGTTAATGATGACCTTCTTTGTGTTCATACATGGGCTTCACATAATAACTTAAAATTGAACCCAGACAAGTCGCAGGCAATAGCGTTCTACTTTCGACCAGTTAGTAATATTTTGGATCCGGTTGTGTTAGATAATGTTATTATCCCATACCAGAGTAAGGTTAAAAGTTTGGGTTTTATACTTGATGAAACTCTATCTTGGGAAGCTCATATAAACAGCCTAATAAGTCGAATCAATTTTATCTTGCGGAAACTCTATAATATAAATATTTATTTACCACTCCATATTAAAATTAAACTAGCCAAGGCTCTTCTGGTCCCCCACTTTTTGTATGGTGCTGAAATGTTTTCAGGTGCTACTTGCATAGTGATGTCGAGATTAAGGGTATGTTTTAATGATGTCAACAGGTATGTTTATTCAATTAAGAGAAGAGAACACATATCTCGTTTTACTAAATCTTTTCTGGGGACGTCGTTCCCAGCGCTCCTGGAGCTAAGAATTCTTACAACTTTCCATAAAATAATTTTTAAGTCGATTCCAGAGTACCTTTTCAGTAAAATTGTGTTTTAAAGGAACACAACTTCTTATAATAGGATTTCTATTCCCAGACACAGAAGTACTAGGGCTTCATCCTCGTTTCTAATTCGTGGAATTAAACTTTGGAATGGCCTTTCGAGACAAGTGCGATCTACACACAATATTTATAAGTTCAAACGAGTAGTATCTGCTACTTTTGCATAACATACTTCCGATTCTTGTGCCTCTGATTTAATTTGAAGTCATGTAAACTATCTTGTTGTGTCTTCATTCTATTAAAGTTAATTTAAATTATGTTAGTTCTTATATGTACGATGATTGAATTTAACTTTTATTATATTCTTTAAAATTTAGCAAAAATTACTCAAATTTCTTTTAGTTTGTACATTCTCAATTTTCTTAAGTAACTTAGCGTATAAATAAGGGACAATGTCCTACAATATGTAGTTTCATATGATAAATAAATAAATAAATAAATAAAAAAAATAAACTGCATTACACAACTCAACAAAATAAACACTATTTTTGTACCTGGGTTTATTTCATGATTTGTTTATTTGCCATGCTCCAAAATGATGGAAAAATACTCACACCCCCCCGAAAGTTTGCTTTTGTAGAGTCAAAATACAGTTACCATAGTTTTCATATAAATAATAAATGTTTGCTTTTATATTTTCTTTAAAAGAGGAAAGGGGAGGGGAATTGTTACGCAAATTTGGTATCTCTAGATCTAGAGTAGGTATATGTATTTGTGTCAAAAACTACACACAGTTTTATTTTGAAATCTAAGGACGTTAAAATGTTATTAAGAATGTGTTAATATGATGCTAGTGCATTTTGCTATATTATCTATGTGATTATTTTTTTAAACTATAGAACTTTTTGGACTTCGAGATTTGATGGCAAATTATTCTTAAAATTCAATTTTAGAATAGCACATTCCAAAATCAGTGTGTTTGTTGATAAAAATTACCGTTTTAATGTTGGTACCAATAAAAAAAATGAATAAAAAGGGAGTTATTGTAATTTTCAATTTTACTAAAAATTAAAATACATACAACCATCTGGTTTTTAAACTTTCACTTAAGATTGGTGAAAGCATTGAATATTAAAAACAAAAGGTTCAGAAGAAAAGCCAAAGGCGCTCCAGCTGATATATAATTGCTCTGTACATTAATGTTAGAATAATATATTAATAATAATAATAATAAAAACAAAAAACAATTTTTTTCACGTAAAATTAAGAAAATATTAATTAAAAGAAAAAATTATAATAATGATTTTTTTTTTTAATTTAGAGCTTGAAAATTAATTTATTCATGGAAATGATACCCCGGTTAAAACCATCAAAAAATGGCCGATTGTGCTTTCGTTCGTTTTGCCTAAGGTCTATGAATCAAAATAATGTTCAGCAAACAGAATGGTTCCACAATCCGCCATTTTTTTGACATTTTCAATTCCGGTATCTTTTGATTCGCCGTTTTCAATCCGTAAGGATTGAAATCGACTTAATATCAGAACACTTCCATAGAAAATGATTGATCAAGCAAATCCAAAAAATTTCAGCCTCAGTCTTTGTCAGCAACCGTGAGGAGTTCTTATGAGGAATGGTGTTAATATCTTTGATTTGAATTAAATAGAAAACACAGTTTCTTTTATTCAGATATAGTTATTGTTTTATTGAATCATGAAGTACAAAGGATAAGATTATGTGTGTAATAGCACATCGATTCACATCAATGCTGGCACATTCGCACACTTTTGTTGAAATTTTCAATTAACATTTCTTCCTTATTTTAAAAATATTGTTCAAAAATGAAAATACGTTCTTTTCTCACGCCTTCATTGTAAATAACCCTAAATTTTAAGTGTCAAGTTTTTCTAGGGTTCCTAACACTTGTTTTGGTAAACAAATAGTGGCAAGTTCAAATCTTGCGTTTTTTGTGGACACCCTTTATGAATAGAGCTAACGAAATTTAATCGCAACAATTTTCTCAAAATAAAAAATATTCAACCGAATACGATAAATATGTATATGGTCGCCATAGTTGTGTAGGTGTGCACTGTGCAGAATCAAAGACTTTAAAACTGTGGGTCATTTTAGTCAAATTCTACTTGGCTACTTGATTCCAAATTCCGATTTGCGAATTACATCAATTTTAGCTTTTTAGTTATAAATTGGGTGATTTAAGGCACCTTAAAAGTATAGAAAAATGATGATTATTTATTTTATATTTCTACTTTCATTTATCGAACTGCTTATAAGGTTGTGATCAAATATTATTAATAGTAATCCGTTGATGCAGTTTTTACAAACCATAAAATATACAATCACTTGTTTCTTTTGTATTATTTTTCAATGATTTATGTATTAATGTCGTTTTCCATTTGACCTTCAGAGTACGCCTTTTGTAATCCATTTTCACTCATATACCACTCCAAAAGCCTTTAATTGGTTTGTTCCGAGAGTAATGTCTTCGGAGTCTTCTTTTATTCGCGATTTCAAGAAGAAATAGACATGGAACCCACATACTAAAGTTATAAATGCCTTAATAATACGATGTTCATTTCGTAAAATTATGGGATTTTTTCATTTTCGATTGAAAACGAAAAATAGCTCAGCAGACAAAAATAATGTATCTAGGACTAGGCACGTTGTGCATTTTTTGTTTACTCATTTGTGCATCTTCTACATATGAGGAATTAGTGGGGTTGTTTTTGGACTCCACTTATCCAAGAAAATCTACCAAAACTATTTACCAAGACCCTATTAAAAATTAATTTGTTTGTATACAAATTTACGATAAGTTCGTTTGGTTTGTCTTTTCACTGTTTTTTTTTTTATGTAACAAAAAAGTACTTTTAACGTTTTAAGTAGAACATATGCATTGTTAAATTCTTGTATCGTTTGGAGCAACGGCTAAAGTAAACTGCTGTTAGCAACACCCAACATTGTTGACAAAGGGCGTAGGAGGCAATGAATCGAGCTTCTTTTCTCATTTCCCTTTGGCTAAAAGTCCTCTTGGGTTGGTGGGTATGTGGTTTCCGAGCATTGATATGTTGCTTGAACTTCAACCTCAACCGTTTTCTTCAAAACGTTTAACCAGTACGTGCGTTCCATGCTCAGAAGGGTTATTATATTGACAAAAAAAAGAATCCTGCGTTATATAATGATTATAGTCTTGAACAACAGAATGCGTTAACTGTGCATGACTAAAATTGCCTTCGTTTGTATTCGACATTTGTTAAAAAGTTCAGCCATGATAAATATATTTATTTATATATATATTTATATTTAGTGAAAATCAACGTCCGCACCATCTGGCTTGCCCTTTATAAACATAAATTTAAAATGTAAACATTAAACAACCACCTTCCAATCTTTTCTTTTACTATAGTTGGTCAGCTAGTGAGTAATGATTATAGTCACAATAGGTCAATGAAGTAAGTGTTTCTTATGGCTGCCTTCCAACCTTCTAGCCTTGAGCCTTTATAATATCCGTTGAGCTATTAAAGGAAAGTAAGAAATAAAAGAACACAATTGTCGTCGTTCAATTGAAACTCCCTCAGTGCTTTTTTGTTTTTAATTTTGATACATTTGCATATGATATGGATTTTTTACTGACAAGTATTTGATATTATGTATAGGTATTAGAATTTTGAGATATTTTTATTTAGAAATAGAGCCCTCCATAAGACTTAGGTTTTGTCTTAATTTAGTACTGCTTTTACGAAATTATTATATCACTGTCAAAATATTGAATAGAAAATGGAGGCTGGCACTCGTTATTTTTACTTGCGATTATAGGTACTATAAAGCAAGTTTTGGATTCGTGCAAAAAAAAATTTTGAGATAACAATCAAACATGATATTACGATGATAGAGAACACCAAAAAAGTGGGTGGCAAAATTCTGTCTGTCTGTCTGTCTGTCTGTTCGTCTACAGCCTAAACGGCTCGATCGATTTTCTTCAAACTTTGTACTTAGTGGTTTTTTGTGATTCTGCCGACACGTTTTTTTCATTTTTTTTAGAACCAAAAATAACGGTACCTGTCATACATTTTTTTTTGGCAAATTTACATAATCGTATTTTTCTCAAAAACGGCTCGACAACTTTTCTTTAAAAAAATTCAATAAATTTATTTTAGTAAAGGCTTTCTTTGGGTGGAAAACCATTTTTCAAAAATGGTTATTAATGGTACCTCCCAAGGAACCATTTTTTTAATTTTTGATTTTCTTCAAAATGGTATGACCGATTTCAATTATTTTTTTTATACAAAAGCTTCCAAGAAATGTTAATAGTTTTGTGTACCAACATTTTTGAAAAAATATTTTTTGAATTTTTAAAAAATATTTCAAATTTTTTTTTGGAAAATCAAATATTTCGAAAACGGCATCATAGATTTTTTTGAAACTCGATATTTAAGACTTTTTTAGTACTCTCTAAAATATTTTTAGAACAAATTTTACATTTATGAAAAAATAACGGTACCTTCCATACAAAAGTGAAAAAACCGCAATGGAAAATATTTTTTTTCTTGAAAACGACTCTTACGATTTTGATTAAACTTTTTTCATATACTAAAATTAGTACGATCTACCATCAAAAATTATAAAATTTTACACATAGCAACTATTAGTAGTACCTGTCATAGAACGTATTTTTTTATTTTGAGTTTTCTCGTTATCAGCTTAACGGATTTAAATGAATTTTTTATATACAAATTTCAGATAAAATTAAATAATATTGCATATCAAAATTTTCAAAAAAAAAGTTTTTGGATTTTTAAAAAAAGTTTCAAATTTGTTTTTTGAAAATTCGATATCTCAAAAACAGGTTGACAATTTTTTTTCAAATTTTGTTGTTATATACACATAAATATATAATTTAAATCTGCATACCAAAATTTGTTCTTAAAAATGTTTTAAGAATTTTATATATAAAAAATTAATTTAAAAAAAAAAACGCTTCAACGATTTTAAAATTTTTTTTCCCATACAATCATATTCCATCATGAATTAAGATGGCATACTTTTTTTTCACCTTAAACTGTCAAAAGAGTTGTTTTAGCTAATTTAAGTGTCGTATTTCATGCTTCTCTACATTTTTCTCTCATAATTTCCATGTTTGTATATACAATTTTCTTAAACTCGCAGTGTCTTGAACATAAGAGCAAGTACGTGCGACCCAGTCGTGCATTTTATTTCTTTTTGTTTATATTTCAAAGTTTAAACGGAATAGACCATAAAGATAAAGTAAGCTTTATCGTTAGAGCAATCGTCTAACTTAAAAGGCAAATTTTTCTTCAATTTTTTAAAGTGCACTTTTGTCGTTTCTTAACACAAATTGAATCATAATATTGTAATTCAGTTTTTTTTTTACTTTTCATTGAGATTTATAAAAAGGAAAAAATATTTTCAAATCACGGAACAATCCATTTGAAGCGCTGGACTTTAAATATTGCAAAAGTGCAAGTCCTGGCAAATCGAAACTCTTGTTGGATGATATTTATTTCCACCAATTCTATCTAAGTAAAGTATCTTTATTGGCAATATCGATCAAGGGCGTAAAGGAACCGATTTTTGCATAACAATAGAATCGCAGCGACAATGGACTAGGGAATTCATACAAACCAAGAACCAACATATTTTTCAATTCTATACTGAAGGGTTTAGAATAAGAAAGATGTAGTTATTTCTGAACGCTAAAGTAAATAAAATGTTTCTATTGCAATCTACATGCATCTATATACGAGCAAGTTTGTGGGTATATACAATTATACATATATTTTTCGTATGCATTTTTGTTTGTAATTATTTACTTTTGATTCTTTGTTTTGCTAAATGTGGAATTTCATTGTTCAATTTAATTTTTATTCGTCACTTTACGAAATGAAAATTGTAAGACGAGTTGCATAAGGTATTTAAATTCAAAGAAACATTTAGAATACAAATCACAAATCGGTGATTAAGTTTTCAAAACGGAGTAAAGTAGCATCTATGTATATGGGCCAAGGACACAACTTCTTGTAGCAGACGGAGGTTAATGCCATCGGGAAATGTGCAGAAGGAAACCTCGAAATAAATTACAGCAATCAGAACTTTATCATTATGACAGACGGCCAAGTCGTACTAAAAGCGCTAGGCTCCTATGCCATCAGTTCATCAGGTTGAATTAACTTGGCAGAAGCAACACTGTCAAACTCTATTACATGGGTACCATAATACATTAGTATTATACCCTAGCATATATTGCTTTTGTCGAATAGAAGAAGAAGGCATAAAGATCCGAAATCTGGAAAGAACTCACAAAACTGAGGCAGGCCTAACTATATTGTTTGGAAACTATTATGGCCTAAGCCATTACATGTCCTGCAGGAAGAACCTTAGAATAATAATGGTCATTTCATAGAGAGCATTGTGAGCTAAGACGACATCCCAACGTCCAACTACTGTAGATTCTGCAACATTAATGTTTCCTCATCCTACATGTACATTGTACATATAAGAAAAATGTGATGATGCACTCGTGCAACAAAAACATAGATATCTGGGACGTCACCAGATGGACGATATAGGAGAATTCCACGAAAAATGGTAATCAGATGTGAAATTTAAAACTTTGTTTCCGAGATTAATTTTGTATGGAGATGTGAAGCCATGCTACCCTTACCTTATTATGCAAGTTGATTTACTCAAAAAAATGCATTCGTTTCCATATGCATTTTCGCATTGGCACAACAATTCAATTTGTTGCTCGGATGTGGCTTTTATGATTAATGATTTGAAGTTAATTTTATAAAAACAAGAAGCACTCCAACATTCCGTTAGGAAATAAAAACTTTCAAAACAGGATAATCTTCATTTATTATTTAAAGGTTGAAATAAAAGTATTTTGCCTATCCCGCACGTAACGCTGAAAATACAATTTCTTAACTTACCCCGATTTCAAAAAAAAGTTACAGACATATAAGATTAATTGGTAAACAGGGTTTACCTACTGTAATTAAAATCCGAAGGAAAATCAAACTTATATTCAATAGATTTTGTGAAATTCAACTTCAAAAGTTGTCCCACACGTAACGCTTGCAAACCTTTAATCATAAAAAAACCTTGGATTTCTTTTCACCGGTTATTTTAAGGAAAGAAAACAGCAAATTATTATTGTTGATTAAATTTTGTTCACCTAAAATAATATCTTAATAAACCTTCCTTACACTTAAGCTGTAAAAAGGAAGAAGCAATTTTTACCTTGTATTCTGTTGCAATTAGGGTAAAATTCGTGACAATACTATTATAAGGGTAGCGAGCAGTGATAGTGATGGTAAATCTGTTAGGACTAAATATAAACATATTTATGGAATGATAATACATTTATTTGAGTATTTCTGTAAAATTTAAGTGTTCAAACATCATTTTAGGCGAAAATCTTTGGGCGTTTGAGGAAAAAATACTTTAATAATTGAATTTTGACACTCAATCAAAAACTTTGATTTTAAGGAAAAAATACTCCGCAATTAATAGCATATAGAGCTACCAGAAAACAAAGCACGAAAATTGCAATATAGCAACAGTAAATTCAAGTTTTTATAATACTTGATTTTTCCAACTACTTTTAAGTCTTAATGAAATGTTATACTTAATATACTTAATAGACCGACAGCCCACAGCAGATTTTGGGTGTGAGTGATAGCAAAAAAAGAAGTATAGGCGTCGAAAGCTTCATTAAAGGCTATTCAAAAAATCAGAGTCTTGCAGTCCACAACTGGGGCCTTGCAATTGAACAGAACATTGAAGGAAAAAAAAATATGAATGTAACTTCGAGAGTAATCGTGTTAGCCGAAATTGGTTTTTTCACCCCTCCCTAGATAAGCTCTTCTGATCACATATCACGGAATCTGAGACCATTTGAGTGTATAGTTCGCTTTACCGGACCGTCTAAAAAACTCAAAATTCCATGTGAAAAACGGTTATTTTAAACAGCCTGGCAGGGCGAATTAAACACTCAACTGATCTCAGCTTCCGTGATATGGGATCCGCGGATATTTATGTAGGGAGGGGTGAAAACCAATTTCGGCTAACGCACGATTAGCCTCGAAGTTGCATTCATATTTCTTTTTCATGAACTGTTTAATCACAAAGGCCCCAGTTGTGGACTGCAAGACCTTGTTTTTTTAAATAGCGTTTAATGAAGCTTTCGACGCCTATACTTCTTTTTTTTGCTATCACTCACACCCAAAATTTGCTGTGGGCTCTTTGTCTATAGGTATTAACAAATTTAGGGCTTTAAACAGAAGGTAACGCAGTATACTTAATTGATTCCAATTATTATTTGCCTCGAAGTTTTTTTTATTTTTTTTTAGTCATAATTTTGAGAAGTCCTTAGGCAACGTTCTTAAGCGTATTTTCAATTCAGGTTTTGCTGAACTTATGCGTCAAAAACACAAATTTAAAACAATGGTAGTTTTGATGGGATTAGGATTGCGCCAAGATATGGTTATTTTGATGTATCTTTTTAAGTAAAAATATTTGAGCACTTTTGCATTGTTTTAAATCCAGCTAATAGTTTGTCATCGTTTTCTCTTAGGAATGTCCCACACGTAACAATGGAACGCTCATTTAGAGAAAATACCGCAGATTAATCGAATTCCTAAAAAGAACTAATTTGGAAGGAACGTTGCAGAATGAGTAGTCTAATGCCGGATTTACACGATTGGAAAACTGCCAGTATAATGACAAAAGCAACAACAAAAGAATGGACAATTTCATTCTTTTTGTCATTATACTGGCAGCTTTCCATTCGTGTAAATCCGGCATAATTCAGCTCTTGAAGGGGCACAATAGATCAAAAAGTCGCTGTACATTTTCCCCAATTAAAAATTTAATTCATTCAGTTCAAATGATTTCGTTATCCAGATTATATTCTATTGCTGAACGAGCAATTAAAACAGTTTACAAACCAATTTCCAATTAATTTCCTAATGAAGCATATATCTAGGTATATCAAGGGAGGATTAATATTATTTTATGTATGTAATTTCAAAGCCCCTTGTAAAACTTTGAAATGATGAAGGAAGAACATATGGACCATCAGACATCAGTAATAATAATAATCGTTATAACAAAAATGAAATTCCTAGGATTAGTCCAATCAACTTGTGCTCAAAAGGGTTCTTAGCGAGCAAATTGTGGGGTAATTTTGATTTGTTTCCTGCTTTATGTTTTCGGGGGTGCTGATTCAGAATCTGAGGTTTGCGACTAAAATTTTGTGATGCAACGTGGAGACAAATGCAAAAAAATGCACAAGAAGGCTAACAACTAATTAATGTTTTTCTCAAAGATGAATGAAGGTATTTGGAAGATTCAAAAAGAACTTCGAAGTAAAATGTTCATACTTCAGAATGGCCATAAACATTAATTCGAAAATACCTCGAGATAACCCCCTAATTTGCAAAAAAAATGGCTTTTTTTTTTAATTCTTAGATTCGAACACCTATCTAAAAACGTGACGTCCTAGAGCAATTTCAAGACGAGATTCGAACTCAACGCATCAAATATCATTAGAAGATTATATCATGGTTCATGTTGAAGACAAAAATAAAAATTTTGTCACGCAAAGCAGTAAATAATTGTTTTCGAGTGGATTTTCGGAAACAGTAAAAATACGTCAATTTTCAACACGTGCAAATAGGTTGTCGCAGAAAAAACCCTCAACAGAGATTTGTTGGAAATTGATTTATATTTTCAATTATTGTGCCTACTATGATGAAATTCACAAATATAGTTTTCGAGCCACAAGTAAAAAACTCTCAAAAAATGCATTTTTGCATCATTTTTGCATTTTTTTCCATGTTCCGTCACGAAATTTTAGAAGCAAACTCCAGATTCGGATTCAGTACCCTTGAAAACATAATTTACATGGTAAGAACTTAATATGATTTTGGACTATAAGAAAAGTTCCTTCTTGTCGATTAAAATATTTTCCTTAGATATATGAAAAGGATTTATGTGTAATCATCATTTCTAGATGTATTTTCTTAAAAATGTCCATTTGGTCCATGTTTCACGCCACTTTTTTAAGAGATGTTTTTGGGTTAAATCATCATTTCTTTTTATTTTTGTTTGTGTTAGTTTAGCGAATAACTTTTTTCACACAGTCAGTGATTTGAAATTACTTGACATGTTAACTATTGTTGTACAAAAAAACACCTCTGCAACGACATACGTCCCGTTTTTATTGGATAAAAGTGTTCACACAGTTTTGCCCATACTACAAAAAAAAAAACATTTTTTCACACTAAAAATCAATAAAATATTACATTAGCCACCGAATAACTTTGTTCACACAGTGATTGAACTGAGCTACTATTAAAAATACTGTAGGTAGTAAAAATACCTTTCATCATCATCAAGTCCTGTAACCCCGGTTGGGGCATAGGGCGCCAACAAATCGTTTCCATCCTTCTCGGTCTGCAGATAGATATTTTAACTGTGGCCACGTCTTTCTCTGGGAGTCTGCTTCTGCTAGAACTGTTGATTTCCATGTTGTTCTTGGTCTTCCAACCCGCCGTGCACCCTGAGGATTCCATTCAAATGACTGCTTTGCAATTTCATCGTTTGGTTTCCTCAGTGTGTGACCAATCCATTGCCATTTACGCTTTCTTATGTCAACGTCCAGCCGCTCCTGGCTTGTCCTGCGCCACAATTCCTCGTTTGATATAATTTGTGGCCAGCGAATTTTTAGAATATGGCGTAGACAACGGTTCACAAAAGCCTGCAATTTCTTTGAGATGGTAGTCGTGACTTTCCAGGTTTCGCAAGCATATAACAGCACGGATTTGACATTGGATTCGAAGAATCTCAACTTTGTGCGCAAGGAGATTTGACATGATTTCCAAATTTGGGAGAGAGAACCGAAGGCTGCGCGAGCTTTATTTATTCTACTTTGAACGTCCAGATCAGTACCACCATTTGCTGAAACAATACTTCCAAGGTAGTTAAATTGTTCAACCTCTTCAACTGGCGTCTCCTGTATTAAAATACGCTGATGTGTGGAGCGGCCTGTGAGCATTATTTTTGTCTTTTTGCTATTTATTTTAAGACCACTCGCCTCTCCTTTTAACTTCAGAGCTTGACACATCCCGTTCAGCCCGCTGATGTTATTTGCCAAGAGACATATATCATCGGCATAGTCTAAGTGGCTAAGCCTTTCAAACGGTCTCCATTGAATGCCCTGCCTCTCTGATGTTCCAACGCTGGCCGTCAAGACATCGTCAATCGCCAGTAGAAAGAGAATTGGCGATAGAACATCTCCCTGTCTCACACCCTGCCGCACTTCGAAAGAGTCGGATAGCTGCCCATTGTGTAAAACAAAGCATCTTGCGTTGTTATAGGACTCTCTTATAATGGCAACAATTTTTGGGGAATTCCTCTACCAAGAAGTGATCTCCATATACATTCACGGTTGACTCGGTCAAAGGCCTTCTCAAAATCCACGAACATGAGGTAAAGCGGTGATTGAAACTCCGCAGACTGCTCAAGAACGATACGCAGAGTGTTGATATGGTCGACACAAGACCGCCCACTGCGGAAACCAGCTTGATGCCTCTTGAGTGTAGACTCGATTCTAACCTTTATCCGCTCCAGAATGATGGTTGCCATTAATTTTGGAAAAACGGACAAAACTGTAATACCTCGCCAATTTGTTGCAGTTCTTAAGATCACCTTTCTTTGGCAACTTAACAATTACACCATCCTTCCAGTCGCTGGGATAGATTTCATTTTCCCACACAGCTTGTATCAACGGGTGTAGAATACTAGCCGTTCTGACAGGGTCAGCTTTCAGGAACTCGGCTGGTATACCATCAAGTCCAGCTGCTTTGTTGTTTTTGAGAAGATTTATCGAAGATTGAATTTCCAGTACTGTAGGGGGCTCGATGTCAATACCCCTATATGATCTACGCATCTCGTTAAGGCTGGGGCACTTCAGCACTCTGCTCGACAGAATCCTCATTAAGCAGGGCACAAAAGTGCTCCTTCCACCTGCGCAGCTGATCCTCGATTGATACCAAAAGTGTACCATCCACATCCATTACAGGATGATTGGTGTTGGGTTTTCTTCCCGACAACTTCCTTGGATATTTGGTACAATTCCCTCATGTCTCCTCTTCTTGCAGCGTTTTCCGCATTTTCTGCGAGACCGTCTAACCTCACCCTCTTGTCTCGTCTCACACAGCGATAGACCATCTTATGTGCTAAGCGATACTCTCTTCGCAATTCAGCCTTTCGTTGAGCACTGCTTCGGCATTTATTTGCATCTTCAACGATTTGCGAAGCTCGATTTTATCCCAGGTGTCTTGGGATATCCAAGAGTCTCTAACTCTCGACTGCTTGGGTACAGTTTCGGATCCAGCATCCATAAAAACACTTTTTATATCACCCCACATCTCATCAATTGTTGAATGTTGTATTCCATTTAATGACGAAGCTCTGTCGTTAAGGTTGGTGACATAGTTACGACATATGTTGGGATCACTTAAAGCATTTGTATTGAACTTCGAATTCCTTGCTGCACCCTGTGATTGACGTTGTACAGCTGCCGTTCGTAGCTTGAGACTCATGAGAACCAAATGATGGTCGCTTCCAATGTCGGCATTTCTTATGCTCCGAACATCGCACATTGACTTCCTCCATCGCTGCTGAATCATGATGTGGTCAATTTGGTTTTCAGTTTGACCATCCGGATGTACCCAGGTGATTTTGTTGCAAGTCTTATGTTTAAACACAGTTCCACCCAGTACAAGACGATTAGCGTTACAAAAATCGACCAGCAAATCGCCATTTTCATTTCGTGACCCCAAGCCATTTTTCCCCATGACGCGTTCCAGACCGTAGTTGTCTGATCCGACTTGGGCATTGAGATCTCCCATGACAATTATGATGTCGGCTCTTGGAACACCACTGTAACTGAGTTAAGATGAGTGTAGAAAGCGGTTTTGTCTTCCTCGGTCGCTTCATTTGTGGGGGCGTAGCACTGAATTATTGTGACGTTGCGAATTTTTGAACGGAACCTTGCTGTCATTATTCTTGCAGAAATGGCGCCCAGGATATAAGACTACGCCTTGCTTCTTCGTTCAACATAATTCCAACACCATGCAGCCTTTGGCCACCCTCTCTTTCATCCTCCCCGGAATACAGCATTCTCGTTTGCCCAGAGTCAGCTCTGTATTCGGCTCTTCCTCTCCACCTAGTTTCACTGATGCCCAGGCTACTGATCTTAAGGTGAAGCATTTCACGCTCAACCTGCCTCGTATCTACCTTCGCCGTACAAAGATCGAACGTTCCATGCTCCGATTTTCGTACGTATGCGGTAGCCAAAAGTATCATTTGCTCTTCTTAAAAGACTTCTTCTATTTGTTAACGATTCATTTATTGTTATGGCGTCTTGATTGACGCTGGTACACGAAAGATGCCGCACCCCCAAATCCGATGTGCGGTTTACAGCAGCCGAAGCTGCAGAAGGATTCTCCCATAAAATGGTTACCTCTTGGGGACTCATTTCCAATTGTTGTCATATTTCATGTAATAGCATATATCCTTCCACCATGGTGTTTTCCGAGATACGATAAATAACATACATTAGCTCAGATTTGACAGGCACACCCGCCTTTTGTATGGTCAAACACATAACTGCTCGAGGCCGCCCACTATGGGAAAACAGACGCCTTTTGTAGCCGCCCAATATGGGTTACAGACGCTACCTGCTGCTGCCGTTGGCCTTTTAACAAAAACGCTCCTCCGCCACCAGACTATCATGCCGTTGACCGCCACCTGCAGTTCATCCGTCTTAAGGGGGCTTTTAACCATCCCAAGGACAAGTTTGTGCCCTGACCAGCAAAGCTGGTTGTCTGCTTATCCCGGCATCCATTCGGTCCCCCTGCACGTTAGCGTTACCCACCCTCCACCACGCGGAGGTGTGCATAGGGATTTTCCTATCATTGAGCCTAGGGCCATATGGCGTCCTAGCACTCTCAAGTACTTTTGGAGGGCAAAAAATATATACCTTTACAATGGCATAATAAATCTTCATTATTGGTAAGACCAGTTCATACATTTGGCCCATACTAAATACATTTCATTCATACTAAAATGCACCAGAAGATAATCCTATTTAGTGAATAACTTTTTTCACACAGCGATTTGAAATAAACCACCAGAGTAGGTAACTATTGATATTACATAAAAATACCTTTCGAACGACCATACGTCTCGTCGTTACTGGCCTATATGGTCTATTACTATACTAATTTTTGGGTGTGAAAGTTAACCAAAAATAGAGAACAGAACCGTTTGAAAAACACCAAAAAGTTATCTCAAGGGATAGAACCCTAATTTTGTTTACTCATCCCTAGAAAATTATGCCCTGATCTCAAGACCATTTGGTAGCGGCCTGAAGAACCCTGTCAGACCGTTTGAAACTTTTAAAAGTGTTAAAAAAGGAAGACTAAGACAAGAACAATCTCCTATGGGAGGGGGGTTTGCCACCCCCCGTTTAAGTTGGAGGGGAAATTTTCCAAGAAATTGACTTAATTAAAAAAAATTTAAAAAAAATCGGCAGTACATACCTACTTACAATAGCTTTCTCCAAAGCTATGTCAATATTGATTTCTGATTAATTTAAATCACCTAGGAAAAAGTTTTTGAGTCATTTTAGCTCACTATTGCTCAACTTTATAAATGCAAAGTCAGCCAACATTGAAGTTTATTTCAAATCCGATGTTAATGGAAAATTTAAAAATGCTTTTATTCACTACTCTAAATCTACACATAGGGTCGGACAAGCTATACGTGCAAGCGGTGCCAAATGCACAGGGCGCTGACCCCAATAGGCGCTTTGAGCCAAGTATCAAAAAAAGCCACAACCACTACCTGAATATTTTTTTTAATTTTCATGTAATTTTTTTACAATTTGCTGTCAAAACACATACGAAAGAAACAGAAATAACTTTTCATTTGTATTAGAGTTGTGTATACCTACATGAAAAAAAGAAAGGCAGAATGCATAAAGCCAAGGAAAGCGGGTAGTGGATTGCTCAAATTTTGTATTTAAATAAAACGTTTTCGTTTTAATTTGTTAGTAAAAAGCCTTGGTACCACCTGACAATTAATACCAAAGAACTGCAACGAATCAACAATGACCTTAATACCGAGTTCAATGGCAATTGGGCTAGATTTCGTCTCGTGAGAGAGATTCTTTTCGGTAGAAGAAAGGGTGAGAAAGAGATTCTTACAACCAACAGAAATGTCGTTTTCAATTAGTCATCCACAAACCATTTCACTGGCACAAAAATCCTTTTCTGACGATTCTGAGAAGAGAAATTCGCTTCCCGATTTCAAATCAGTATCTATTCTAGAAGCACTAATACCTATGTACATTCAAATCGAACATGCAGATACAACTTCATATTTTTTCTGACTTTACTTTCGAGCTAACTGTGCACTCGAAAGCAAAGAATTTAATATGATTTAACGATAATTCAGAAAAACTGAAAGAAATTTTTCATTTGCAATTTAGGGACACTATTGTTTTATTTCACTTTCTGTGTGGCAGCAAAGTTTCTATTTGATGATTCACCAATATACACTGCGCGTCACTTGTTTGAGGCCACAATTTTCGCAATGGTTTTTTCTCGATAAATATGTACCTGTGAGAAATATTTTTCCTGGACATTTTTGATACCTAAGAGTAGGTATACAATCTCGCCAATAAAAGGGATAGTGTTGAAGGGGTAACTTGCAAGAAATGGTATACAAAATTGCGTCACTTAGATTGAGGCCACTCGAAAAATCTTTTTTAAAATGTACAAATTACTCAAATGTTAACTTTTTTTTGTTTTCAAACATTTACTTATTATATTCTGTGTCAATTAATAATGAGTTGGTCCACTATTTTTTGTAATTAGGGCCTTAAGACAGTTTGGAATTGAGTCATACAGTTTTTTTTTAAATCAAGTGAAATCTTGCTCCAAGCATCTCAGATAGATTCGGTTAAGGGCTCTTTGCCTTTATACTATCTACCAGATTCATATAAAATACTTGATATAGCCTGGCCCAAAAGTTTTCGATGATGTTTGAGTCCGGTAAATAGGGTGGTCATGGCAAAAGTTCCACGTTTTTTAACTGAATCCAGCTTCTAGCTACCCTGAATGAGTGGATAGAGGTGTTATCTTGTTGTAAAATTCTAGGTACAAGTTGAATAATGTCTGTTATCTTTTAATATTCCCATTCCAATAGATATTATTTGACTATTTCCGTTAGTTTTTATAGTTATAAACTCCAATTTAATTGTTCAATAAAAAGTGATAGCGATAGCGCCCTGACCTATAGAACCTGACGTACGACTGTGAATACTTGTCAAAATAAGTTCCTCTTCTCTTAAATCATAAAAATTAAAATTCTGACCATCGGGTGCCTCAAGACTGAACCTTTGTTCATCCTGTTCATCTGGAGCTCCTTGTGTCGTCGGTTTAAAGCTGGTTTCTTTTTCATTTTCTTACGCTGGCTGGGTGTTATCACTGGTTTGAATTATCCTTAAAGCCGTCAAAGCACTGGTTAATATACCACTTCTTGATCATATATTCTGGGCAACGCCGTAGCCACACAATTATGTCGGGGGGGGGGATATACTTTTTCGAAAAAATATTTCATCATTTAAGCTAAGTAAACGGTTCTTTTGAGTAAAGAAAAGAAAACGCTTGGCGGTGAAAACAAATGTATTCAAAGAAATATAAAGCTAAATACAAAGCCTAAAGTTCCTGTGCGAAAATCTATGCAAATTTTTTCGCATGCCAAAAATGATTGAGGTGAAGTACAAAATTACTCTTTTGTTTGATTGGTTAACAGTTTCATGCTTAAAGGAACCATTGGCGTCATAGAACTGCAAAACAATTGTGAAATTGTTTCGCGTGAGATAAAGTTGTGAATATCAAATATTTACGCTCCCGAAAAAAAATATATTCACCTCACAGCATTATTTGCATCCAAATTGTTTTTGCATCCAAAACTTATTTTTTTCCATTTTTAAGTCTATAATTTATTAATAGAGGTTAATAAATGACTCAATGGGTAGCTTAGGCAAAATTAAGCACAGAATAGGTGCAAAATTGTTTTGAATAATTTGATTTTTCTTTAGCATGGGGACTGTAAACTATGCTTTATCATCAAACATTTAAATGTATGCGCAAAACTCACTCCTATGAGATGACAAATAGATTCCTCTCATACGATAACTGCCTCAGTGTTAGTCTCAATTTGTCGATGAACTGACATTTACTCCAACCCTAAAAGTTTATCTTCATCGGTAGAATCTCTTAGGTCAATTTTTAGACGTTTCACTGTCGAAACAGTTCTTTTCGGTGTGCATGTTAAAACCGTTAGAGTCGCGAAAATTTTAATAAGCTTGTGTATGTGAATCATGTTATGTATGGCATTTTGTCTACCATATCATGCATTCAGTCTTTAAACTTTAAATTGTCACGATCCAAAATTTTTTTAAAATTGAAGTTTTCTTTTAATTTTTGTTCGTTTTTGCCAAGACTTAAGGGAATCAGAATACACGAATCTTATTTTAAGCTGACTTAAGAAATCATCAAGGTAGGTAAGTACCTTTACAATATTAATTAAAAAGTATGTAGTACGTGAGTTAGGCCGTGTGCCAATTGCGTTAAAATCCTGGTTAAATTTTATCCCATGGCTAAATTTTGACATTACTGAGGTGAATATAGTCGTCAAAATTTAACCTGCTCAGGAGCTCGTTAAAATTTTAGCCAGTGGTTAATTTTTGACATGTCTATGCTCATGAAAGAATGAGGGAGATGAATGTAGATAAATATTTTATTTTGTTGTCATGAAGTCATGAATCATTTCGGGAAAGATTAAAAAAAAAATTAAATTAAATGAAAAGATTAAGAAATATAGACAAAGGCCTAGAATAATGAACTCAAGAAATCAAAACAAAGAAATATTCAATATTTTCATTTGTATAGGGTCTCATGGTTCTTTTCAAAGTATAAATTTTCAAGCGTAGGTAAATGTTTGCGGCACTTCAAATGATCTCCTGTGATAAATACTTCAAAATGCAAAAGAATCAATAAAATTTATTGAAAATACTTTTTCAGATGATCATTTATTTTGCAAACTGAATCATTTGTTCAGCGAACTGTCATTACAAAAAAAAAAAAAATACAACAACAAAACTAATGGGATATATTTGTTTTAATAAAGTCCCATTTAATTCAATTGACACAGCAAAAACCTTAAATTTTATTCACCCCTATAAAAACGGATAAAATTTAACTGGGACCAAATTTAACCAGAATTTTAACGCAATTGGTACACGGCCTTAAATCAAATTAAATTAATCTATAACCATCTCACAAATTTGAGTACAAAATTCATACTAAAATGGAAAGTATGATTTACAAATGCCTTTCTCAAAAATTTCGGGGGGGGGGGGGATCAAACCCCTGTGATCCCTCCCTGGCTACGGCCTTGATTCTGGGCAATAATAGTGCAGAGTTCGAGGTATTTTCCAGAATTGACAACTTCTCTCCAATGTTTTTGCTTTGGTTCTGCGAATTTTTCATTTTTTATCGTAGTACTTAATATTTCTGCTAGATAATATTTCACAGCGATATTACTTCCCTTCATTTTCCATGCTATTCGAAGGCCTGAAAGTCCAAGTCCCTAGAAATCATATATTGTCCCTATTTCTTGTACCGTCAAAGTGTTTTCCGAGCCCATTTGTACTTAAAATTTAAAATCAAATATAGTTTTCAACCCTTTCTTAAATATTATAAACTTCTGTTAGAAAAAATGCACGATTTTAGCTTTTGCAAATCAATATTTGCAATGGCCTCAATCAAGTGACTCAAGATTTTATACCCATTTTTGGCAGTTCATTCATATTACCTGTGAAATTCCTATGCTATGGTTTTTCAAGCTGCCTGTTCAACGTTATCCATTTTTGTTGGCCAATGTGTATCACAGGTACCAAAAATTTCCAGGAAAAATAGTTCTTTTATCGAGAAAAAACGATAGCGAAAATAGTGGCCTCAAACAAGTAACGGCCAGTGTAGGTGAATCCTCGCTGCTCGAAGAAGATGTTGGCCAATTTTCCCACTAATAATTTACACGAAACATTTTTTTGTATTTTTAATTCAATTTATTTATCTAATTGTAATAAAAAACTTTGCTTTTCCTATATGAATGTATTTAGTATTATTGGAAGTCAATAGCGAAAATTCAACAGAACTGCATTGTGTGATTGAATATACAAAAATAAATAAAAATCCCAACTTTGATAGCTAAATTCTAATATTTCGGGGAGTTGAGCAAATCCATAGTTGAACAACTTTACATTTTCTCAGAGTGAATAAAAGCTGTTTCTCAAGTTGCGAAAAAAAGTCACCAAGTTGTATTTAACTTCGAATGAATAAATTTGACCTTAATCATTTTTCTCTTTGAAGTAACCGTTAATTAAATTAAATTTGAATGAAAGGGCATATATTGTAACACTATACTATATTTTAAAACCTTTTTGGTTACCTATTGATTTTATATGGTTTAAAAAAACCAACAAAGTTAGGACCTGTTTTTTTAAGATTAAGAAAAGAATAAAATGTGCCTACTTACAAAGAAAGGAAACTCCTTCATCCTTCATTAATTTGAGTGACAGAGGTGATTTTCTAGAACAAAAAAAAAATCACAAGATAAGAAGCTATTCAGCACCAGAAGTGTGGTTGAAACTGCCACAAAAAAGTATTTGACAAACACTTCCAACTAGGTTCGCTTGTTAGGATGAAAACCCATCCTTACTTTTCACGAAAACTAGTTTTATAACTAGTCAAATTGAAAAATTTTCAAAATTAAATTTTTTCTCAGCTTGACAATGCAAATAACGACTACATCGCACTAAATTGCTTTTGCGTATCAAAGTCATGCATTCAAGGTTCAAAGTATAAGGTTATAAAGGGTGATATTTTGAACTGCTTTTTTGTGTTTCAGTGTGATTTGGTCGAAAGCTCTTGCTGGATTCGTGACATATGTATGTCGAAGTAAAAAAAAAAATGCTCAATTAATATTACCATTTCATATGGCAAGACAAACGCTTGAACAACGCTTGAAAATTATTGAATTTTGCTATCAAAAGTCTTGCCTACCTAGTGAATAATAAATTAAGAGCATTTCGTCTATTTTACCGGTGAATTGGCTGCCTACCCTAGATCATGCGATTTAACGCCATTAAATTATTTGTGTGGGCATACGTCAAGTCACCTGTCTAAATAGGCCAACGACGATTGCAGCCTTGGAAGACAATATTAAATTAGACATGTGTACCGCCTGCTATATTTAAAAAATGGAATGCCTAATTGAACCTTCAGGACCTTCATTAAAATTAACATGAAGCTATTTTAAAAAAGTTAATGGTAAGAATTGATTAATCGATTCAAATAAAAATTTCATACACAATTTTGCTGTAACTTTAAAGGGGTGCATTTCCGTTTTAAAGTACTATCACTACAAAACTCTTGACCAGTGACTCTCTGATAGCTGGCTACGCTTCTGTGAGTTAATTTAATGACTCTTCCCACTTGCTGACTTGCGATATTTACTCTCGAGAGCTGATTGAGAGTTGCTTGTAGCCAAAAAAAAAAAAACGCTTATTAGTACCATCGCATTGTTGCGATATACATAAAAATATATAAAATATTATTCAAAATCTGAGCAACTACATATTTCATCTTAACAATTCGCATTCATTTTTTCTACACTTTTGCAAATAATGGAATAACGCAATTTATATTGGGTTATGGTAGGGTGTCCATAACGCGTTTTAAAAAAAAAAGAGGACATTTTCGAAACTTCAAACTTCTACTGTTAATAATTGATAAATATGACCAAAAGTTTACTATAAATTTATTTTATATATTTATACAAGTATATTGTATATAGGTACACAAGAAGCAGCAGTTTTAATACTAATAGGTAGTTTATTTTAACATCTTTTTTAAGTAAACATATCTGTGATATAAATCTGTACCTATATTTTATAAATACTTTTTTGCGCTTCAACCTAATAAAACTAAAATACATAAACACCTAATTGAATTCAAAATACCGCAGAATTTTAGTAAAATGTTGGCAAAATAGGCATTAATTTTCTTCCTCATCCGAAGTGTCATACTTTTGGGAGCTCCGAATTTGATTAAAAAGGTCTCATAAAACTTTTGACAACTAAAATCTGGTTTAAGTTATAGGCACAATGAGAATCCTACTCTTAAACGATTTCGTTCTTTTGTCCATTACGAACCCATCAACGAAATACATTCATCGTTCTTATTTTGCACAGGAAAACAAGAACGGATTGGTACCTTTTAAGAGCTCTGGATATAACTCTAGATTTTCAGGCCCACTTTTGAACAGATATTTTGTTTTTAAAATTTTCATTTTCTTTAGAAAGAAACTTGTTTAAATAGCAAAATTGGTCAAACAACTTTGAGTAATCCAGTTAAAATTCTTAAGAAATTCGGCAGTCGATACTTTTGTCTAAGTCTTCCTATACTTATTTTTTTTCTAAATTCATCCATCGATCCTGAGTAGGAAAGTTTTTACGTCAGTGTATTAATCAGAGAATATCAAATAAAGAGGCCAATCCTCAGCTGTCAATTTGACTTGCATACAAGCTGAAGCGAACAGCTGATGTATTAGATTTGCAAAGGAAGTGAAAAACAGTGACAAAACGCACACATAGAATCAACTCCTCATTCAGCTCATCATTCAGCACAGGTCTTATTGTTGTTGCAATTCACATCTATTCTTCGATACAAGAGGGTGAAACGTACGAAGGATTGGCTTCTTTATTTGATGTTCTCTGGTATTAATGCTTTATTTTATATTTTAGGGAAAAATATAAAAGAACATTAATGAAGAGTGTGTTAAATTAATATTTTGGTCACTTAGGAAAAAAAAAGATAAAAAAGAGTACAAAATAAAAAAGAGTAAAAAAAAAGAATTTGAAGAAAAAAAGAAAGAATAAGAAAGATCAGAGTCAAAAAAGAGAGCATGTTCTCTTTAAAAGAGATGTTCTGGAAACCCTAGGTTATGGTATAAGGTTAGAGTAATACTTACCTTACTTATCCGGCTCCCGATCCCGATCCATGGAGGGTCTCTGCCTGAGATATTGCGGTCTTCCATCGATTGCGGTCCCTCACACGGTCCCAGCTGTCGAGAGCAAACGCTCTTGCATCTGAAACCGCCTCACAGTGTGTTTAATGTATGGGCACCGAGGAAAAAAACATGTTTAAAGTGCTTTTTTTCATTTAATATGAATATATATTTTTTAACTTCTTAAACAGAATCCTAAAACACTAAAAAAATATAAATACTTAACTTTCCTCATCTGATGAGGATAAATGTTCATCACAAACTAAATATTTTTTATTTCTTCCAAGGACCTTGATCTTATCAAATCATCAACTTTTTGCCTCTTTGTTTTGCTGCAACACGCTTCAAACATTTTTTTTGGTCTGCCACGTTTATTTTCCGAAGCCCAATTTTGCACATATTCTAAAGACACTCAATGTTCACGGGAAAAATATGTGGTTGGCCAAGCCAGTCTTTGTTTTTTTTTTTCAAAAAAAATACTTTTCGTCCTTTTGCTCTTTTGCCAGCGTTTATAAATGTTTGAGCACAGGGAAGAAAGGTAACCTTTTAATTTAATGTCATCTCCAGGCTTCTACATTAAATTTTCTTAGCACAAACTGCAAAAGATTTTGAACTTTGATTGATGGAGCAGACAACCATACCACATTCTGTTAAAAATGCATGAAAATAATAGGTTGTATTAAGGAAAAAGGCAGGTAAAGGCAGATGAATCTTACTTTTTTTAAAAGATCTTAATCTTGTCTTTATTTTCAAAAATATTTTTTTATAACAAGTAATGACACGCGAAAAATTGGTCTATTCAAATAAAGCACTCTCTACGTAATAATAACTTTGATTTTAACCTTGATTTAAGACCCTACAACTTGCAGTTAACGAAATAAAAAAAAACGTGAGAATAACTGTACTTATCAGAGATCATGAAAAAATTAAAACTCAATTTGTTATTCCTTATTAATCTTGAGCGCGACGCATAGTGCTTCTCTCTATAGTTTTCTCTTATTTTGAGTTAGCCAGTTAAGGTGACATTCAGAGCTGCGCTTATAACTGGTGGCTAAGCTTTATCATAAAAAACCTTTTGGATAATGTTCTCGGGATTGTTAGCTTCAATTTGGCTTATTTGAAAACAAGAAAGTAAACATTTTTTTTTTCGATTTTTTCCACTACCCAACCCACTGTGCGCCTGGTCCCTGCAGCGGAGGCTCGATCTTCCTGGTCGTCTCGAACCTGGGGCTGGGATTTGAAGATTTTCTTGGCTGTAGCGATGTTATACATTCGCTCGATGTGGCAGGGCCAGTATAGTCCACGTGTTTTGGCTCTTTGGACTTCATACACATCTTGATACAGCTTGTACAATTCACGATTGAATCTTCTCCTCCATTCGCCCTCTTCGCATATAGGGCCAAATATCCATCTCAGAATTTTTCTCTCGAAAGTGCCAGGTATCAATTCCCCTTTTTTACTTATCGTCTTACACTCGGCGCCGCCGTAGAGTAGAACTGGTAAAATTTGCGTTTGTATAGCCTGCACTTTGTATTTCAAGAAAGGAGTTTTATACCCATTTATTTGGCCACATCGATGTAGCAGTGGTAATGCTTCGTTGCATTTCCACTAAGGTGTCGTTCGTGGAATGGATATTTGTTTCAAGGTAGGTGAACTCCTTGACTACCTCGAAATTACTGCATACATATGAGGCTTTATTTGTTGATAGCATATACTTTGTATTGTTCTCATTCACTTCAAGACCAACGCTTATCGCCTGTTCATCAATAGCTGTGAATGCTTCAAGTACTGCTCCCTTGGAGCGCCCGATGATGTCGATGTCGTCCACATAGCCAAGCAGTTGAGAAGACCTGTAGAAGATAGTGCCTTCCAGGTTAACACCACTTTGCGCACTATCTGCTCCAGGACTAGGTTGAAGAATTCACATGAGAGCGCATATCCTTGTCTGGACCCTGTACACTCGGATAAGCTGTTTCCTTTTTGCACGAAGCACCGCATAGTTTGTAACGTCATGCGGCAAAGCTGGATCAGTTTTTTCGAGATCCCGAGTTCCAACATCGCTAATAAAAGCTCTTGGTGACTTATGCTATCATATGCAGCTTTGAAGTCGATGAAAAGATGGTGGGTCCCAACTTGAAATTTGTTAGTCTTTTCCACGATTTGCCTCAATGTTAAGATTTGGTCTATCGTTGATATGTCTGGCCTGAAGCCACACTGGTACCTGCCGATCATAGTGTTGCAGAAAGGTTTTGGATGCTCACATAGTATGTTGGATAGGAATTTGTAGGTAACATTAAGCAGGGATGTGCCTCTGTAGTTTTGGCAGGACTTATGATCACCTTTTTTGTAGATTGGGCATATGGAGCTATTTGACCAGTCATTGGGCATACTTTCCGCCTCCCACACTTGGTTGATGAACTGGTGCATGCGCCCTACCAGGACATCTCCATGCTTGAAGGATTTCGCATGTAGACCATCCGAGCCAGCGGATTTCTTGTTCTTAAGCTTGAGGATGGCTTTATTAACCTCTTCAGTACTCGGTCCTGGGACTGCATCTTCATTGACTTTTCTCATGCTTCTTTGTTCTCCTGTCGCTTCCTCTACATAATGCCCATTAAGCAGTAGCTGGACATTGTAAGATTAATATATTTCCTAGATATGTATATAAATAATAATATTTCGAAATTTTAAAAATAAAATAACTGAAAATTCATTTAATTTGACTGTGCGAAACTTAAGCAGTTTTTTAATATTTTGTGTAATATTCTTTATTTTTAATAGCTTAAGCACATTGCCGGGGCGGGAAGTTTTCCCATTTTCCCGCAAGGTATTCAGAAGTTCGATTTTAGTTCGAATATGTTGCCCAGGGACTCCATTCTTGAGTATCCCAAAAAAATCTTCAATGGGATAGAAGTCTGGTAATTGGCAAAAACATTTGTGAATTAATCCCGTTGTCTGTGATTCACTTCTTTACCAACTTTAATGTGTGTTTCTGGTCGTTGTCTAGTTGAAACATCTATCAAAGTGGCATACCCAACTCGGCATAATATTGTATTGGTATCAATTTCATTTTCAGGATAATGGGGTCCCATTATTCCTTCAATTTTATAGAAACTGATCCAGGCCATGTTCAGAAGAACAGGCCGCGTGTTTTTCTGTGGCATGTAGGACCAAGTCGTTGGCCTATAACATTTCTGACAGCCCATGCATATTTAATCAAAGTTGATAGTTTTGTATTTGCACGTCATCGCTGTAAAGTACCGTTTTACATGAAATAGGAATAGGTAACTGATTTTGGTAGGTATATGTATTTATGCAAAAACTTCTTAAAAATATGAATCGAGTGTTTTATATCTTTAAAAAGAATTTTTTGTACTTTTAAAAATTTGTATTCGGCCATTCCAAAAATTTCGAAACCAAGCAATTCAGTTTCAAATTAAGGTAAAAAATATATTTAAATATGCCAATATTTACAGTATTTATAAGAGTTAACGAAAAAATTGTAAATATAAAATCTTACTTGTTGTTGTAAAATAGGCAAGTGATCAAAAAAGCTCATACTTTATCTTTCGTATATCTGGGCATTTTTCGGCATTTTTGCCGCTATCAGTTCTCTATAAATTGTGATGCAAATGGCGATGTGCAGTTAGGTTTTTATAAGTGTTTTCAATACACTACTTAAATTCAGAACTATTTTTCTGATAGGAGTGCTGTAAAAATAGTATAACACCTCAAAATGACTGAACATTTCATGTCTTCTCCGTTACCGAAAAATGACAAAAGTTGGTATAAATGGTGAACTATATTAGTGTTTGTAAAATTATTCCACATACAAAGCAAGACTTGGAAAAGGATTATGGTGGATTTTTTATAGATTTTTAAATCATGTCTTACTGTCTAAAACAGGGTAACGGAGAAGACAAAATTGCACTTTCTCATCCAAATTTCAAGGACTCACAGGCACTTTTTTTTTTTTAAGTCTGAATTTCTTTGATCCCCTTGCTTAAAATGGATCAAGGTAAAAAAAAAAATATGTGTTAAATTTCATTGAAATCGGTTGACGTTTACACGTGCTAGCGAGCACTTGAAGTTTTCATATAAAAAACATGGTGTTTTGACAGTCTTTTACTCAAAGGGCCCGTAAAAGTGTAAACGTTGATGGAAAAACTTTAAACTTGGAAAATATGCTAAATACCATAAGGAGTATACAAATATATTTTTTTTATTTTTGTAAACAACAGTTACTCCATTTAAAATAGCAACAAATGCACAAAAACAACGATTTTTAATTAAATTTTTTGATGGGGTTAATATTATGCAAAACTATTGAAAACATTTTTTTTTGATACTCCTAACAGTAGTTAATTTATGTGCCAAGTTTAAAGATTTTCCATCAACTTTTACAATTTTGCTGATATTTTGAGTAAAAACTGTGAAAACTCCATGTGTTTTGAATGAAAAATTTCAAGTGCTCGCTAGCACCTGTTAACGTTAACCGATTTCAATGAAATTTTACACACATTTTTTCAAATGCCTGAATCACTTTTATCATTGATGAGAATAATTTAAAAATACGAATTAGTAAGTAAGTAAGTAAGTAATTCATTTATTGAACATTTTATAAAACTACATTAACATAATAAAAATGATACGAATTACAATATAACTGAACAAAAAAGAAATCTGTAATCGTACGTGTCTTCTCCGTTACCATTAGCTGTCTTCTCCGTTACCATCTTTCATATTTTTTTCTGTTAGTAAAATGAAACTTGGCATTAAACCAAGGATGGTTTTTGATAAATGTTGGGTTTATGAAAGTGTATAAAAAAAATCAACTTCATATCTTAACGGACGGCGCAGAATTTTAAACTTCAAGGCAATGGTCGGAAATCTCTATATCGTACGTGTCTTCTCCGTTACCGCCTATTTTTTACTTGCGATTATAGGTACTAACGGGTGATTTTTTAAGAGGTTTAGAACTTTAAAAAAAAAAAAAAAAACACAAAAAATTCGAAAAAATGAATGAAATATTTATTTGAATCGATAGTTTGAACCTTGCAATTTAATGTTTAAAGATAATTTCATGCAAATGTTGACCGCGGCTGCGTCTCAGGTAGCCCATCCGCTGAGTCCAATTTTGGCATACTCTTTCACACATATCGGCCGGTATCTCACGAATGAATGCATGGATGTTGGCTTCCAGTGCGTCAATCGAAGCGGGCTTGTCCCTATAGACATTAGCCTTGACATACTCCCACAAAAAATAATCTAATGGTGTCAAATCGCACGATCTAGGTGGCCAATTGACCGGCCCGAAACGTGAAATTAACTGTTCACCAAACTCGCCTCGCAATTGCGCCATTGTTTCGCGTGCTGTGTGGCATGTGGCATCGTCTTGTTGAAACCACATATCATGCAAGTCAAGAACTTCCATTTCGGGCAAAAAAAAGTTTGTTATCATCGCTCGGTAGCGTTCACCATTGACAGTAACGCTGCGATTCGCATCATCTTTGAAGAAATATGGCCCAATAATGCCGCCGGCCCATAAACCGCACCAAACAGTGGCTTTTTCGGGATGCATTGGTAGCTGTTGCAATGCTTCTGGCTGATCTTCACTCCAAATGCGGCAATTATGCTTATTTACGTACCCATTCAACCAAAAATGGCCTCATCGCTGAATGGAAGCAGCGCGCGATGAACATTTCGAACCGAGCACGAATTTTGATAGTAAAATTCAATAATTTGCAAGCGTTGTTCATTTGTAAGACGATCCATGGTTAAATTGCAATCCAAACTGAAGCTGTTTGACAGTGACACAAGGTACTAAACACACGTCAGCTGTCAAAACCAGTGTTGCCAAAACCAAACCAGCTAAAAAATCACCCGTTATAAGGCAAGTTTTGGATTCGTGCAAAAAAAAAAATTTGAGATAACAAACAAACATGATATTACGATGATAGAGAACACCAAAAAAGTGGGTGGCAAAATTCTGTCTGTCTGTCTGTCTGTCTGTCTGTTCGTCTACAGCCTAAACGGCTTCCAAGAAATATTAAAAGTTTTGTGTACCAACATTTTTGAAAAAATATTTTTTTGATTTTTAAAAAATATTTCAAATTTTTTTTTGGAAAATCAAATATTTCGAAAACGACATCATAGATATTTTTGAAACTCGATATTTAAGACTTTTTTAGTACTCTCTAAAATATTTTTAGAAACAAATTTTATATTTATGAAAAAATAACGGTACCTTCCATACAAAAGTGAAAAAACCGCAAAGGAAAATATTTTTTTTTCTTGAAAACGACTCCTACGATTTTGATTAAACTTTTTTCATATACTAAAATTAGTACGATCTACCATCAAAAATTATAAAATTTTACACATAGCAACTATTAGTAATACCTGTCATAGAACGTATTTTTTATTTTGAGTTTTCTCGTTATCAGCATAACGGATTTAAATGAATTTTTTTATATACAAATTTCAGATAAGATTAAATAATATTGCATATTAAAATTTTCAAAAAAAAGTTTTTGGATTTTTAAAAAAAGTTTCAATTTTTTTTTTGAAAATTCGATATCTCAAAAACGGGTTGACAATTTTTTTCAAATTTTGTTTTTATATACACATAAATAAATAGTTTAAATCTGCATACCAAAATTTGTTCTTAAAAATGTTTTAAGAATTTTATATATAAAAAATTAATTTAAAAAAAAACTGCTCCAACGATTTAAAATTTTTTTCCCATACAATCATATTCCATCATGAATTAAGATGGCATACTTTTTTTTCACCTCAAACTGTCATAAGACTTGTTTTAGCTAATTTAAATGTCGTATTTCATGCTTCTCTACATTTTTCTCTCATAATTTCCATGTTTGTATATACAATTTCTTAAACTCGCAGTGTTTTGAACATAAGAGCAAGTACGTGCGACCCAGTCGTGCATTTTATTTGAATAAACTTACTAAATTTCATAATTTTTTGGTGAAACTTCTGTGTCGTGTACTTTGTGATGAATTCTTAAAAACCACTGAGTTTCATAAACAAATATTAATTTCTTAACAAGAAAAACCTTACTACAAGCGTCCGATTGTCTTCTCCGTTACTTTGGAATGGCCGTATTGTAAATTATTTGTTTGAATACTAAATATATAGAAAACAGTAAGGTCAAGTGTTTTGAGACCTTACAGATTTCTAACGCTCCTTAGAATATAAATTAAAAAAATAATATTTTACTTTTCATACAAAAAACTTTGATATAACGGTTTTTTGATTTTTAATTTTCTCATAATCGTATTCAAATTAATTTTGAATACATACAAATTTCAAATAAGTTAAAATATTTGTTATGCAATAAAAAGTTTTCAAAAAACATTTTTTGAGTTGATTTCAAGAAATACTTAATGCTACATAATCATCCGTCTTCTCACGAAGTGACGTAACTAACAAATTTTCGTTTTGAGCGCATTAGTATGTGCGCTAGCGCTAGGAAAATTTGATTGCATATTCCCAAAAAAAAAAATGTCTGGAACATGGATAAATGCGTTTTGAAATAGTTGGCATACCTGCAATTTAAGTTAAAAAGTTTCTCAGATGTAACTGCAATTATGAGGATAGGAGTTTTCCATTATATTGCAAATTATTGTATCGGGTTTTTCAATAAGAGCGCTACAAAAGTTTTTTTAAATAAAACAAAAATGGTTTTGGATTCTTTTGCATGGCCACCACGGACACGCTTGCAGGAGTCCAGCCGCTGAACCCAATTTTCGACGGTTTTCAAGCATAAATCGGCCGATAATGGTGCAATTTAACGTTCGATATTCGTACGAAGTTCATCAATCGTCGCTGGCTTGTTGGCATAGACCATAGATTTGACGTAGCCCCACAGGAAATAGTCTAACGGCGTCAAATCGCACGACCGAGGCGGACAAGCGATTGGACAATTTCGTGAGATAACACGTTCTCCAAACTTGGTTTCCAATAAATTGATTGTGACATTCGCTGTGTGGCTTGTGGCGCCGCCGCCGCCGTCCTATTGGAACCACATGTCCTCCAAGTCCATATCATCCAATTGGGGCCAAAAATATTCGGTTATCATTGAACGGTAGCGATCCCCATTCACAGTAACGTGCCGGTCTTGATCATCACGAAAGAAGTACGGCCCATGACGCCGTCGGCCCATAAACCACACCAAACCGTAATTTTTTCGGGATGCAATGATGACTCATGGAGTATACGTGTGGATTGCTGCCTGACCAATACCGCATATTTTGTTGATTGACAAAGCCATTCAGCCAGAAATGAGCCTCATCATAAATTGGACGTAGCGCTCTTAACGTTGAGGCCACTGACTCCGAATTTCGGTAGTAAATTTTAATAATTTTGAATCGTTGTTGGCTCGTATATCTTTCCATCATAAAATGGCAAACCTTACTGAAGAAAAATGTCAAAAGAACGGCAAGAAATATGGCGTCGTTTGCTGTCCCTGTTGCTCTACTTTTGTAGCGTCTCTGTTGAAAACCCCGTTATAAGTACAATATGTTCAGGTAGGTACTAGGTCCATCTATCCGTGAGTAGAAATAATATGCATTGAGTAAATGTTAAGATGTAAACCTATTGTTGCTATACACCCATCACTAAAATAAATTTCAAAGGCGTTCGGTTCATCTTGTTTACTCTACTCTGTTCACCAAACATTTTCAGTTCAGTGTATTCTGCCACGACACTAAAACTTCTCATTAAAATATCTCAGGAAGTGACGTATCTGGTAAATCCATTATTTTAAAATGTTTTAGTTTAGTTATATTGAATCTCATATTATTTGAAACTTTAACTAATTCTTTCAATTTTACTAAGAAAAAAAAATTCCTAACCCGTTGTAAAACACAGAATTAACGCGTGTAGAAGGAGTACACAAAACTAAAAATTAGTCCTGTAAAATATTAAAGAAGCAGATACGTCAGTTCGAGAGAAGAGGGACAATAATTATAATAAAGTTAATTTTTGAAGCTTAAAAAATTAAATACACTGTTTACGACTTCGAGAAGAAAGTTGCCATCATATAAAACTATACGATGCTAATGCAACTCAAAGGATTGAGTTTGTATGCCATTTAACAGACATTTCTCGCTGATACTTCCTCTTTGATGTTGTTTAGTCTATAAAAAAAGCCATCAGGATAAAGCTCCGTCCTAGGTAGTGACAAGATAAGGAGATTTCCAAGATGTTTATTTATTTTTCTAAAATCTTATAAATGCAATACACCAAAGGGTGGAACCGATTTGATGGCTTAGCACTTAAAGAAGAGAGTATGGTGTCTTAGAATTGTAAGGAGTTTAGTTTTTTAAGGAAATCATGAAAGAAGACTGGTGAGAAAAAGTGTTTAAGTGTATGGATTTATTTTGAATGGCGCACTTTAGCTTTTTGGGTTGGATTTAACTACCGAATGCATCATCTTATCTGTGGTTTCTTCAATTAACTAAGATTAAGGAACTTAACATGATCATAATCAAACGGTTTAAAAACAATTAAGTGCCGTGACTCACTGTAAATATGTTTATAATTTCGAAGTTTCGAAATTCAATGAGTGTGAACGAGAAAAAAACATCTGATCTAACCATGGCATTAGTTTAATTTCGAAAAAAGTCATGACCCAAAAGTCGTCATGTAAGGCAACTTCCCCTTACTAATTCTTTGTTTATCAAACAAAAACTATCCAGTTTTCTTGAAAGAATAGGTATTTCAGAATGAAAAAACGAGACTATAAGTATTTAGAAGTATATGTAAGTGCTCCTTGGTAAAAACGCGAGCTATCAAATTAAACTTTAAACTCTGTAGTGAAAATTTTTCACATCGTTTTAAAAATATTATTTTTCTAAATACCATATGGTCTAAGTCTAAGTAGCCAGCAACATAGATAGAACTCTAAAACAAAAACAAATAGACTTTAATTGAAAATGTTAAAAGTTTGATCTCAATATACCTATTCTTCTCACATTCAAATAAAAGTACAAGAAATCTCAACACGCATAAAATAAAATTAAAGTGAAGATAATGAAAGTCCCCCGTGACATTTTGAGTGAAATTAAACAAATTTTCAATTAAGTATATCTTCCGTAGCCGCCTTTCTTCTATAGATTAAAGCCAAACTTTTAATCTAAAGATAAGAAATAATTGTTTCGTAATTGCAAGGGGATTTTTTATTTTTCATTAAAAAAGAAATGTAAATATGTAGGTAGGTATATACAAAAAATAATTAGAACGAAAGACCTCAACTTCCACGAAAAGATGATGTTTATTTATTTGATACCTAGTTGTTTTTCTGCCTAACGAGTCTCTTGAACTTTTGCGAAATCATGTCTATGAATTTTTGGCTAAGCTAAATACCAACAGAAATTGAGTCTGATGCTTTTTAATACCGTAAGTGACTATTAATAAGTTTCTGAAGTGAAAACAAAATCTTTCAACGACTTACATTATAATATACCAACCTACAAATTTATATTTTTTATTGATGAGGGATGATTTTGAACTCTTGACTGAACATTAACTAAACCTATTTATGTATATGAAATCCAGGGTTACCAACTCAGGAAAAGTCTAGACCCGGAGGTTTTTCAAAATCGATTTCGTGCCTTTCCACCCACATCATCATGAATCGATTATTTAATTAAAATAGTTGAGCACCATTCCAAAAGCTATTACATAAAAGAAGATTTAGGGTTAATTTTTAAAGTATGAATTTAGGAGGCAGTAAGTATCCTAGACCCATTTTTCAATATTGTTTAACTTGAGACCAAGTCTCAAAGAAGCTATTTTGAGTAAAAGTTATTGTTGCTATAACTAATAATATAATCACGCAAGATTATTTTATTAAAATCATATTACAAAAAACTTCAAAAGCCAACAAATGCATCTTTAACGCAACAACAGAAACAAATATGTAGGTACTCTTGTTTAATATTTTTCTATATACCATAAGTAGGAATCCAATGTTCTAATATTCTTTTGTTTTTCATGAATGTAATTGAGTTATGTCCTTCTGCTTCCATACTTACGATAAAGCATAAAGGTATCTCATAAAAAATGTTAGAAATCAAAAATAGACATAACCACTGAACTCTGTAGTCAAGGTAGATCGTTCGTAGGTCGTTCCTTCCAATTCACAAAAAAAAAAGTTGACTTAAAATGATAAAAAACTTCTTAAAACCTAATCAATTTGTTGAAATGTAAAAGTATCAAATCAACGACCACAACATACCAATAATTTACAGAAACTTCGATAATTATAATTATACAAATGACCAAACGAGAACATTTTTATTAATTTGTTCACTAGCATCATACACAGAAATTACTGGAATTAAATTCCCACAAAAACAAATACATCAATCATAATTTTAATCACTCCCTCCAGGCAAATGGCACTCAACGCAACCATTATCATTTTTATTTATGTGTCTTTTGCATTTAAAACAATTTATTAGATTGAAATATTGAAAATTGTACACGGAAATAGCTTTACCAATACATAAAATTACATACGCTTAAAATTGATAAACTGATGTCAATTTTTTTTTTTTTGTTAAACCAGCTGCGAAAAATTGTTTCCGAGAGAAACAATTAATATCCTGCCATCATCCCTCATTCAAATTCATGACATTTAAAATGGTTGTGATGTTGGAAAATCTTTCATAATAAAATGCTTCGCTGGGTCGCACGTTCCTGTTTTTAGTATTCGATTGAAAAGCTTATACAATATGAATTGAGGCAGAAAATAAATAAAATGCACGACTGGGTCGCACGTACTTGCTCTTATGTTCAAGACATTGCGAGTTTAAGAAAATTGTATATACAAACATGGAAATTATGAGAGAATAATGTAGAGAAGCATGAAATACGACATTTAAATTAGCTAAAACAACTCTTTTGACAGTTTGAGGTGCAAAAAAAGTATGCCATCTTAATTCATGATGGAATATGATTGTACGAGAAAAAAATTTTTAAAATCGTTGGAGCGGTTTTTTTTTAATTAATTTTTTATATATAAAATTCTTGAAACATTTTTAAGAACAAATTTCGGTATGCAGATTTAAACTTTATATTAAAGTGTATATAAAAACAAAATTTGAAAAAAAATTGTCAACCCGTTTTTGAGATATCGAATTTTCAAAAAAAAAGTTTGAAACTTTTTTTAAAAATCCAAAAACTTTTTTTTTGAAAATTTTGATATGCAATATTATTTAATCTTATCTGAAATTTGTATATAAAAAAATTCATTTAAATCCGTTAAGCTGATAACGAGAAAACTCAAAATAAAAAAATACGTTCTATGACAGGTACTACTAATAGTTGCTATGTGTAAAATTTTATAATTTTTGATGGTAGATCGTACTAATTTTAGTATATGAAAAAAGTTTAATCAAAATCGTAGGAGTCGTTTTCAAGCAAAAAAATATTTTCCTTTGCGGTTTTTTCACTTTTGAATGGAAGGTACCGTTATTTTTTCATAAATGTAAAATTTTTTCTAAAAATATTTTAGAGAGTACTAAAAAAGTCTTAAATATCGAGTATCAAAAAAATCTATGATGCCGTTTTCGAAATATTTGATTTTCCAAAAAATATTTTTTCAAAAATATTGGTACACAAAACTATTAACATTTTTTGGAAGCTTTTGTATAAAAAAAATAATTGAAATCGGTCATACCATTTTGAAGAAAATCAATAATTAAAAAAATGGTTCCTTGGGAGGTACCATTAATAACCATTTTTGAAAAATGGTTTTCCACCCAAAGAAAGCCTTTACTAAAATAAATTTATTGAATTTTTTCTAAGAAAAGTTGTCGAGCCATTTTTGAGAAAAATACGATTATGTAAATTTGCCAAAAAAATGTATGGCAGGTACCGTTATTTTTGGTTCTAAAAAAAAAATGAAAAAAACGTGTCGGCAGAATCACCAAAAACCACTATGTACAAAGTTTGAAGAAAATCGATCGAGCCGTTTAGGCTGTAGACGAACAGACAGACAGACAGACAGACAGACAGAATTTTGCCACCCACTTTTTTGGTGTTCTCTATCATCGTAATATCATGTTTGATTGTTATCTCAAAATTTTTTTTGCACGAATCCAAAACTTGCCTTATAGTACCTATAATCGCAAGTAAAAAAAACATGTAAGCTATCTATTAAATCAATTTAAAAATTTTAAGTTACTAAAAATTGACAAAAAGTGTTTTTTTTTATCAAGACGATGTTTCGGTCTAATTTAATGAATAATAAAGTTTAGTTTAGTTTGATTTAGGCATGCAACAAAGTTGCAATTATTATAGTTATTTCTTGGTACATAAAAATATTTAATTTGCATTTTATATATGTATTACTAGCTGGCCCGTCCCGGCTCCGCCCGGGTAGACAAACATTTCGAAAAACAAAATTTTAATCATGTGTTCTTGATTAATCGATTTTATTTGTTACAACCAAATTTCATGATTGATTGATTTCTTTTCAAGCTCAATTGATTTATTTTTTTTGTACATAAAGGTGCGCTTCTGCACTTTTTTGGCAAAACGCAAGACAAAATTAAAAAAAAAAAATCACCAATTCTCAATACCAAAGATAACCTGAAAAGATTCATCCAAATAGGTCAAGCAATTCTTGAGTTAAGGCGTGACAAAGGGAAATATGGATTCATTTTTATGTATAGAATTACTTTTAGGGTTCAAAATTTCAAAAATTCAAAGTTTCGGTTGAACCCCGTTTCGGGTGAAAACTATTTTGTATAAGAAGGTTTTATAATACAAATTCTATATACTACTGAAATAAATCAGCCAAGTATAAGACTTAGCATTAAGGATTGGACTTGTTGAATTATTGATTCAAAATAGCTTTTTATGGCCTTTAGTCCTATAAATTGGCGTTTCGTTCGGCTTACTCACTTGAACTCATCAGTGACATAGTGAGGGCTTTGTCATACGCAATTTATATTAAGTTCAGTTCAACTTACATGAATTTTTCAACGAAAATCCACTGTAAACTATATCCAACAAGATAAATTGCATATGACAAAGCTTTTTTGTTATATTTTAGAGATACCGTTAACATTTCTACAATATTAAAAGTAGCCCAGATTACTCCCCGAGTTGTCCACTACATGTACGTAAAGTCCTATTATAACCTGTTCTGCTGTTTTGAAGGTTACCGCGGACAAACAAACAGACAGACAAAATTTTTTTTAATGATGCAGTTATGTTTCTTAGCAAGAAAACAACCACCTTATCTCAAAAACTTGAAATTATTTCAATATTAACGACAGACACTCCAATTTTATTTATATGTAGATATGTATAGATGTATAGATAAGCAAAGTTATTTATAATTAACAAAAGTTATGTTTTATATAAATACATATCTAATACAATTGAAGTCAATCGGGTCAAAAACAGTTTTTTTTTCTCTTGAACACCTAGATATGGGTTCATTGGAAACATCAACGGCGGCGCGAATTATTGAATGGTTAATTCAATTTAATAAAAAAAATCTTTATTAAAAATTTCTATTTGAACTTTACAATTTTATTCTTAAGGTATAAAAATGATGGTGTTGTCGGATCGATGGTTGATCTATAAAGCTGCTTGGCTTCTCGTCATTCAGTAGTATTTATATCCTGCTTTGGATATTCTTCTTCTTTGGATGCTGCTTCTTTGCTTGGGATCGTGGGATCCACATTCTTGTTATATTTTTGTTTATGTCTGGACTTCTGGATGGTGATTTTTTAATTAAATTTTGCCTGCTTTGTCAGCAGTATGTTAGGTATTAGTGGGTGACATTATTGGATAATGTTAACTCGCGCGTGGCGATATTATTCACTCGTTTAAACCAGATAAAAATAAAATCCAGATTTTAACTCATTCCAAATAATCGTTGAAAAACAAATTTGAATTAATATGAGTAGATGAGAACTAAAACTCGTAATATCCACTTTTATCAAAAACTGAGATTTTGATGCAAATTTGTTAAGATGGGCATAGTGAATAGTTTTTAAGGAAAATTTGACAGCCTTACCCCTCCAATCCCCTTTAATATTGATGTCAAACATCGTAATTGTCTCCAAAACTCTTCATATCCACAGTGCAATTTGCATCAGAACTTTCCATATCCATTGTTTGCGGTAGGTTTGGTTTCAAAACTCTTCTTATCCATCATAGGCAATTGATTATGTCATTTAAGAAAAAAATAAAACATTCATGGGATTTTATTATAAAAATCTTTAAATGGGTCATTGAAGATTGGATACTAGTGTAGTGCTATTATATTAGAGGGTGCAATTGAGAGAGGGGGGATGGTGTGGAAACTGGCCATATCCAATCATTTGCAAAACTCTTCGTGTCCAAATTTAATTGTTAAATATCTTTTAAACGGATCTTTCAATATATTTTTGCTCTTAACTATACCATAAAGATTAAAAAATCTTTTATTATACAAACTAAAATCCTTTCTAGCAACTATCATTTAGCCTTATTAAGCTGTGAAAGAACTCAAACAAATGATTTGCTTCAATTTGATATGTATACAACTTTGAGGCCTGATTTGGGCTTTTATTCTCTAGAACAGTTTCCAAGAAACTAATATATGGAGGTAGTATATGAAAAAAGAGTGTGACACCTTGTGGGATTCACAAAACCAAAAGTGCTTTCTAAATCTTTATATCGCTAGTATATGAATAAACTTTCAAATTATATATCTATATCAGTTTGTGAGAAATTCAGGTAGGATTTAAATATAAAAATTTTTAAAAATGTTTCCTCGTTCACAACAATAAACTCTGAACATGTTTGCAAATCGTATGAGTTGTTTCCGAGAAACAAAGATATAAGAAAAGTGGGATAAGCAGTGGGCATTTTAACTAAAACCAATTTATTCATTTTTGTTTCGTCTATAAGAACAAACTCTGAAAATTTATTGGAAATCGTTGAAGCTGTTTCCGAGGAACAAAGAAATAAGAAAAGTGGGTTTGGCAGTAGGCGGATTTTACTTTAGCAATTTAAAAAAAAATTTCCAGTTATGTATTTATGAAAATTTCATCCATATCGATGTAGCCGTTTCTAAATAAACCAAGATTGAAGAAAAGTGGGTGTGGGACTACTTCTGCAAGTGGTAGGAGATCGCCAACTTAAATTTAAGTTGTATACCTAACCCCTAAACGATCTGCAAAATTTCAGCATGCCGCTATTTTTTCCCCTTTGATATGTAGTAATATTGCTTTACTTGCTGGACTAACAGACAGGTTTGACACAGGCTCCGGCACCTGACTCAAAAGTTTCAAGGAAAAAATAATAAACTTAATCCAAAATCAACTTCACGGAAAGAATTGAAAAATCACCAATTGAAAAATTTGCAGTTGCAATTTACGAATCATGTTTAATTCGTAAATCAAGACATTTTAATCACAAATTAATACAAAAACTGGTTATTTTACAGTCAAAACGTAGCAATTTACAAAATTTATTTCTTCGTGATTTGCAATTAAAATCCATGATTGAAGCTTGTACTTTTCATAGCAAAATACAACTGATTTGGCGTAATTTACTCTCCAAAAGCATGATTTCACAAACAGCATTTGAAAATATTGATTTGCGATAAAAATTAAGTAGGTAATTAACATTGCACAATCACTGAATTACGTTTTTTTTTGTCGTAATCTGCAACTCCATGAGAATAGTTGCAAATCACCAACAAAAAATTCCTAAATCACGACTTTCTTGTCGCAATTTACTTCTCGAAGAAATAAAGCACCACACATGGCAGGTATCTAATCATCAATGTGTGACACCAACGATCTGTAATGCAAATTGGCCTGGTGGTTGCATCCTCGCTCCGCAACTGGAGGGTTGCGAGTTCAAATCCAAGTAGAGTCAAGGGTAAAGTGTTTTTTTTTAAATAAATTAAAATAAATGTGTATACCTGTAAAATGAAGGGTAGAGCAGGATTGATCTTTCCAAGTGGCAATACCACGAAATAAAAGTGGCATATTGGCATTTTGGCATATTTACAAATTGTGCAATTGAGGAATATTTGGACCAAATTGCGATTTGTTGTTCCCAATTTTTGTTTTCTCTCGATAGCATAATTGATACATAAGGAGGGTTGATTTACGATTTTTGAGTATCATTTTGCTCAGTTTTGCAAATTGCAAACAAATAGTCGTAAATTACGAAATCCGGAGCCAAGGTATAAATCGGGATTCATTTTTCGTAATTTGCAGCTAATTTTTCGTGATATGATCCAAGAATTCTTTCCGTGTTATCTTAGAGCCAATTTCTTCACAGAGTACTAACGTTAATACCGGTACTAGTCCTAAAGTTGATACTCAAATCAGTATCTCTCATTTATTCATACTTGTGTGTTTGAAGAAGTGAGAAATACTGATTTGAGTCCTTCCTTTGGGACTAATACCGGTACTAACATTAGGACTCTGTGAAGAAATTGGCCGTTAGTTTTATCGATGTTAATGAAACAAACAAATAACCACAACCAACTATCTGTTGAAAGAGAAAGTCAAATAGGTATGCATAGAAACAATGAACTGACTTCAAAGCTGTAAATTTATTTAAAAAAACCTTGATAAACAAGCGGTTCATTGCACAGCCAAGAAAGCTAACCAAGGGCTACTTCCGAACACCAAATTCGCATGTTATCCAAGTGAAATAAGATGTATATCATACATACATCATACATGGTATATACATAACTACATACATTACCATTACGTATACATTTATGTACATTACATACATATATATGTATTTTACTTAATTATTTCGTCGGCTTAGAAATTACATACATTTATTTTTGAGCACTCGCTTTTGCTAAATTCAGTGAAATTGAAAAGATTTTATAGATTTTTGTATTTTTAAGCAATTTTTGAAGTGGTCTCTAATGACAACAAAAAATGTGGAGTTAGCCGCTTTACACTCTTAAGGCGCCAGTTATAGCTATCATTGAAACTCATCATTGAAAATTTTAATGATTGATTATGAGACGTTTAGGAAGTAAAATTATTTATTATTTTCATGGAAAAATAAAGCTATGGACTTAATTAATATTTCTAGCCAAAAAAATTGTTCAAATAGGCCCAACTTTCCACATAAAAAGACTTTTCTTATTTCAACGATTGAACTACCTTACCAATGATCATTGAAAAATTAAAAGTCAATTTTTGTGGAAAGTTGGGCCTATTTGAATTTTTTTTTTGACTAGAAATATTAATGAAGTCTTAAGCTTTGATCGTTCATCAAAATAATAAATGATTTTGCTTTCTAAACGTCTCAAAATCAATCATTAAAATTTTCAATGATAGCTATAACTGGCACCTAAGTCTAAGCCGACGATTTGCTGAATCCCATTCTGCGGGCACGTTGCGTCACCTTCCATCATTCCAACTCCTTCGCTCCTTCTTTTGAAATTTAGGGCTGGCCACTATACCAAACCAAACGAGACTATTATTGGTATCGTCACGGTATCTTTAAAATTGAAAAATGTCGGTATCGTCTCGGTATCGGTCTCGGTCTCGTATTACTAAGTCTCGTCTCGGTATCGTATGACTAAGTTTAGTCTCGGTATCAGTCTCGGTCTTGGTTTTGGTCTCGGTCTCTGTCTCAGTCTCAGATTCGGTCTCAGTCGCATTCAGTTCATTTAAGTACAAAAAATTAAAAAAGTAAAAGAAGAAAACTACACAGAGAAAAAAGTACCACATAAAATAGAAGAAAAGTAATAAGATTTCTCTATGGTTTTCATCCAAGAAGAAAGTCTTATTAAAACCATAGAGATTATCTTATCAGAATGTTGATGACCATTTTATAGGATATCCACATATTTTTAAGAAGATATCTTATTAGCTTTCAATACGAATGCTTCTTAAAACAATAAGAAAACTTATTGAAAAGTATGAGGAAAACTCTTAGGAACAATAAGAAAATCTCTTTGATAGTATGTGAAAATCTTTTAGAAACAATAAGAGTATCTTATTGATAATATGTGACAACCTCTTAGAAACAATAAGATGGTCTTATTGAAAAGGGATGAAAATCTCTTGGAAAAACAATAAGGTGAGCTTATTGAAAGTTTGTAGGATTCTTTCTGAAGTAATGTGAAATAGAAGAAATTAAAAATTAAAATTAATTTATAAAAGAAATCTAAGATTGAAATTAAAATTTCTTTTATTTCACATTATTTCAAACAGAATCCTACAAACTTTCAATAAGCTCACTTTATTGTTTTTCCAAGAGATTTTCATCCCTTTTCAATAAGACCATCTTATTGTTTATAAAAGATTGTCAAATATTATCCTAAAGATTGTCACATATTATCAATAAGATCTTCTTATTGTTTCTAAAAGATTGAGAGAGATTGCCAGCCAATAAGGTTTCCATAAGATAAGGTTATTTTTTAAATTCTTTTTCACATGACGAAAAGACGCAATAGTTATATTTTTTTCAATTTTTTTATTTTTTGTTGCTTTCAAAAAGTGTAACATAAAACATCAATTCTCAATAACAAAAAATAAAGGAACACATACACCTTCAGCAACGTCGACGCCGAACTACTCAGGCCCCAGGAGTCAAAAATTTGCCGTGTCTCCGCAATATCCTCATCTTTCCATACTACCACTGGAATGCTCACTAATTCACCGGGTAGTTCAATTTCACTTTCACTCGCGTTAAAATATGGAATATTTTCCATTTCAAAACTCTTTTTACTTACTTTATAATTTATATTTTATAATTTTTTTTCCCAAATACGATAGGCCGATACGGGTCAAATCACACGCACGTCTAATTGCGATCACAATTCCCTTAACAATGCAAATGCAAAGCACCGTTGCAGGTATCACACACAAAAACAATGTTTATGAGAAAACTCATGCTAATAAGAAGGAATTCTTTTTGTTTCGAGAAGATTTCCTTAGACGAGTGAAAAGTAATAAGTTTACCTTTTTAAACCAGAAAGCTAATAAGAATACAATCTCATAGACGGTGTCCACATTGGGTATGAAAAAGTGGATTTTTAATGACTTTTCAGTATTCACATCTCACTTCAATGAAGGAGTGGGAGCGAGATATGAATATTGAAAAGTCATTAAAAATTCACTTTTTCATACCCAATGTGGACACCGTCATATGCATGACATTCATTTGAACAGTAACATAACCTACCCCGCATTATAAGTTTATCTTTTTAAAATTGAAAAGTAATAAGGTTTTCTTATTGTTCATCAAACGCTTGATCTACTGCCTAAATTTTTAAAAGAAAAACTTTTCGATTTAAGAAGATGTTTTCTAAAAAATGATTAGTAATAAGGTTTTCACATTGTTTACATCATTTAATGTGACTTTCCATTTAGAAACTGTAGTACAAAATTTTCAAAACTTCAATAAGATTTTCTTTATAAAATCAATTAGATTTCTCTATGAAAATATCATATTATTCAATACTTTCAATAAGATTTCTTAGCAAAGTAGCTCAATAAGGCAATCTTATTGATTTTATGTAGTACTTTTTCTCTCTGTGTATTCCTCGTATTCCGAGGGTTATAAAATATGTTATCTAGTTATCCCAAAAATTTCAAGATAATTTGATTTGGCCACCCGGATAGCTGGGAGTAAACACAGGAACGTGCCCATTTTAAATACATTTGGACAACTGTTGCTTTTGTTCTTAACAAATTTAAAAATCCACAGTACACAAATCTAAGGTATTATACTGCGCGGGTTGTCAGTCGAAAATAAAAAATGGCTGTGAGCGTGAGGAAGAAAACACACGTAAGAACAACAAAAATTAAAATTGAAATTGTCAGAAATAAAAATGGCTGGGAGCGTGATGACTTAAATACACGTAAAAACAACAACAAATTCTGACATTTGACACAAATCTTGATATATGCGCAGAAGAAACAAAAATCAAAATTCTAATGATATTACCTTTAATATGTGTACTGTGCAAGAAATCCATATCGCTGTTTAAGTAATTAGAGCCAAAATAACATAAAGACAGAAATGCGTGATCCCCTTTTTTAATATTCTCGTTCATCGCAGCGCAGAGTTGAATCAAAATATCGAGTTCGGGTTTCAAACTAACGCATAACTTACCATAAATTAATTAATGAATTAATAAAAAATAAAAAGAAGAGGCTGGGTGTGACCCACACTAGTAACTTCCCATTGGTGCCCTCGGAAGCTAGAGGCCCAATGTTTTTTATTAAAAAATCTCGATCTTCGAAAACTTTATAAGGTGTTCAATAGGCAATCAAGTGAAGACCAAAGATTTGTTTGCCTTCGAGATATTAGAGAAAAATATTGTTGAATAATGTTTGTAACCTTTTTCTATAAAAAAAAAACTGTTTGTTAATTTTTTTTACAAATTTGAACTACATAGTATGTAGAGTAAAACTATATCCCAATGTCCATATCAATGTCTGTTCTAAAGATATTTGAGACTAAATAAATGTTCAACAATTTTTGGTAGGTAAAGTTTCTTGCATTTTTTCGCTTAAAAAAACAGTTTGTTGATTTTATTTGCAAAACTTATCCCTTATCAATTTATTATAATCTAGTATATATGTAGAATGAAATAACCCCGAAGCCAATATCATTGTTAGTTCTCAAGGTATTTGAGGAAAAAAACAAGTTTTCAACAATTATTGATAAAATTGCTTGCAGTTTTTTTACTTTAAAAATTACTGTCAATTCAATATTTTTAAAAATTTTATCAATTTGTATAAATAAACAACTGTATAAATTAAAATTATCTCGAAGTCAGTATCATTGTTTGTTCTCGAGATATTTAAGGCAAACAACTTTTTTCAACAATTTTTAGCAACTTCTTTTTTATTTAAAAAAAACCATAGGTTGATATGTTTTTTATATTGTTACCAATTCCTTATAACGTCAATATGCATAAAATAAAATTAACCCGAAGTCGATAGCATGATTCGTTCTCAAGATATTCAGGACTGAAGAAATTCAACAACTATTTTTTAAAACTGCTATAGTAAAAAAACCGCTCATTTAATTTTTTTAAAAGTCCGTTCAGCACGTAATGAAACTTCTATCTATAAAATAAAATTCATCCGAAGTCGATATCTTAATTTGTTCTTGAGATATGGTGGACGAAAAAAAGCGATGGAACGTACGAACGTACGAACGTACGTACAAACACAGATATCTTTCTAAAAATGATGGATTCCAATTCTAGGGAGCTCGAAACGTGAAGATATGTCAAAATTTTCGATTCGACAAATCGGACCAATTACAATAACTTCCAATGGGAAGTTAATAACAAATAATCCGAGAAACAAAACTATTTCTAATTAAACATTTATTTGTTTTTATTGATGAAAAAAATTCAAGACAGCCAGGAAGTCAAATATAGTGTTATGTTTAAATTCCTGGCTGTCTTGAATTTTTTTATCAACATAATTTTATATTTGAATTCCTGGCTGTTTTGAATTTTGTTATCAATAAAAACAAACAAATATTTAATTAAAAATAGTTATGTTTCTCTGTTTATTTTTTATTAATTGCGATTAGGTGCTTTTATGGTAAATTATTCGTTAGTTTGAAACCCGAACTCGATATTTTGATTCAAAATCTGCATAACAATGAGAGAGAATATGAAAAAAGGGGATCACGCAATTCTGTCTGTAAGTATGCCTTTTTGTCTACAACAATCTAAACAGAAATATGGATTTTCTTTAAACTTTTTTTTTTCTTCAAATAGTTTTCAAATTTTCAGAAACAAAAGTAACGATAAGCTTCTCCTTTTGCTGAAGAGAAAAACTTGCATCGTTTTTACTAGCAAAACACTCCTTTTATTATTATTATATTTTATTTAGCAATTCTTGATTATCATTTGCCAAAAACAAAAATAAGAAATATGAAAAGATTAAAATTTAATAATTTAATTAGATATAATTAGAAATATTCGTGACATTCCTTAGCCTTCCCCTAGCTAAAAATAAGTAACTTTGAGAATATCTTGCAAATCGTTAGAGCCGTTTTCGAGAAACCAAGAACAAAAATTATTAATTAATAATAATATTTAAAAATCCATTTTTTCTGCTGATACCACCGAGAGTCTCGGTGAATATCGGTACTTAAGGTTCGGTATGGTCTCGGTATCGTTTTGGATGTTTTGGAGCTGGTTTGGTCTCGGTACCGTTTCGGCTTCCGATACCGATACCAAACGATACCGAGACTTTTCCCATATCGTGGCCAGCCCTATTTTGAATATTTGCGATTTTTTTCCATAGCTATACTAGCGGTGTTTTTTTTTTAATAAATAAATTGATTCTTACATGCACTTTATAACATGAACAAATACGTACCCAGCCGTGCATTTTATTTTTGCTTCAAACTGCTCATGCGGAAAAGCCTTCATTTCATTTATGATAAATGCTTCCAAATAATTTATCTATTTGATATTCAAAGTACCTAAGGACATTTTTCATCGGTGGCCTTGTTATCTTTAAGCCTGCAATAGAAGCACGGTACACAAAATGTTTGTATAGTTCCTCTATCCAGCCCAACCTTTATTTTGTATTGTTGGTTTTCAATGTCCAGAGTATTTCCTATGACTGCATGTTTCTAAGTGAAAGCACATGCAACGTCCTTGAATATTATCAAAAGAAGCAGTTCTCTTTACAATTTTGACACACATAATTTCACCTCTTTTGGGATTAAGGAAAGATAATGTTGAATGTATATAAATGTAAATGAAACAAAAACACAATAGAAATAAGTTCCTCGTAGAGGAATAATTTTATTTATCCAAGAGATGGAGATGCATTTATGTGGAGTAACAAAACATTTTGCGTGATCTTCTAAAGTAAATTTATTCCAAAATAATGCTTAGTAATTTTTCTTTTGTCTCAGAATTATGTTGTGATAATTCACTTAAATTCCAGTCCAGACAAACAAAGTTCAGACTTAACATTTTTTGTTTTATTTGTTCTGTTATGAATAAGTGTTATAACCAGTGTAGGAGCTATATAATGTCAATTTATCAATTTAAGTGATGCAAATTCTTTTCTTCGGGAATGTGCTATTGTTATTAGACTTACAGATGAAAATGAGTGGAAAGAGGTATGCCTTAAGAGCTCATTATAGTCAACAGATAGGTGGTACTATTTGAAGGTTATAATAATTATAGCCTGAATCAAAACAACTACTCCAACAGCAGCTATTCGTTTTTTATGGTTGGAAAGCATTTTAAAATAAGTAGCCCAGAATTAGACTTTCACCCCGAAAAATTTCCGGCACAGCTGAATTTTGGTGGAGAGCTTTGTTTTGACGTTTTAAGCATTTCCTAAAAAGTTTCTTATTTCTAATTTCTCAAAAAACATTAGTTTTCTTGAAGCTTATGTAATTCTAGATAAAAAAGATTAACATACTTTTTTCCATACAATTAATAGATTCAGAGAAAATCGTGCAAGAACTTCATGTGGTGGAGCAAATTTTGTCAACAAATTTATTAAAATATCATTAATCTATGGGCAAAATTGTTTGTACGATTTGTGTTATGCTAAATCTCTTCATTATAGAACCAAGTTTTGTGGTGCCCGGGGTAAGGGGTAGGCTGCTATCTTGAAAAAGAAAGTGATTTGGTTTTGTTCAACAACTCGATTGAATTTCCTTTTACAGCGAAATCATGAGAGAATTACATTTAGACAGTTAAATTATCTAAACAAATGAGCAATTAAAAAACGTTTGAGGTTTATTAATCATGAAGTTATAGCGTGTTCAAAGTTATACTTTTGATTTGTACTGTAAAAATGACAAAAAACTGTTTTTTGTAAAAATCTCAACAAACATTTTTTTTTTAATAAATGAATTTATAGTATACTGCTAATAAAACTCTATACAAAAAAGATTTAACACCTTCTTCGTAAAAGCAACTGATTTTGATAAAAACGTGCAAGAACGTTATATTATCTTTGGTAATACCTTATAAGAGCTTTTTACTGTAATGAAATTTTATCATCATCTTGCTTGGGTAAAATAGGTAATGAGAGCATTTGTGCATCGGAATTTTTTCAAAGGTTTTTCCATTTAGAAATGATAAAATTAAGCTTTGCTCCACATCGAAACATAGGAACAGAGAGGGAACTGCACTGGGGCGGGGCGTTGTTGTGTGGGAAAAAATAAATTGGGAATACCATATATGAAAAACCATATCCCCTGCAATAGTTCTATTTTTGAGACTTTTTAATAATTTTAAGATTTGTTTGAAGTTTTAAAATGATCACTAGGGGTCGCGCATCACAATTATCTAAAACCAAAAATATCTGAAAAACCATACCACGCAACAGTTTAATTTGGTCGTTTTCTTAATTTTAAGAATCACTATAACACTGTAGAAGTGCCGAAAGGGGTCGTAAGTTTTGACTTAACAAAGTGAGAACTCTACCCCAAAAGTTGTATTATGTCTTTTTTTAATTTTATTTTTAATCCACGAGTGGGTGTTGGAAGTTTGGTCAAACGGTTTTCTCGATTTACTACCAATACACAAGGTGTCACAGTCACCGCCACAGAGGAAAACCATGGGTTCCTGAGTAGGGTTACCATCAAGAAAAATTTAAAAGCCTGATCATGAAGAGAAAAAAGCCTGATTTGTGAGAGAAAAACCTGACAAAAATAATTTATTCTATTTTCAAAATACATAGTAAATCAACATTGACAAAAAGCTTAAGAATAATGGAAATTGAATCTTAAATAGTGCCAGTTAAATGCAGCCACAATCTTCAACGATATTCAGCTAATATGTAAAAATAAACGAATTTCTGCCTTATCTTCACTTCCAACGCTCGTCTTCAACAACACAACATGTGCTTTTGTCAGCTCATTAGAAAAAGGGAATTCTCTGCGAGAAAGTTGATTTCATAGAAAAAAATATTCATTTGCACTCATAGTTACTGATGAAAGTTGAAAGACGGCCTAAAGATCTTGGTAAGAACAAAGTCGCTGCTCTGGAAAGTCGGTACTTAAATTGAACGATGTTTCTAATAACTATATATTTGTTCTTGTTGTAATAAATTGCTTTCCCTCCCTTTGTCCTATTCATTCTACCATCACAAAATGAAAATGCGACTGGAAAGCCGGGCAATGCAATGCCGGATTCACATGAGTGGAAAGCTGCCGCCAGTATAGTCACAAAAAGAATAAATTTATCCATTCTTTTGCTGTTGTTTTTGTCATTATATTGCCAGTTCTCCAATCGTGTAAATCCGGCATAAATGCCGACGCATAAAGTGTGTTTTTTTAACGTGAAATTACTTGCAAACTATCTCAAGTTTGCTGTCAGAAACTATAGGAGAAAAAACCCAAGTTGGGAAACTTGGTGAAAATTTCACGTTATAGCCCTTCCACACTTTCCCACAAAGTTTTAACACATGTAAGAAAAAAGTGGGAAGGAATTTCATACGACTGCCAAACAGGGCTGTCGTTTCAATTTAACAGAAAGCAGTACTTCGAGGAAAAAAATTGCAGTACACTGCAGTACGGCAGTAAAATATATACCAACATAATTGTTAATGCATTTAATTGTGCTTTAATGCAAATATTGTTCATTAAAAATTATCACATATCCGCCAATTACCTATTTAACTCTAGCGCACTGCAATAGTGGTATTCATTGTTTCATTACCTACAGAACTATTGTTGTGTTTGTGCACGTTTTTCTCAAAATTGTTTAAATAAATTAAAGCCAATAAATTTTCCAGTTGATGGCCTTACTTACCCTGGGCACCACAACAACTTGGTTTATAATGAGAAGATTTAGCGCATATAGTACAAAAAATATTGCTCATCGATTAATGCAATTTTAATAATTTTGTTGACAAAATTTGCCACTCCATAAATTGGCTCCATGATTTACTCTAAAACTATTGCATACATCAAAAAACATTTAAATTGTATTTTTTATAAAATTGAATAAGCTGCAACTTTTACCTTGTTGATAGTTTTCGAAAAATTTGCAAAAAACTGAACTTTACAATTTTGTACTTCTCCAAAAATTCTTTTGGAAATTGCTCAAGACGTCAAAACAAAGCCCCACCAAAATTCAACTTTGTAGTAGTTTTGTCGAAGTACGTTAAAATCTAAATTTCATGGTCCATTAGTATAATTTAGCATTGCTTTTGACAGTTGGGTGAAAAAACTACATTTCGACGTGTGTGGAATATTTCGTTCTAAATGGCATCAAAATATCCTTAAACTTCCTTTTTTCGGATCAGAAAAGAAAATCTGAAAAATTCCAGAATTACGAATTTTGTACTTGTGATATACAGGCTATGTCTATATTGCAAACTATGCACTCGTTAAAAATGGAACTCGAGATCTTTCTCAATACATCTTATACATAGTGAGCGTATTCTTTACAATTTTATCTGTTTTGTTTATAAAAGAAAATATTAGATAAAAAGGACTAAAACTTTTTGGATATGATTATGATTTGAAAATGTTGTGTGAACAAATTTTCAAAAAAGCAGTACTTTTGTCGTATTAGCAGTACGGCAGTACGGAGTTTCAAAAAGCAGTACAAATACTTCAATTGCAGTACTTCGACAGCCCTGCTGCCAAATTTGTGTGATGAAACCAGATATTCATATTTTGCTTCCAGACCTGCATCCAAAAAAAAATCAGTTTCACAATAACCTAAAACACCCAAACGGGATAGAATGTGTGATGGTCTTAGAACCGATCCTAAATATTTTCATGTACAAACACATTTCAAATCGTGTAGGATGTGATGTCAAGTTATTTGTAATGAAATTTCATAATCTGCATCCACACTATTATACATGATTTTCTTCACACTTTTTTGACATGTGTAAATACTCAATGGGATAGTGTGGAACGGCTATTACCAAACAGTCACAACATTATCACTTCCATTTATCTAATAAAGTGTTCTTCCACACTGGAAAGCCACTACCATACAGTTATTGGTTTTATTTCTTTTTCCAACTAATGGAAAACAGCGTTTGCCCGAAACTTCCTACAAAAAGGCTAATTTTGTTCACACCTACTGTCAACCGTTTGCACCGTAGGCATATTCATAGATATCCTTTAAGCTCTTGCTAAGCAAATCTGGAGTTTATCGAATTCAGTTCAAATTGGATAATGATGCATTTTTTTTTCAATTGGATTATCACAATAACACAAATGAAAGAAAAAGCCTGACAAAGCCCGAGGCCTGGCCTGAGCCTGACAGAGGCGTTAAAAGCCTGACGCGTCAGGCTAAATCCTGACGTCTGGTAGCCCTATTCCTGAGGCAATTTTAAGTAGAAAAACTTAAGGGGTAATATTCTCGTTTTGGATTCGATTAGAAGTTATAACGGTATTTATGATTTAAGTACCCGTTTATTTTAATTGTTTCTATCTCTGCCAAAACCCAACCGATTCTTAAAATTTTATCCATTCAAACAAAACTTTTCAGCCGTTCGAACTTGGTCTAGAGCTTTTTTCTTATGCGGATAACGGCTTTCCCGCAATTAATTATCGAACGCGATTTTTCTCATTTTCAAGTTGTTAACACGTTATTGAGTATATTTTTTTGTTTTTCCTTATGAAAGTTCAGTTCGTATCCTTACACAAAATTATATAGTATTCACATGAAATCTTATTTAATTCTAAAAAAAAAATAAATAAAAATAAATGGTTCAAGAAATACCACATTTTAACACAGAAAGTTATAAAAGGTATTCAAAGACCCCACCCTACTCTTTGACTCACATTTGAGCTCATCTCATAATACTTGATTTGCGATCATTTCAGGCGAATTACTTTTTGATATGCAACTTGAACCCACGCACTCATGCAACTCATGCACGACGTTTTTGAGGTGTCCCCACAAGAAATAATGTTACGGGTTGACATCGGTCTACTGTGGCCACCGCCCGGGGAAGCTCTCATTAAGAACATTGCGTGCAATGACAGCATAGTGGGCCGGGGCATCATTATTCTGTGTTGCTCAAAGGTAAAAAATTCGAATTTTCTTTTATTTGTTATTATTTGTTGTAAGGCGTCTCGAATGTTCTATTAATCGAGGATTCTTCTCAAAAATTGATCCTTCTCGGACACCTGTTGACATCTTTGCATGTCTCTTTCTCTTAAAAGTATTTTCGATCCAAACTAAGGTACAGATATGGAAGAGCAGGTTAGATTATTTTAGTTGTAAATAAATAAATAAATAAATAATCCCACGCCTCTATCCCCCCCAGATCCCGCACGCGCTGGG